>CM059998.1:9047986-9550819 GCA_030463065.1 Aphidoletes aphidimyza | reverse complement strand
AAATTGGATTGACGTAAAAGGTGCAATAAGTGACGTTTAGAGAACGACATTATAACACACAACAGCAATGCAATGGCAACAGCATATAACAACGAACGAACAAAAAAATTGCATAGACATGAGGAATCAACATCATGCACACCTTTTGTGGTGATAGAAATGTGCTTGTTTTGTGAGTTTTTTTTGTTTTTTTGTTTTGTTTTAGCAACCCCCCCATTTAACACTGATATGTCAGAGTGTCGACCAAACAAACCGACCCAAAAATGCTCCAATTGCAAACTTTTTTTTTATAAAAACGATGAAAAAGGAAAATCGCTTTCCAGAGTGATATTACAACCAAACCAAAAAAAAAAAATATTATTGAAAACTTGCGCTAAAAAAGTGCACACGTCGATGTGAAAGAGTAACGAGTAAGTTTTGGAACTTTGGGTAAACTGATGTTTGTTCAAATGGTTGCATTGTGAAACCTGACGATTGAAAAATGTCCATCATGATAATAACAGCAATAACAACAACAAATAATAGCGAATGAAAACGTGTTGAAAAAAATTGTCTGTTTTTATCAGCAATATGAATTCACTCCAATCTGATCGAAATGTTTTCGTTTCGATCACATCAATGTAGCCAAACATTGCGGAAAAACAATGCCAATGGACGGCGTTTTTGTTTGATGTGTTCGTTCTTTGTTGTTGTTGTTGTTGTTGTTGTTGGTCGATACTCGGTAGTTGTTTGCATCGCGCATCATTCGGGGTCAGTGTAAAAGCATTTTGCCCCACAAAATGGTTTGCAATCATTTGTATTCGTCTGTCGGAATGGGGCCACCCTGGCAGTGATTGAAACGAAAGTATTGTATTTTTATTTTCTCGGTTCATTTTTTATAACGATTTAAAGCAGCGTGCGCGCAAAGTCCAAACAGTGGCAACGGCAACCAACATTGATCCAAGTGCATGGCATCCAACAAATGGCTTTACGACGGAAGACGTTCGCAATTTTGTATATGTGTATGTGTGTTCTGCTTCCTTCGTCTCGATCTTCATAGCTTCGTGTTATTTATTTAATTCCTTCAATTTATTTTTTTTTTTGTTCGCTTTCTCTCAACATTTCATTCTGTTTCCGAGAATGGTTGTCGTTTTATTTGATGAACTAGCACATTTATTCGCCATTGTTGCCTGATTGTGTTGTTTGGCCGCTGACTTTTATCTTGCAGTTGTAGGTGTTGTTGTTGTTGCTGTGAAATAGTCTCATGCAATCTTGTACATTCCAGTCAGACCAGCGCAAATAAAATTGTAAGCTTTTAAATTGTTTGGAATTGAGATTTCGCGTAAAGAGAAAGAGAAATGGGCGTGTATTCAACCGGCGGAAGAAAAAAATTGAACCGAGAGAAACCAATTTCATTCGATCGTTTGACAAAACCATATTATCTAAGCTGACAATTGCTGCTGCCAAAATGAAATTGCAATCGGATTAATTTAATGCCAGCTCAAAATCAATTTGCAAATATAATGTACGTATGTAATGTATAAAATAATTATGATCTTTGCTCTAGTCTCTGCTCATTGCATAATTCTGCAGAACACTGATCAACTCACTTTAAAATTTAACAACAACAACAACAATGAAACTAAATTTAAATTGCACAACATTTTTGCTTTGGTACGGTTATCATTAAGGAGCAAATCGGGGCGCCGAATTTTGATCCGCATAAATTATGTTCGCACCAACAGTTTTGTATGGCGGACCGGAATTCGGTTTTTTAGAGAACAAAATTCATTAGCAAAAATGAATTCGGTTTGCTGAGGATAAAATTCATTTTCCGATTCAAGGCCTGCACTCACTTCATCACAAATCCTTCGTTGTTTCCATGAAAATCCGAAAAATTAATTTTGGTCGCTGCGAACCAAGTCCCTGTTTCATGGCGAACAAAATTCAGAGAGCCTAAACTAAAATGAAAAAAAAGTGAATTCCATCATGAATTGCCCCAACTTTTCAATATTTTGATAGAGTTTTAACATATAAACGTAATTACAGTTTGAAAAGAAATTTCCCATTGAAATTGTAATTTCTCATATATAGAAAAGTAATTTCAAAGTAATTTCACAATTTAAAAAAGGAATTTCCAAATAACTTCTTCGAATGATCTGCCCCTTGGTTATCATAATCATGCAAATTGTATCAACATAGAATATTGTTGCAACTTGCAACCATATATTTCTTCTTCGTTTTTTTTTTTGGACAATAACATTTTGTATGCTTGTGCTCGACCTGATTTTCAGGTTCCGGTCGCTTCATGCATTCATATATTTTGAAGAATGAAAACCATTATCAATTTACTCTTAGCGGTTAGTTTCCAAGATCGGAAGAGCAAATTCTGCAAAATACTTATTCTTAGCACGGTTAACCCGAGTTCGGCTGCGCCAAAAAGTCACCGACTCCTGATGCTCCTTGACGTTGAACTCAGACAATGGCCAAATCCGTGAAATTTTTTATACTTTATTAATAGAAAAAAGAGAAAAAAAAAACAACAACCGATTTCAACGAAACTCCTTAATTTCACTTAAATTAAATGGAACAAGTGCACATTTTCTAAAATCGCTCTCACTTGAATATTTTTACAATGTGCAATTTTCATGGCATTTTTTCATGTCTATTGAAAAAGAATTCGAAATGGGAACCCAAATAGAGACCCTGGGTTAATTATTCTCGCTCTATCTCCGCTTTTCAGGCATGCCGTTTCGTGCATGAAACAACAACAACAAAAAACCAACCCCAAACGAAAGAAAATCATGATAATTTACTATTTTTGCGACTGTAGGTTGAATAAACTGAACTTTTGTGTGTATATGAGTGTGAAAAAGAGAGAAAGCGAGCACGGAGCACATTTCGTCGCATAGTTTTACTTCATCTCTCATAATAAAAGTTCATATTACGTTTAGAGTGGTTGCATCGTTGCCCGTCAAACTAAAGAGTTGAAACCGAAACCAAGCCAAGTCGCTGGCAGCTAGAAAAAATATTGTCTCAATATTGCCGCAATTGTTCGGTATATTTTTTTTTTTTGGGCTGGCCAATGCAGAATCGTTGTTGCAAAAAGAAGATGCACGAAAAATTGAGATAAAAATACATTTTACAGCCACTCTAATTGCATAATGATTTGGCTGTTTATGCAGCGCAGAATGAGAAAAAAAACGAGCAGAATAAGCATAAAAGAATTGAACATTTGCTTGATAGTGCAGAGAGCGAATAAAGTTGATGTAGCCGTTGTTGTTGCTGTTGCTGTCACTGGTGCCGCCGCCGCTGCTGTTGTTGTTGTTTTGGCTGGTGCGTTACGTAATAATTGGTCTGGGATTCGAAAAGCCGCAAACTACATCTAGAGCAAGCACAAGCATGAATATGATGTATTGGGAAGCACACGGGGATGGGAGGTGGGGGTGTTGAGGTGGGGGGGTTGTGAGAGAAACGATTGAGCGCAAATGAACGAGCGAATGTGCGCGCACCGAATAGGCACAACCATTTTCGTTTCACTTCATTCCGTGTTGATTCAACACACCAGTGTTGAAGAAATGAAAAAAAAAATAAAAAACAAAAAAACATACACACAACAACGAGTGGCGTTCACAATCGAAAAACAACAATATCTAGCAATAATACAATGTTCAATGGTCAGTCCGTCTCATGGAATGAGCCATGTAAACGATACATGGAAATGGTTCAATGATGTATTTTGTTCATTAAATTGCCCGAGAGAAGGAGAGGTATGGTTTGGGCGAGGCGAGGCGAGGCGAGGCCAGGGCATGGCATGGCATGGCATGGCATGGCATGGCAATACAACGCGCGACATACACGAAACAAGAGTGAGAGAGCGATAGCGGCAAGAGGGATGAGAAAGAGAGAGAATGGAGAGAAATTCAGAGAGAGAATACACACAGATAAGTGAACAATTCTTGGCAAAATGCCAGCTACATACATTGTGACCATTGAAATTCTGCATACCTCCCGCACATCTCTTGCTTCTATCAACTGTTCAACGAAGTATCTGTGTTATGTCACATTTAATGATTTCCTCCTTCTCTTGCATGCCAGTTAGCTCGTTCAGTCATTTCTTTTGTCATCTGTTTCCTTGCAAAACCCATGTATCTCGCTTTCACCCTCTCTCTCTCTCTCTCTCTCTCTCTCTCTCTCTCTCTCTCTCTCTCTCTCTCTCATTCTCTCGTTCACTCATTCTGTCGCCGTGTGTTTCATTTTTCTATCATGAACAATTTCTCCTTCTTCCCCGAATGGCCCTTTTTTCAACGCCATACTGTCTACACGTCTACAGCAATATTTTTAGTATTCAACAATGAACGTAACACAATGAAATATCTTATGGCGTGAATCGTATCAAGTTCACATATGCACTATGCTCTCTATCTTTCTCTTTCTCTATTTCCCTCTTGCACTCTCTGTGTACACACATGAATATATTCATCCAAAAACTATAAATAACATTATAAAATACAAGTGGAATACATTTTGGCAATTTTTGAAATTGCTAATTTATGATGGATTGGAATAATCGCTGTTCTGACAGCGATCAAATTCATTAAATGAACTTATAACATGGCAGTCAATTCGCACCGAAACAGAATACGAATTTTATATCAAACGAAAGATGCATTCATTAAATGGATTTGGGACCAGTGCTATTTTTGACTAATTGAAATTCCAATGACAATAACTTGCTCAATATCATTGCGCTGACCAATGACGTGATCTATGTGGACTGTCCCGTTTGTCGAACAAAATACCGTTTTCACTTTGCAGATATGATGTTGGCGATCGAATGATATATGCATGCAACTTTGCAACTATAACGTCAATTGTGCACATTTCACATTTGAATATTGATGTCACAATATAATCAAACAGAGCAAATTATATTGATGTCATGCAACGTCCAATGGAAATTGCTATGAACTTTACAAGGAGGTCACTTGAAATTGAGTTGACACGTTCTGGGCACATTGTGAATTGTGATAAATGTTTCAATACGACGAATGTTTTAATAATTGAACTCAAGGAATTTGCTCAGGCATATATATATATATATTATTGATGGCATTTTTATCATCTTACTAGTACAAAACAATACAATTCAAGTAAATAGAAAATTCCTTGAATTCGAAATCCTGATTTGAAAATCAAAATAATTGAATCTCTGAGATTTTTTAGCGCATGTCAATTATATCAAAATTCTGATTTTGAAACAATGACAATTCAATAATTGATGTGTCTTTTTTAATCATTATCCTAATTTGTGCACTTTTCTGTATTCCATTCACATACAATTTCTATGATAAAAATGTTGGCCGTTGACGTTTGACCAATTCAAATGAATAGAAAAAAAACGGGGTTCGCTTGCAAAAATATAATGAAAAATGAAAATATTTTTTATTCCGAATAAATAATTTCATTGAGCTGTTTGATCGTTTACGTCTCCCTCTGTACCTGAAAATATCACGTTAAATGATCCAATGTTTTTTGGCTCAAAATCTAAACAACACTTGCAAGTATTCAATTGTTCAACATACAAAACTCTATAAATGGCGCATAACTGAATTTTAATGTTGAAAATATCTTCGCGCTAGTTTAACTTTGATAAGAATGTTCACTTATATGAGAAAAGTTGTAATTGAATTTCTAAACAAATGAATAATGCCTTAAATATTTGTGGCTATTACGTGATCGGCTTGAGAGTTTGAATATACTAACAAAAAGTGTGTGTGTGTGTGTGTGTGTGTGTGACCAGTGAACAGATTATAGAAACATTAAACTTTATATTTAATGCGTTTGGCTATCATATATAATTTTTTTTTCTTGATTCGTTTACTTTTTACAGTGTTACGAGATGATTTCCGATTGGTGCCAAAGGATACAGTAGCTCTAGTTGGTGGACCTGTTGTACTGAATTGTACGCCACCGCGTGGTATACCTGAGCCATCGGTGCTATGGTATATGAATGGGAAATTGCTCGATTTGAGTGGCAAAAGGTAAGCGATCCATTTAAATGTATACGTGTGTGTGTGTGTTCAATGTTCAAAACTTATGTTTTATGTGAATTTGCTCCGCCGACTTAATGGACACAAGAAATTCACATTTTGTTTAAATCCCTCATTGCAATAACGCAAATGCCCCCAAAAACCGTTCGGGCTATGCGATAATACTTTATAAACGTCTGAACAATTGTCATGGGAAATTGTACAATACTAAAGTGCATCGTTGAAATAGATTACATGCATTATTAACGATATTAAGTACGTCTGATGTGTGTGTGTGTGTTTGTGTGTGTGTGTGTGTGTGTGTGTGTGTGTTAAACTACATAGACTCATGTATGTTCTACAGAGCATACCTACCCCGAAAAACGAAAAGTGACAATCATTTGTATCTTTGGTTTAATTTAACTCAACGGAAACTACACGTAAAAACAATCAACCACAATAATTCTTAGCTTTTAATAATTTTATTTTCGCATTTTATGTTATGCTGGCATTAACATTTTCTTGCTTTTTCCACTCCCCCTTTCTCTCTCCCTCTCTGTCTCTCTCTCTCGCTCACTGTCGCTCTCTCATATGCACATTATAAAGTTTGACAGTTGCGTAGAAATTGAGTGCCACACGGCACTTGTGCTGCATGCATGCACAATGTAACATTGGAAAAAGGGAATTTTGTATGTTAAAGAAGTCGCTTAATTGAAAATCCATGTAAAGTTTATCGAGTTGTTGTTCAAGTAAAGAATACTGTTCAATTTTTAGCTGAAATTGGAATCATTTGACAGTTCATGTATAAACACTATGTAAAAACAGTGGCAACACTTATGTATTTCTCATATATTTGTAAAATGATTCCAAAGTGTTCATCATTCTTTGAAAACATTGTTATGGGGTCGGGGACATTGAAAAGATGCTTTATTCTAAATCTGTATCTGTATCTGTATCAGCATCTGTATGTGTATCTATATCTATATCTAAATCTTCAACAGAAGCGAAAATCGAAAAGATGATTTGGTCTAAATTTGCATCTGAATCTGCATCTGCATCTGTATCAGCATCTGTATCTGTATCTGTATCTGTATCTATATTATCTACGGTGGTGTTTGCCAAAAAGGATCGATCTGGCAATTGAACTGTCGATTGTTCACCAGATGCTTGAACATCATCATCATCACTGTCTGAGCTGATATAAATGAATGAATCATCATGTTCGTCAATTTCATTTGTTTCGTCAGGTTCATTTTCTTCGTCAGATTCATTAGATAGATCGACAACTGAAACACCACTGAAAAGAAAATGGAAAACAAACAAACAAACAAAACAAAAAACAACCAGATATCAGCAATTGAAATACGGCATTGTGTTTTTATTTGATAACGATTGATTTTACCCGTGTGCTGTTGAATCGAAAGAAGATTCACTTCCATCACTTCTAACATTTGTATTGTTGATGAGGGTGGATTCAAGATATGCAATAAAATCACGATGCGAATGTGTTGTCGTTTCACTCGAAGGGTAGAATTCCTTATATGTTTGCGGTGATTGAACATTGTAGATGACCTTTTGAATCTTTTGCTTGCACAATGGACATTCGGCCTTAACCTTTAATGGAATTAATAATTACACCAAATTTCCATGTGTAAATGATCGAATAATGGCCGATTAAAATCGAAACATCAATAACAAAATAATCGATAGCTAATAAAATACATTCGTTTTTTCGCCTCACCTCACACCATCTTTTCAAACAATCGAAACAATATTGATGCATACACAAATCCACAAAGCTGACATTATTTTGAACAATCACATCTTGACAAATTGCACACTGTTGAAGATTTTCCGTAATATTTACACGATCAACGTCTGAATTTTGTGATTCGATTCCAGCTTCTTCTATCGCTGACATGTTACTTTGTATGTTTTTTTTTGTTTTATAATTATTTTCCAAAATCAAAATCTATTCGATATATATTGAGTGTTCAGAGTAAATGTCAATGAAATGCACCGTGCAGTACACATTCAAATAAAATAAAATGATGAACTGTCATCGATAAAAATTGCGCCAATTGATTGTCAAATGTCAATGTTTCGCACGTGGTCAGATTAGATAATTGATTTGAAAACATAAAGTACATTATAATTTCGACACCACATTTTATATACGATTTGAATGTTGCAATTTTCAGGCTATCGTCTGTAGATTCTGGGGGCCTGTTAATATCAGAAGTTCAAGCGTCCGATGCGGGGAAATATGAATGTTCCGCACAAAGTATGGCAGGAAGTAAAACTGCACCACCAGCGATGCTCAAAGTATTGGCCCCACCAACTGTACTTCGTGGACCACAAGACACCGAAGTGATTGAAGGCGACGGTCTGGATTTGCCATGCGAGGTAAGAGTGATAAGTTTATTCATTTAATTTCAATTGCCAGTTGGTTTGGTGTCAAAATTAAGAGAACTTGGCTTAATCATATATTTGATGGGATCTACAGTTGACTGGTGATCCAGTGCCGGTTGTGACATGGCATCGTGAAAATGGCAATTTGCCAGATGGACGATCTCGCATTCTACTCGATAACACATTACGTATTGAAGATACAAGACCGGAAGATCAAGGCCGATACATTTGTAAAGGCCACAATGAAGGCGGAAACGTAACGATTGCGGTGAAACTTCATGTTTATGGTAAATATTTCTTTTATTATTATTGTAATTCATTTTGATTAGTTCATGAATATGATTTATCGTTATCAATTTAGCATCGCCGTCATTTATTGAAGCTCCGTCTGATGTTGAGGTGAATGAAGGTGGCTCCGTCAAATTACCATGCCGAGCGCAAGGCCGTCCAAAGCCACGCATCATTTGGGATCGTATAGGTGGTTTGACCACTTCACAATTGCATCAGCATCAAATGGGTGGCAGAATTCCACAATATTTGGAAAAAGACTCACAAGAAGAACTTTTGACAAAGGCCAAAATTATGAGTCTCCGTTTAAAACGGTCTATTTCACAGACTAGTGAAGAAAAATTGGACACAGATGTCGATCGCAACAAACGAAATGAACGCACACAAAAAACATTTGACCAAATAATGCGAAATGAGAATAGAGAAGATGCGCTCAAACTGAGTCGAAAAAAGCGACAGGCGGAAATCAACGATGATAAAGACGATGAGACAAGTGACAGTGGATCACCCGATGCCATTCCAATTTTAGTATTTTCCACACAAGCGCCACAAGAAGTGTCCCGTTTACAAGTTACCGATAATGGTGAACTCATTTTACTTGATGTCACTGAACGTGATCAGGTAAGCTGGTGAAGTAGCACAACACAAATGCTATAAACGGAACAAAATTATCATTGGTGTTTCAATTTATAACTCTTTTAGGGATTCTATGGATGTGCGGCATTAAATGAAGCTGGCAGTACAGTCAAACGGATATTTATTCGTGTTATCAATCCATCAAATGGACGAAAGAGCGATGTTGCACCACTTGATGCCATTGCAACAATTGATCGATTCTCCAATGAACAAAATATTTTAATAAACACTGCCATTGCCACGTCACCAAATTCATTGGATATTACATGGGAAACCACCGATGGAATACCAGCCACTTCACTTACGTTACACTATCGCATTGTTGGTTCGAATGAATTTCAAACCGCAACTGCAATGATCGATGCCAAAGAGTACACAATCAACGATCTTCGTGCACACGCCGAATATGAAGTGTTCGCCTCTGTGCCACATGGTTTAAGCGGATCTATTTCAAACATTCGAAAAGGTAAATAAACCCGCCGACATTGGCCACAACAATTGATTGGATTTTAATTGCAAAAAAAAAAAAAACTTATTCACCCAGGAAAAACATTGGACGGACCACCAAGTTCACCCCCAACTGATATTCGTGTTGGTGTGATTAATAACACAGCAGCCTTTGTACGATGGTCACCACCCCCGCCAGCAATGCTTAATGGTGAACTCACCGGTTACAAGGTGAATATGAATATTTAATGCAGGAACTTAACTCTTAGTAGTTATATTAATGTTCATGTAGAACATTGAACAATGTCCATTTATTTTTGCAAACAATAAGCACAAAGAATAAATATAGTTCTTGAATGAGACATGTTGTTTTTTCTTTTTGTCTCAAGAAAACCAAATTAAATAATAAAACAATTGTATTGTGCTCAAATTTCAGATTCAAATTAAGTCAAATGTGACAAATAAATTGCTGGGCCAAATGTCATTGAATGCAACAACTCAATCAGTTGTGATTAATAGCCTCAATCCAGGTGGTAGGTATATTGCACGAGTGGCAGCACAAACAGCTGGCGGTCTGGGCCCGTACAGTACACCAGCTGCACTCCACATGGATCCGTCATTTATTTCACGTCCACCAAAGTAAGTGGTTTTCATTGCATTTTGATACTCTGTTTTTTTAACGATATTTTATCGGTTTAATATTTTCCGTAAAAATTGAGTAAAATCTGTTTCATCTAGCCGATATTTAAGTGGAAATTTATGCCAATTAAAATTTATTAGCTTATTGGCAATTAATCAAATGATAAATAAAATATGACGCTCAATTCGAAAGATCGGTTTTGAGATTTTTTTTTTTTTTGACAAATCAATTGAGGCATCAATCGATGCGATTAGATATTACAACTCCTGAACGTACCCTTGCTTACATTGGAATTTTTTAACATATTTTTTTCTTTTGCAATGAAGATCTGATCCAGCAGTTGGAACATGGGCAACAACATGGATGTCTGGCATAGCATTGGCTATACTTGTGATATCACTAATCAGTGGCGCCATATTTGTCTTATATTGGGCT
This sequence comes from Aphidoletes aphidimyza, assembly GCA_030463065.1. Classification (NCBI taxonomy): domain Eukaryota; kingdom Metazoa; phylum Arthropoda; class Insecta; order Diptera; family Cecidomyiidae; genus Aphidoletes; species Aphidoletes aphidimyza. Next base: position 9,539,950 of record CM059998.1, on the reverse strand, counting down.
CGAAAAAACAAACGCAACATGAAAGCAGCTTATCCAGGTAACAATTGGCTAAGCATTTACAGTCTAATTAATGTTGATTTGATCACTTCAACTCAAATTTAACTTCGATATGAATAGGACCTATGTTGACATCATCATTGCCCGATAAACAGCACACACTCTGGATGCATGGAAATACCTTATTAAAACCGATGCACTCGGTAGCCGCACCGAATCTAAATCATGGTTCATCTGAATATGCTGAAGTGACCCAAATTATGCCAAAGACGAATATGTCTGCACCACCAGAGCCTTATGCAACGGTAATTACTATATAAACAATAGTTTTAACATGAGTGTTCTTCTTGTTCTTCTTGTTTTCATTCTAAATTGTTGAAATGTGTCTTCTTTAGGTGACTTTACAGCGTGGCGCTCAGTCAGATGATTCGTGTGTGAAGTGTTCGGCGAGTCCATCGTCCAGTGAATACAATGCACCAGTTCGTGAGCCATTGAATATATGTGATGTGTTGCCACCACCACCAGATCATCCATATGGTCCATACAAACCGCCCAATATGACAAGCATGACCATACGAACAAATCCCGTTGCAATGTCACCGCAAATATGCCGTCGTCAAGCAGCCACCGCCGGTCAACCACGATGGCCAACACTTCCTCCGCCAGTGCCACATTTTCCACAAAATTGGCAAGAAAATGATGAGAAAAATTTCAAACGTAATCGAAACACCGAAATTGAAGAAGAAAATGATTATGAAAGTGGTTCTGTGCTATATGAAGAATGCGATCAAAGTATGGGAAAAAACTTTTTCAACTATGGCGGTGAACCAACGGAAGAATACTATCGTAATATAAATATGGAATTTTTGGACGAAAATGAAATGGAACCACCGCCAGATCCATGCCCCGACACAATGCCAAAGAATCGAACAAAGCACAGTGCCAGCGGCTATTCAGGCCAATCATGGCTTAGCCAAACGCACAATCCACCAATGTCGAATGAGTCGTCTGTGTCATATGATGATGATCGCCATAAGCCGAGAAATGATCAAAGTCCGGTGAATAGCCGAAGGTCAGCACGCAATCAAAGCTGTGGAAGTAATCAAAGCATTGAAAGTTCCGATGAAAGTGAAAGTGATAATAATCGATGGCCATCACGACTTCGTCGTAGTCGTTCAAAAAGTAACGATCGGAAATTCCGTAACGTTCGATAATTTTGTTTTGATATCACGGACAGGGAGGGGCTGATATCCACAGCGGCCAGCAGTTCCTTCGATGTTGAATTCACCATATTTAGCATTCAAAAATGCAAAAAAAAAAAAAAAAACAAAACAAAACAAAAAAAAAATATCAAATACATATTCATATAAAATTGACATTTAGAAAACTATTCTAAAGAACAAAAACGCATATTTAAACGCATTGATTCAGGTTAGGTTAATAAAGCATTTATTCCATAACAAAACAAGTCAACAAATTACTAGAATAACAATTGGTTTGCGAATCGCAACTAAATCGAGACAAACACGACAAAAAAGGAATGAAAAATCGTTTGAAATTAGTTATATTTATCATTAGTTATCATGTAAATAGTGTGATTTAAAGTGATTAGGCTTAAAATATAAAATTGTTTGTGTTTGAAGGGTGGAAAAACCAACCCAACCCCAGTAATGATCAGCGATAACAAAGTTTAACTGACAATTATCGGGGCATCAAAAATGACCAACCGATTTTGTTCCGTACAAATAAATCCATTTTCAATTTTCTTTCCATAGACCAATGTCTTCATATTCTTCGATTCAAGAATTTAACACCATTTTCAATTTAATCTTGCGAGTTTGTTCCAATGTTATTGTTGTAGATGAGTTTTTTTTTTCTCTGCTAAAAAAAAAGTTGACTCGTTTCGAAAGTCATATCACATTGATAAATTTTTAATTGTAGGTAAATATTATAATTAACTTTTCACATTAAAGTAGGAGTTTATTTTCAAATCCAAAGAATTAAAATTGAAATTAATATTGTGTTGAGTAAAATTGAGAAACAAAATTTGTCGAAAAAAAAAATATCCTTTGCACATATCTCGACTTCCGGATAAAAAAAAAATCAAAACAAATTTCGAGGTGAAAACTCATACAGAATGTAGTGCTTTGGTTGAACAAACAAAAACAATACCATAATGTAGATATTTCCTGTGTTTCTTCTTTCGATTTTCATTTTTCAATTACCATTAACACAACCAAACAAAATCGTTTACAATCTCATCAAAATCTGATCTCGATTGAAATTCTCGAAAAAAAAAATCTCAAACTTGTTGATTGTAATTCGAAATAAACGATAAATTGTTACAAAACATATTTTAAAAAAAACACACACACAAATTAAACTAACAAACCATAACGCTTTTGCTTCACTACAATAAATTCGTTTACAATAGGCTTTTTTCGATCAATGCAAATCTCATACAAAATCTAAACTGTTAATTTGTAAAGAAATAAGACTGACAAACTGTATGCTCGATCAATATGTGAGAATTCATTAAAAATGAAAATGATTCACCACAATTGATGGCCTCGTTACATTTTTTGTTTTGTTCAAAATTTGTTCAAAAAAAAAAAAAAACAAAAACAAAACAAAACAAAACGAACAATTTCGAAAATTCAAAAAGAAAAACCATTACAATAAACGAAATCATTTCAAAACAATTTACATGCCATTTCTTTTATTTACTTAAAAATGTGTATGTTTTTGAAGTTCAATGAGTAAGTATGTGAAATATCACAGAGTCAATTCATTTCAAACGCTGAAATTCTACATAAAAATTTTATAAATCAAAACAAGACAAGCCATTTATTTGTTGAAATTGAATTTTATTTTATTTCTTTTCTAAAAAAAAAAATCATTTTTTTCGCTCGATATTTTCAAAACTAAATAAGGTTTTGCGCCGTTTCATAAACAAAATTATTTTTATTATAAAATAAATCAAATTCCAAGAGCTCAAACTCTTCAAATCAAAATGTGTTTATCGTTTGATATTATTTTTTCATTTGAAGAAAAAACAAAAACGTCAACAAAATGTCTTCGGTAACAGTGCGTAACAGTGTAGGAAAGAAATGAAATAAATAAATGAATGTTATTCCGATAATGAATTAACGCCATAACTTAAGTAACTTAAACAGAAGCCATTATTCATACGAAACTGTTCGGGAACATATTTGGATAGTAGATGTAGATGCTCAACGGTGGCATCTAGCATTCCAACGGAAATTTGTGTACAAATGACATTTACATCCTTTTGCCAAAATTGAACGAGCATTGGATCGGTATTTTCTTCGCATAAAAATAAACATTTAATGCCATCAACTCGTGCCATTGTGGTTCGATTATCGTTTTCCGAATGTTTGTCCATTTGATAGATTTCCAAATTTCGTGCCATTGTTTGTATGAAAAGAAATGTGGTTCCTTTGGTGCTGCGTGCTTCAAATAGTAATTTTAATGTTTGACGTCCCAGCATTTGGTAGTCGTATGAAAGTCGATCAACAATCACAAGAAAATTGTGAAACAATTTATTTGAATCGGTGAATAAACGTTCGGGCGATCGATTGTGTTGATTTTGTATGATTTTAATGTTTCCATTCCATAGTTTTAATGTGATATCATTCACACATTCACCAATATGATTTAAACATCGTCTACAATGGACCATTTGATGTTGCGAATTTATCTGAATATTTATGATATGGGTTCGATGAAATAATGCAAAAAAATTGCCATACAGTAAATCATTTTCGGCCGATTTAAATTGTGCTATGTTAAATGATTGTTGATGGCCATTGCACGATGTAGTTTCTGGTTTGTGACAAAACCAATCACTCGAATCCATGTGTTCGGATGGCAATTCGAGGATTCGTCGAAAACACAGTGGCCGACTCAATGGTCCGCTACAATTGTCACAAATGACCGTGAATTCGAATGTTGGGCTTACAGTCAGGCTAAGTCGTTTCATTGAACTCATTTCGATTCCATTATTCACGGGTAAAATTTCTTCACGAAAACTGGACGCTATATTGATACGAAAACTAATCAAATTGCCTTTTACAATTAACAAACTCAACGAATTTATTTGAATTCGAACGGCCAATGTTGCCAAATCAATGGTTGTACTATGATCATTATCAAAATGAACAAAAATTTCCGTTGATCGAAGATGCACCCGAACCGATGACACATCGTCAAACGTTTTATTGAAGAGAATAAAAAAATTGGCACATTTTAAACGCGGAAAATGTTCAATGAGAATATTTTCAATTTTCATTGCTATCGAATTTGCCATGAAATGGGAGATTTTTACGAAAATTGAAAAAAAAAAAATCAAAAATCAAAAACAAAATTAGGAATAGCGCACGCTCATGTGTGATGTAAATCGGCGACAAATGAACAATTATTCGCCGATTTTGGGCTTTTTTGCTACGGGTTCAGCGGTGTCGGCATCAGGCCGATATTTTTTATAATTCGGATCAGACTCTTTAATTACAAACGGGATTGTGGCTCGTTGATAATAATCAGATACCAATTCGATGTTGTTGATTACGGTGCTGAGTATGTGGCTGTTGATGGACAGAAACGAATGGACATTTATTATTAGCACAATTTTTCCATGTAAAACCTTAGATGAGAGCTCATTTTTAATGTCAAACATTTTTGGTATCGAAAATGTTTCAAAATGGGCTCACATAATGGTCTAAGTTAATTACCTGCGTTCACAATAAATGCCCGGCGCTTCATGTTTCAAAAAGGTAAAGTGGACGTGCAAGTGATAGAACGATGGTTGATAGTGCAAATAGATGCGTAGCTGTGTCTCGTCCAATCCGTATTTTCCTTGAATGGCGGCAACACCTTTGGCTTGAATGTTTCGCAGCAATGGCAAATGGTCGGCCGTCAACGAGCGAAGTGACTTCAAATTCAATTGATGAACAATTGCAATGGCATAAAATGTTTCCACTGTTTTACCATCCCACTTGAGATCCGGTAATAAAATGAATCCGTTTGTTTTGCAAGGATCCTCGAATATGATGCGTTCTGATTCTTTTGTATGATCAAGAATGTTGTAGACCCACTGTAAAAATCAAATGAACACAACCAATGTGATTTATTAGTCTCACTGAGTCTAGTGAAAAGTGGAAAACTAAGTATTTCCAAGCTAAATGTCAAAATTTAACGAAAAACCAATTCATTGGTTTGTGAGTAACCTTGAATGTATCACGTTGCTAATAATTCAATTTCAAGAACACTGAATACACATTTCATGAGTAAAATTATTTGATTTAAAGGTCAATTAATTATTATATTTATAACTTACATCCAAGGTGAATTGTTCGGCCTCAATTTGCAATCGTGGTTCAGTAACAGTGTTATAGAGATCAGGTGTTTCGTAAATTATACGAACCGCCTGAGATATATACTTTTGGATATGTTTTTCTGTACATGGGCAGATGATGGTCAATTTAACGCCTGTTTAAAAGAAAATGTTTGAAACAAAACAAAAATGCTCAAAATCAAATGAACCAACCAAAAATCGACAGACAGAATTTATAGCCGATGAACGGAAAGAAGTTTTATAATAAAGTGAAATGGATGAACAATTACTATTGATGGCTGGTATCGGAAAACACAAAAAATTTCCGTAAATATCGTTAATAAACTCTTTTTTTAATTGCGTCTCTAAACTAAAGTATCGTTGCGCCATTCCAATTGGTTTATCGTCGTTAAGCGTGTTGACATCGCCATCGGTGAATGCGGTTTTTTCGAGTACAACAATCGCTGGATCTGTACCGTCGCCGGATTGTTGTGCGGGAAATGTTCCCAACACGCTGATTGTTTTTGATTTCGTATTATTGGTTAAAATGCGTTCCAAACGGAATGTTGATAAATCGTACATTTTCTCAGCCATTTCTTTTTTTTTTAGATTACCATCCAAAAACACTAAATGCCAGTTTCGGATCTTTTGGTTTTCTTTTGTTTTTTGTTTTTTGTTTTTTTTTTTCTATGAGAAAATTATTCCTAACACAAATGTGTGTCTCTTACATTTACCGTTCGTCAGCACACGACAATCAATAAAATTACGAGATTTTTGTATTTTTTTTTCCCTTAAAATTAACGAAAAATCAAAATGGTTTGTGATGAAAATTTCGAAAATTATTAAAATCGAAATATAAAGAAAATAAAACGTCAAACTTGTTCGATATATTGCAATGGACGATTCAATTAGAAATCAAAAAAAATGAAAACAATCAAAACATGCAAAATCACACAATGCTCGCGGGTGATATTCACGCAACAAATGTCAAATGGAATGACAGAGCTCAACGTATTCAATTTTAGGTTAGGTTTTATTTTGGAGGGAAAATGATGCGGTGACGTTTTGTACGGATTTAATTTTCAGAAGGAGTTTTGTTAAATTTTAACAAATAAAACCGAACACTTTGACTTGAACAGTCATTATTTTATCGAGTGAGGGATTCCTAAATGAAGAATTTGATTCTAAAACCATAGAAAAAGCATTAATTTTTCAAAGGCAACGTTGATTCATGTGTAACGTTCACATTTGAATATTCGATCGATTGAGTCAACTTCAGCGCATACCGATACATATACACGCAAACACATGCATATATTCGTCATTTCGATGCCTACTGTTTCTATGACGGACACAAAATTTGTGTTGATCCAAACGGCCGTATAACTGCGAACAGTGTCAATAAACACGCAATTTTTCGAAGCTACAGCATCACCGCCGTCACACATACCGGTTGACTACATTGAATTTCTTGCTACACGATTTTTGATTTGTTTGTTCGATACGCAAAAAAAAAAATTGCGATAGAGATCCAAGACGAGATTATTTCTGAGAGATTTGTGACTTTTCAAAATCAAATTCGGTTTCACCGGATAAAGTAAATAGTTTGAGGCGAATTGTGACTTCTTTATATTACTTCGACCAATTAAACACAATTTTATCATGGAAATCAATGAGGAAAATTTTAACACATTGGCGCAATACTTGCAACAAACACTTAGTCCAGATCCAAATACTCGTCGTCCAGGTAATCTAGTGATGTCACATTTTTTTCGTTTACAAAGTCCAATTATTTAGAAATATTTCGTTTGGACGATTTTTTTGACATTCATGTCATGCTATTGTTTCTTAATTGTAGCGGAAAGATTTTTGGAAACGGTTGAAAGGAATCGAAACTATGCAATTTTGCTGCTGCATTTGGTGGGCAAGGATAATGTTGATAATACGATACGAGTTGCCGGTTCAATTACATTTAAAAATTTTGTCAAACGAAATTGGAATGCACATGCGGTAAGTTGCGCAACGTTATTTAATGTTAGAAATAGAGAAAAAAAACTGCATATGTCTCTGAGGGTCTATCATCAAATCGAGCAAATTTATTTTGACTTGATTTCAGTGGATGTTTTTCAAATGTCTGGTTACAATAAGTTGATTTTTTAATTAAATACAACAACAAACATTTACATTCACAGGATAACGATGGTCCAAATCCAATCCACGAAGAGGATCGTGTTGCGATTAAAACCTATATTGTTGAGCTCATGTTAAGATCATCGCCGGCCATTCAAAAGCAATTGAGTGATGCGGTTAGTATCATTGGAAAGTATGATTTTCCAAAGGATTGGCCCCAGCTTATTGATGAAATGGTGGAAAAATTCACCAGCGGCGATTTTCATATTATAAACGGTGTTCTTCAGACAGCCCATTCCATTTTCAAACGCTATCGCTATGAATTTAAATCGCAAAAATTGTGGGAAGAAATTAAATTTGTTTTGGATAAATTTGCAAAACCGCTCACCGATCTACTGGTCGCAACAATGAATTTTGCCAAAGCACATGAGAATAATGAGTCCGCATTGCGCATTTTATACGGATCAATTGTTCTCATCAGCAAGGTATTTTATTCATTGAATGCACAAGATTTACCGGAATTCTTTGAAGATAATATGAAAACATGGATGGAAGCATTTCATGAATTGCTTGTCACTGATATTCCCTGTCTGCATACTGGAGTAAGTAATTCCAGCCATCCAAATAAATCGATTCATTAGAATTGACGCAAATAATAAAATTAACAAAACATTATCTCTTGTTTATTTCATTTTCAACAATAGGAAGACGAAGAGGCTGGAGTATTGGAAGAGTTACGTTCACAAATCTGCTACAATTTGGGACTATATGCACAAAAGTATGACGAAGAATTTGGAACGTACATGCAACAATTTGTGACCGATGTTTGGGAACTGCTGGTCAAAACTGGAATTCAAACAAAATACGATGCGGTAAATAAGTTTTACATTTAATCATTTCCAACTGAGAATTCCATGGGAAGAGAATTTAGCTAAAAGAAAACTGCGTTAAATTTATTTTCATTTGCAGTTGGTATCGAATGCCTTGCAATTCCTATCGACAGTGGCAACACGCAATCATTATCGTCAGTTATTTGAGGATCCAAAAGTATTGGCCAGCATTTGTGAGAAAGTTATCATTCCAAATATGGATTTCAGAGGTAAGATTTTAACACTTTTCATTCGAGTTATTGTAATCATTCTAATTGTTCTTTGGAAATACATAAATTTCAGCTTCGGATGAGGAATTGTTTGAAGACAATCCTGAAGAGTATATTCGCCGTGACATCGAAGGATCTGACATTGATACACGTCGCCGTGCGGCATGTGATCTCGTTAAAACGCTATCGCAAAATTTCGAAGCGAAAATTTTCGAAATCTTTGGCCAGTATTTACAAGTGCTATTAGGAAAATACACGGAAAATCCAACACAAAATTGGCGTGCCAAGGACACTGCAATATTTTTGGTCACATCGTTGGCATCACGTGGCAGTACACAAAAGCATGGTGTAACCCAAACATCACAATTGGTTCCGTTGCCACAATTTTGTGAACAGCAAATTATTCCCGAGTTAAATCGGCCAAATATTAATGAATTGCCCGTACTAAAAGCGGATGCAATTAAATTCGTAATGACATTTCGAACATTGCTGGGCCATCAAACGATGGTCGCTTGTATGCCGAATTTGGTACGGCATTTGGCATCAGAGAGTCAAGTGGTGTTCAGCTATGCAGCATGTACAATTGAAAAAGTGTTAACAATGCGAGCGCCCGACAATTCATTGGCAGTGACAGCAGCACAATTGCAACCAATCGCCGGCGATCTATTGAATGGTTTGTTTGCTGTACTCAATGGAGCACAGGCTAGTGAAAATGAATATGTGATGAAAGCAATTATGTGCAGTTTTGCCACATTACAACAGGCAAGTATGCCATATATGGGCGCTGTTCTACCACGACTCACCGAAATCTTGGAAACCGTTTCGAAAAATCCATCCCGTCCACATTTCAATCATTATTTGTTTGAAACGCTGGCGCTGGCCATTAAAATTGTATGCATGACCGAACCGGCCGCGGTTAGTTCATTCGAAGAGGCATTGTTTCCCATTTTCCAAAACATTTTGCAACAGGATATTATGGAATTTATGCCATACGTTTTTCAAATGCTCGCTTTGCTAATGGAAATGCGTGAAACAACAAACACAATTCCAGAAGCGTATTGGGCATTGTTCCCCTGTTTGCTATCGCCAACACTTTGGGATCGTGCTGGCAATGTGACACCATTGATTAAATTGATTTGTGCATTCATTCGTCAAGGGTCACCACAAGTAGCTGCCATGCAACGATTGGTAAGTTTTCCAATCACACTCTGACTGATGACCACAGTCCATAATTCATATAATTTTATGATTCTTTTGTTTCAGAATGGAATACTTGGCGTATTCCAGAAAATGATCGCCTCAAAAGCCAACGACCATGAGGGTTTCTTTTTGCTGCAATGTCTGCTACAATTCTATCCGGTGTAAGTCAATTACACCATTTTGATTGCTTTCTGCTATGCTTTTTTTGGGTTTGATTGACTGTGATTTTTTTCTTTTTCTTTTTCTTTTTCTTTTTCGTATTCCCATAGCACTGAAATTCAGGCGAATATCCGTCAAATATTTGCAGTGCTGTTCCAACGATTGAGTTCATCGAGGACAATTAAGTATGTGCGTGGATTTATCGGATTTTTGTGCTTCTACGCGGCTAAAAATGGCGCAACACAATTGGTTGAGCTAATTGATAACATTCAAGCACAGTAAGTATATATTGGCAATGCAATTTTCGAAACATTTTCAAAACTCTCATCAAATTAACTGTTTGCCTCTTCAATTGACAGAATGTTTGGCATGGTGATCGAACGTGTGCTCATAACGGATTTAGGTTGTGTAACTGGTGACATTGATCGAAAGATTGTTGCCGTTGGTGTAACAAAAATGCTATGTGAATGCCCTGCCTTACTTGCACCTCCATACCGTAATTACTGGTCGAATTTACTACAAGCATTGATCGGTTCATTCGAAACACCACCCGATAATACCGCATTGGAAGGTGATGATTTTGTGGAAATTGAAAACGCAATTGGATATCAAGCGGCTTATTCACAGCTCAATTTTGCCAAATTGAAAGTAATCGATCCAATTGCCGATGTTCAAGATGGTCGTAAATATTTGGCTGAAAATTTAGCCAAATTATCGGTTACACGGCCCGGCGATATTCCAACATTGATTTCAGCATTGCCCGCCGATCATCAGCAAGCCCTACAAAAATACTGTGCTCAAAATGGCGCCCAAATTGTTTAAATACTATTTCACCCAATTGAATATTTGCATGTTCTATGATTATTATTATTTTTTTTTCTTTTAACGAGAACAAAAAAAAACCGTTTAGTTGCTCCTTTTATGGCAACACAACACTTTGAAATTCATTTGTCTTTCGCTGTTAAAGAAAATTTCATGAAAAAAAAAACAAAATCAACCAAATTTATTAACCCATCAAATGACAAATAAAATAAATCATCAATATTGTGTTATGAATCAAATGGTATTTTCATTTTGATTGTTGTTTGGCAGAAATTGTTCGATAGCAAAGTCCTCTTTTGGTATTCAAGCATTTTGATTGATTTGGTGAAAAGAGCATTTTGAAAGATCTTGATGTTGAGGTTGTGTTTATGTGCAAACATCTGTCACATTGAATCGAAATGTCAATGTTAAATCGCGCGCATTTGTTCATACTTCGTGTTTTTATTTTGTTTTGAGCGACAAAGCACACAACATTTGCTCTAAATTCAAGAAAATGTCAATACAATTAAAATTGGATAATGTTGACTTTGATCAATCAAATGAAAATCACATTAAATTACAATATATCCCGGCAAACATAGAAGAATCAACTACCGCAAACGTGGATCAATACTTCAATAACTATACCACCGAAGTTGATGGTCGTGAGTGTACTTCCAAACTCTTTGTTTTATGCATCTAATAAAAGTAAATTAGTAATGGTAATACATGTTTTTTGTTTGTTTATAGTTTTGAAAAATTCACTGCGTGGTTTCCCGTTGAATGGATGCCAATTCAAAGTGCCAGAATCACATCGTGGCATTGTTTTTCAAGAGGACCAACGGCCACTCGACGAAAATTCAGAAAGAACATTCAAAGTGAGCGGCGTTTTCGATGAGTTTACATATTGGAATTATGACAAACAACCATCGAACAATGATAAGCTCAAGCAGGCTCTAATGTGGAATGATTTTGCTAAAGCGGTAAGCAAATCCATTTTTCAGCTGAAAAAAAAATGGCAAAAACTGATAAATTAATTGATCTATTACAGTTACATGAACCCATAACACCTGAAGAATATGCAGCTGATCTGGAAAATCAAAAAAATCTCTAAATCAAAGCTCAACGTCCACCATCAATAGAATAAGTCCTTGAAAAATTCATTTCCATCCATTTAACTCAATAAAACATCATCACAAAATCTCAAATTGCTTGGTTTTAATTGTTTATTTATTTCAAACTTCATTAAAAATTCTCTCTTTCTCTCTGTCTTAACGTCTAAAATGTGTTTATGAAAATTTGAAGAACAAAACATTCTTCATTTCAAACTGAAAAAAAAATTACAGAATCTATTTAAGAAATGCAAGCTTTCTCCGATTTAAAGTCTATTCATTCGAATGATTTTGCCGTTCGGAAAATTTATGTATGAAAAATAGTTTTGCGTCTTGCATTTTAAATGGTTTTTGTTTTTATTTGTTGGATTTTAACTGACTTAAAATAAACCGTCCTAAAATTGTGTTGTTTTAGCGTCATTTAGCTGGCATTCTTTGGCGGTGGTCGGAATACACCAACAACAACAGCATGGTCACGTTCGTACGGTTCAAGTGTAATTTGTTCCTGAGGTTTCAATTTATCGGCTTGCAATTTTTTCACTTCAGCAGCAAAAACGGCTTCCGGTTGTGCCGTTGAATCAATACATGATGCTTTAATGGAGATAACAAAATGGCCACCATTTTTCAGGAAATATTGTGAATTTAATGCAACAATACGGGCTTGATCAGGCTGAGCAACATCAGCGAATACCGTATCAACCATACCGACTAGCATACGGTATTTGTGTGGATGACGTGCATCCTCAATGATTGGAATAATGTTTGTTCGCTTTTTAGCAACATTTATCAAATCACGACCGGATCGATGTGAAAATTCAACGGCATACACTAAACCTTCTGGTCCAACTATATCTGATACATGTGACACGGTTGTTCCAGATGCAGCACCCAAGTATAGCACCTTTGAACCAGGTGGCATGTGAATTTTGTCAACACCACCCAAAACGGCAGCCGCCAACTTTGAACGGAATGGATTCCATACTCTGTATTCAATTTTCTCGCCATTTGTCTGAATAGCAACGAAAAATAAACAAATGAATGTAAAGAAAACGTTTGACAGTTAGTATTTGTGTTCGATTGATGGAATGATTTAAATTTTAGGATTTGTTTTTCGATCAGCCAGTGCAGCTATTAAACTTGAACACAAATGACATAGCATCGCCTCGGGCGTTTCCATATCAATGCATTCAAATTTTGCGACCACATTTCGTCGCTTCCGTACCCCTGCACGTATCATCATTGAAAATGAATGTTGTTTTTAAAAATGAAAATATACTTACTTCAACTGAAATACGTTTCTCTCCGTATACTTCAGAACCAGGAACTAAGTTACGAGTGACTAAAGCGTCTTCTTTGCCACGTGCAATGAACACTCCTTCGTGACGATGTGGCTCGATGACAACGGTTTTTCCACCTTTGAAACCACCGCCACCACCACCGCGGCCACCTCCACCACCTCGTCCGCCACGACCTCGTGGAGCTCCGCGGCCACCTGGTTTGCCACCAAATCCACCGCCCCCACCTGCGCCTCCACGGCCACCTCTGAAGCCGCCACCACCTTTATCAATTGCAATAAATCATGATTTAAGTTAATTGATTGTTTTTGTGCACACAATTTTCTTCTCAAAATGAAAAAAATTGTTTATCAAACAATTTAACTGATTTATATGTGATTGGGTCGAGTGATTTGTACAAGAGAAACTGATTTAACCAGTGTTTGAATTTTAAAATAAAGCAAAATGCTCATCTTATTTTAGAACAACATGCTTTATTTAACGAAGCAAACGTGTTTGAGGCACTTGTTCTAATCATCAGGCACATTTCAGTTTTGCTTTGAACTTGATGAAGAAAACATTTTCCTAATTAAATAAAGCCTTTAGCTCTAGAATGAAATGGAATTTCTGTTTCAGATGAAAATTTTTCATCGAGAAAATAGACAACTAGATAGAGATGCTCTTTTTTGGATATTGGGAAATAATCAGTGTCGTCATAATTTTTGGTTTGTGATGTCAAACGTGTTGTTAGTCGAATAACCTAAACAGAGAAAAGTACGAAACAATGAACAAAAAACTTACCTCCCCCTCTACCGAATCCGCCACCAGCACCTCCTGCGCCTCCTCGGCCACCTCTGAATCCTCCGCCGCCACGGCCACCAGCTCCACCACGGCCTCCGCCACCTCCACGTCCACCTCCAAATCCTGAGAAAATTAAATTCAAACAAATGTTGATGAAATTTTTTTTAAAAATCCAAAGCAAACATTCTGAAATCACAATCACTTGTCGAATAAGGTTTTATTCTTCATTTATTGCATATCAAATTGTCTTTTTTGATTCACTTCATTTCACAAAATGTCCAAATCAATGAATGGATGGTCCATAAAAATGTGTTGCATGGTTTAACTCACCTGGTTTACCCATTATTGAAATTCCTTTGGTTTTTTTTTACACAAGCAATAACTAAAAACTCCACGGATACACCTCCCTTGTGCACAATTATTTTTAATATTATTTATTTAATTTGGGGGATTTTATTTGTGTAGTAAAATACTGATCGTGGCGAGGAGCGTTTCAACGAAACAATGCTTGCCCGCACGTGTTTTCAAATAAATGTCGGCAGTCTTGCTATCATCAACACATGCACATATGTTGATTATGATTTTATGGTTGTTATGTTGGTACACGCGTTCATGACAGGCCGATAACAAAAAAAAGCCTTTTGCTGCTGAAGCAAACTATTCGAAATTCCTTGGAAAATATAAATATGACAGAAGAAAAAAATTACATTTCAAACGAATTTCGGTAAAGAGTAAATTATTTTTCAATCGATTAATTTGCTCAATGAGCTCAAAATAGGGAACTCATTGGCGTTCATTAGGCCCAATGTAACACAGCTGCTGTATCGATATATAAAAAAACGGTAATTGACAATTGACATTCATCATTGGTATGATTCACTTAACCTCAAATTGTGTTAGTTGTTTATGATTCAGACGCAGCCTATTAGCGTATTAAATTATTGTCATAGATATACTTAAAGGTAACCAAAGTAGTAAACGAATTACTTGCAAAAAAATGGTGATTATTGGTCCATTAACCCATCCCGAAGAGGGATTGGTAAAAAAATTGGAAAATGTTGAGATGAAAATTAATCAAACACAAATGAATGCCGGAACACTGTATATCACAGAAAAGTAAGCAAATGTATTTGATGGTTGTGGTTGTGGTTGTTGTTGTTGTTTTGGTTCTTGTTCTTCAAACAGTAATATTAACATTGTGAATTTATGTGGATTTTTTTCAGTTATTTGCGTTGGCAAGAAACTGGCCGAGAAGAAGGTATTTCAATAGCATGGGAAAGTATAACGTTGCATGCCATTTCAAGTGAACCGGTAAAATGCATTTACATTATGCTAGACGTGCACATTGATTATCCTCCGTCACAAGGTAATGGCCGATTAAATAATGGCAATGATGAGCGCATGGCACAAGACGGTGACATCGATGAAGACGATGATGATGAAGGTACTTGTGAAGGTAAGCATCATTTTATGATGTGCATTACAACTACCAATAGAAATGTTACACGCGTGATTCATGTATCTAAAATATCCTGAAGTACTTTAGACCCACTTGGCTGTTCTACAATAATCAATTCCAGAAAATTTGTTCGATAAATTCACTGTTTTTATTTCGGATTGTCTGTCTCATAGATATAGAAGAGGTGCGAATGACAGAAATTTGGTACACTCCACATGATGAGAATCGAATTGAAGAGATTTTTGAAGCAATGAAACATTGTCAAAGCTTGCACCCAGATCCAAATGGTTCGTACTCAATTAATGGAATTTTTGCATTTGTCAATCAACAAAAATTTACTCAATTTCATGTAAATTCTTGGTTGATTTGATAACAGATAGTTTCTCCGAAGAAGAAGATGAATTTATAATGGCTGAAGAAAATAATCATGCACCTGACGATGAAATTGATCAAGAAGATATCCGGAATTTGCACATTGATGGTAATATCCAACCAAGAATTGGTCGTAGCATTAAGCAATATTTCATTGAAGCAATGGTTTTTTGTTTTCTTATTGTCTTCAATATTTTCAGATGATGAACGTTTCGCTGATGCCGAAGAAGAGTAAAAAAAAGCGCACGTTTAATTTTATTGATAAAACCTATTTTCACATATAGAAATAACATCGAATTTGGATCGAATAGCTTGCAAAGCAAAATTAACTCGACTACGAATCTATGCATTTTTGTTGTTGTTGCTGTTGTTGTTGTTGAAAAAAAAACAACAACAACAATGAAATGAGCCAAAACAAAACAAAAAATCTTTCTTTAAAAACGCTAAATTGCTAAAATAAAACGCTGGATACATTTTTGGAATTTTTTTTGGTGTATGAAATGATAAACCAAAATTTATCGTTGTAAAATTAAAATTTAAGCTCTTATACAGAAAATAATAAAATATCTTTGAAACACTCCAATCCAATTGCATTTTGATTAAAGTTCATTTTTGGTTAAAAAAGAAATAAAAAAATAAAAATAAAACATGGTCACACCAAAATATAAAATATGTATGTGTCATTTATGTCTGTGTTCATGCTATTGTTGTTCATGTTTATCATCACAGTAGTCACCGGCAATTGTGTTTACAAGAGGGCGCTTAGTGTCATAGACATGAGCTGTCAAAATCAAGTAAAAACAATCAATTAGTAAATAGCACAACAAAGCAACCGCGCCGAATCCATACAATTTAGTCAGCAACACGGTGTTGTGGAAATAACGACACGAAAAATCCGTCTTTTTGATACATTAAAAAAAAAAAATAAAGAAACAAAGCACATTCAGTCACACATAAACAAACGCAGTGGAAATTTCGTCAGTTAATTTATTCAACTAACGCATTTGGTCCGAGAATTTAGCAAAAGTCATTGAAATCACCTTTTTCGCTTGCACGACATATTTGTAACGAGTGAGTTAAATCAATTGTGTTTGTTGACATACATTGTTGAAATAAATTTAGCTTTTTGTTTATTTCAATATTTCAAAGCAATCTTTGTTGAATTTTACAGCAATGAGTGAAGAAAATCGAGCCGAAAAAGTTCAAAATGGATTTCAAATGTGAGTAATTTTTAAGTTATTACAAAAAAAGCGTATTCTTTGGTATTGTGTTTTTTGATGCGATATTTCATAATGTTACAAGTTACAACAATATAATATATCACATATATTTATATATTGCGTTTTATATTTTGTTAGCAATTGGATGATTTTACGTGACGCTGATACGGGCAAAGTCATATGGCAAGAGAACAAGGATTTATCATCGACCGAACAGGAGCATAAAGCACAAATACCAACAAAAATTCTGGATTTAAGAGCGGTGTCACGTGAAATTAACTTCAGCACTGTTGAATCCATTGAAAATTTTCGTCTCGATCAAAAGGTATGTTAACATTCACCCCGTGGACCTATGAAATACATAGCCAATTTAATGAAAAATGTGTTTGTGTTTAAGATTCTATTCAAAGGACGCATCATGGAAGAATGGCTATTCGAAATGGGATGGGTGAGTCCGAACACGACAAATACATGGCAATCAACGATTGAAGCAGCACCTGAATCTCAAATGATGCCCGCTAAAGTGCTCAAGTAAGTTCAGTTTTTTTTTGCTCAGAGCCTATCGAAATAACATTTATTTTGGTGAAATTCAATCGAATAACATTTTGTTTGCGTTTTTTTTACAGTGGAAATGTTACCATCGACACGCATTTCTACGACGGTGATTTACTAATCGCAAAATCAGTAGTCCGACTCTACTATGTTTAAATCAATAAGATGTCTTCGTACCACAATCACAATGTATTTCCAACCATTTTAAATTAGATCATAAACGCACGGAAAATTACTCAACCACAAATCAAGTCTATTTTGATTTAAGAATACCTTCCACTCATCAACAAAACAAAGAAGAAGAAAGAAGAAGATTTTTCACAACACATTTTAAGCGAATCAATTTTTTTCGGATGTGACAATTTAGTGCATTATGTTGTTACGATTTGCATGATTAATAATGGCAATTTTCGTATCAATGGAACGTATGGCCCTTAAACTATTGACCTGAATGAACGGAATCATTTTTTCCTCAAAATTTACAACAATGTATCATTTATTGTGATAGTTTTCAAAAATCTGATTATAGAGTTCACTTTTTTTTTGAAAAAAAAGGATGAAAAACCAATTCAATGTGACATTTTTGCACTGTTATTCGCACAACAAAAAAATTTAATAAAAATAAACAGAAATTTGCATTTAAATTTTAATTTAACAATACATTTGGTTTTATTTGAAGTTCGTATCGAGTACTGAAACTAGCATCAGTGGCATCTATTATCAAAGCTCGCCATCTTCGATTAGATTTAAACGTGATTTGGTTTTTATCTCGTTCAACATAAACGAAAATGGTAATGTATGATTGAAATAGATGAAAATGAATGTTGTTCTGAAAATAGAATAATCATAGCGGTTTTGAGAAGAATGTTTTATGAAAAATGTGTGTTGGTGATAAATCGACCCAAATTTGAAGGAATGTGAGCATTGAAGCAATTCCAGAGTTGTAATAATCAGGAAATTGATTACCATATGATACGTAGTGTATATAGCACTGTGGTTGTGTGCTATAAATTTATGGAAGAAGAAGAAGTATGTCAACGCCGTCGATCAGCTGATTTTGACAAAACATCAAGTGTCGAAGCGGTGCAGTTATCATTTAAGGTTGTTGTAGTTTTGGTACGTTAAACCACAGTTAAAGGTCTATCGCTAGTGGTTTAGTTCATCAAAACACCGTGAAATATCACAAAATACCGTTTTTTATTCTCATTTCGAGAAGTTTCACACAAAACTACGTCAAATCAAATACCGATATATTTGTAAGATAAAACAATCCGATCATTGATTACCGTGTGCTGTAATAAATGTCAATTTAGTGATAAGACGACACTTGAGATAACGTGAAACGATTATATTTTTTATATAATTGCGGAAAATTAGAAATTTCATTCAACTTAGATTCATAGCATAGAACAGAACGCACTATTATGGCTGAAGCACGTCGTCCAAAAGTGTTGGTAACACATCCAAAAACTGAAGAAGCGGGACTCCAAGTATTGCGTGAAAAATGTGATGTCACCATTTGTGAAGGTCTACCAGAACCAACACGAGAAGAGATTTTGACCAAAGCACAGGGCATGGATGGAATTTTATGGGCAACGCATGAAGCTTTAAATGCCGAAGCATTAGATCGTGCTGGACCACAGCTTAAAGCAATTTCAACCAAATCGGCGGGAATCGATTATGTTGATGTGGCTGAAGTTAAAAAACGTGGCATCCCATTGGGGTATACACCAAATGTTTTAAGTGATGCTGTTGCTGATTTGGCAATTGGATTATTGGTGTCGGCCGCTCGTCGATTCCGTGAGGGTTATTTGAAAATTGTCAACAACCAGTGGGATGTGGGTAATCCAGCATGGATGTTGGGACGTGACATCAAGGGATCAACGGTTGGAATTGTTGGTTTGGGTGGAATCGGACAACAAATTGCCAAACGACTTAAGGGCTTCGAAATTGGCACACTTTTGTACACCGGCCATCGCGAAAAGCCAGAAGGTTGACGATTTTTCACAAACTGATCAAGACAAAAATGAATAATTTAACATTTAAATTCCGTTGTCTAATTTGATAGGTAAGCAGCTGGGTGCTAGTTTTGTTTTGTTCGATGAACTCTTGACTCAGTCAGACTTTGTAATTGTTGCCTGCCCATTGAACAACGAAACCAGAAATATGTTCGACAAAGTGGCTTTTGGAAAAATGAAAAAAACTTCCGTATTTATCAATGTTGGACGTGGCGGTAAGCTTAGTTTGAAATGTCATTTGTTGCGGTTTGATAAATCAAATGAAATGCTTTTGATAGGTTTGGTCGTTCAAGATGATTTGGTTGAAGCGTTGACAAATGGAACAATTTTCGCTGCTGGTTTGGATGTAATGGTTCCAGAACCACTTCCAGCTGACCATGCTCTTACCAAATTACCAAACTGCGGTGAGTTTAATTCTGCATGCTGTATTATTTAAATGAGAAAAAAAATCTGATTGGTTTCTATGTTGGTTGCGTTTAGTGTTGGTCCCACATTTAGGATCAGCTACCAATCAAACTCGAGATAATATGGCCATCTTAGCTGCACAAAACGTTATAAATGGCATCGAAGGAAAACCACTCGTTGCTCCCGCTTACTAACATTTGATTGTTATCTATTTGATGCATTTACAATTTTTTTTTAACATTGACAAATAAAGATCAAAATTAACTACTTTCATTGAAATTATTTCGAGTTTAGAGTTTTATTTGAACCCTTGATACAACAACAAAAAATTATTATCAATGAAAAAAATTGGGAACTTTAAAAGACAACGTTATATAGGGAATATTATAAGAGACTAGAATCATCTCTCTGTCAATTCTCAACTCTAATCAGATATTTTATGTGGTTTCAGTACTAGTTCCACATCTGGGAACAGCAACCCGCAAAACTGAAAGTGATATGGCTTGGATTGCAGCTCAGAATGTTCTTCGAGCGTTGCAGGGCGAGGAAATGATTTCTGCAGCATTCAAACTCCCCTGAAACCAGTTGTCATTTATATATATTTATTCCAATAAGAAAATATATTTTTTATTTGCATTCTTCTATCTGTGAATGAAAAGCATTTGTTGACACTTGATACTTCATAAACGCGGTTGTTTGTTCATTTATCATATATCGACTGACAATTTATTAACGACCTGAACAAAGATTTTTGAACAGTTGCCACCTGTTGACTAATTGTTGTCTATGTTTTGTCTATATTATTTCATTGTGTGAATTTTTTTTCCAATAAGTTATTGTGTATTTGCAAATGAAAATTTTCAAGACGTACAAGTACGCGAAACACATAATCTTTGAACACTTCAATCAAACTTTTAATCAAACTTTTATCAAACTTTATCTAACTTCATGCTCTTTATCAGACTTAAATTAAATTCGTACACTTTATTTGACTATGCTTTTTTCTGAAAATTTTGAATGAAAATATGTGGTAATTAGTGAACGAATAGGAATATTCTGGATTAGCCGAATGATTTGAGTTATACACATTGTGTACACTTATCTGAAATCAAGAGACATATAGAAAGATTGGTGCGTATTGGAGTTAGTTTTTTTTTCATTTTTGTCCATAGGCTATTCGGGGTATAGACTCAAAATTTTCGAAGGTGTCCGATTTTCTTTTAACAATATGAATTAAGTGTATTCAATGTGTACTTTAGTGTACAGCTAACAAAAAAAAAGTTTACCTGAACATTTTTTTTGACTTATTATGACCCTATTAAAAGCTCAAATAGCCTATGGACAAAAATTGAATTCACTAAATCCAATACAAAATGAAACAGAAATTAATACTATGGAAAAAGTGACATAAATTGAACGAACAATAACAATTATTGAAGTCATAATTTGATATGTTTAATAAAATGCCAATAGGCAAGAATACACTCAAAAACCGATTAGAATTTACTGCAAATTACGGGGAATTCATATTTGATGACTACAACTACATAACAAATATATTTGTAGTGAAACAGTAAGATGAACATTTGGCATTTGCATTAACCAAGAAATAGAAAAAAAACAGTGTAATTTAATCATAATCAGCAATAGCGTTATGTGAATGAAAATGTTGAACGGCATCATTTCAAAGTGAATTGATTATCCATTGGATATTTGTCTTAAAGTTAGTTATATTATAAATCAACCATTAATTGCGATTGCTGCATCTTTCCATTCGGAATGTGTTTCAATCCAATTGTCTTTATCTTTTGTCATTCGTCCATTTTTCAACAGTTCTTTAGCATTTGTGTTCCATGTACGAAGTAAAATATCGCCAAATTGAACCGAAAAAATCGAAGGTTTACCCCATATTTCAATTTTGACGGGTGCATTTCCAGACATACGTCCGGACTTAAACTGTTGGTAAAAAATGGCTGGATATACATGCCTATCATAATCGATACGTCCATTGCTTGTTTTCGTTTCCGTTTTCAATGGTTCCGATCCATCGAAGGAAACTGTTACATATAAATTACAAAATCCCCATGGTCGATTACAACTGGTACCTTCATCGTTGCTCATCCAGTGAGCTTTTTCAATTGTTACTGTTAAATAACCAGTTTCTGTGCATAAAAAGAATAATAGTCTTATAATAATGTATAAACGTCAAATATTTGCGCATTGCACACACACACACACACACAGTTCAATTCGTAGCTTTACCTGTTACGGTTTTCGAATTAGTTTCGATTTTGGAAGGACATTTGACGGCCACTGAGTCAATCTGATTGGCAAAATATGTTTCAACACGGTATCATATGTATCGTAAGTAGCTTTCCGTACAGTCACTGCTGAACGATATACCCGTACGCGAAGTATAAAATGTATTCGATCCCATAGTATCTTTTAAGTATTCATAAACAGGCGCATGAAGCGTTCTAGGTAAACCAGGTAGCACTTCTGAATACTCTCGTGAATCATTTTTACACTTGATAACATACGCATTTGCTCCATTATAACCATCTCGTCTGTACGGTTCACGCTCAATACTTGTTATGCGTTGCGGTGTCAAGTCAGCTTTTCTTATCGTATTTCTATACTGATAATGAAGATTGATTTGCCTACATGAAATAAATGAATTTCGCTAAATTTAAAGTACTTGATTCAGCTTGGCGTCATTATTTTTCAAGGCCTCTCCACTCGTATTAAGTTGTCATTACAGTGGCGATGACAAAGCACAAACGCACACTAATGCAATTCCAATGCTAAGTGGAGGATGACGTCAAAAATGATGCCAGATGAATCAGGTACTTTTATCGATAGTTAGAATTCCTTTAATACCTGTTCGAGCGGCAATATGCAGTGGTGTAACTCCATTTAAAGTTCTGGCCTTTATATTGGCCCCATTGTTAATTAACAGTAGAGCAACATTTGTTGTACCTAAGTTGGTAATAAGGAAAATCGATTTGAAGCATTTTTCATTTGTTAAAAGCTCACCACTGACCATTTTCGCCAGCCCAATGAAGCGGTGTCTTCCCTTCAGTATCAATCATATCAACATTAACTTTTTCATCAATCAGTTTTTTTGCTTCTGTCTCGTCACCTGAAATCAAATAATGAAAACGAAATAAGTATGTTTTTACACACGTTTGCATTTGAATGCATCGAAAATACCATCCATGGCCGCCAAATGAAGTGGTGAATAACCGCCTAAGGGAATATTTAAGAAATCATTAATTGAAATTTTCAAGGATGCCAACTGTGTGAATTACCTTTCTCCACATGATGACAGTACAGTCGCGCTGAAATGAAAATATTTGTGAATAAACGAGTGTATTGTATATGAAATAATGCTTTGATTCAAATTACAAAACTCTTTTACCAATTTTCAGTGCGATAGCCTAACAAAACAGTGAGAAGATAGCGACAAAGACAAATGATCTGGAAAACTTCATACTTTGTAGAGTTTTCGTTAAGAGTTGTAAAATTACAATCTAACCTCAGGTTCATTTCAACACGGTTTTTATAGTTTTCAAACACAATCGTTTGCATAATATTACATTTTAGATTATATCAAATTCACCGAAATTCTCTTATTGGTCGAAAAATGTTATTGAAACCTTTTACACCTGTCGAGCCATTGGTTTTAGTCATCATTTTCGTACTCTATTATAAATAAGTTGCAAAAGAAGCGCGCGTCACACGTGGAGACCGCGCTATTGCCATTAATATGTAATATAAATTCAAATAAAAAAAGCTTCTCGTTCGATTTCGCAAAAATAACACTGGTCGACAAGGTTTCTGACCCAGAGCAACGACTGGATTGAAACACATGCTGAATGGAAAGATGCAGTAATTGCAATTAATGGTTGATTTACATAACATTCGTATTTAATAAACATTCAATGCAAAATAAAGTCAAGTTTCGTTGGGCTAATTTAAATTGTGTATATTTTTTGGAATGGGCATGATTTCAAGTGCAAAATGAGCTGTCTGGAATACGCATTTATTTATTTTGCTCTCAGACTATCGAAATTGATGTGACTATCAACTTGAGTGAATGAGAGAGCCACACAACACCTTTGACGCCAAACATAACATTTTGTCGGGTGAACATTGTCATTGCTCCAAAAGCAGTTCTCAGTTAAGTGAATCATCCGCTAAAACTTCGAAAGATTATTGATTACACTGTTCGACAAAGAATCTCTTCAGTTAAGGAACAAACATTCGTATCATTTGACAGATGTACTTGACGTGTGACAAATGCACTTAATATGTAGCAAAGTACAATATCGCCAACACCAACCAATAGATGGTCATTTAAGTATCGCTGTAGATATATAAAAAAAAAATTGGCACGGCTTTTTTCAAATGATGCATTTGAGATTAAAAAATGCAACATTTGAAAAAAGCTGTGCCAGAATTGTTTTCTAAACATCTAGAGCGATATTTACATTTGTTTGTGATGGCGATAAAATACTTTACTACATATTTAGTGCATTTGTCACATGTCAAGTAAATCTGTCAAATGATACGAAAATCAAAGAGACTCTTTCAACGTTTTGCCTGACCCTAAGCAACGATATATATGGTGTTTTAGGACTTAGTGGTTACCCATGCTGTCTTTCACGTATTCATGTACAGGCACAGGCACGTGGAGCTTTTTTGGTAGTTTAAGCAGTACTCGATCAAATTCTTGTGAATCATTTTTACACCTTATAATATTTGGATTTAAGCCATTGTAACCATCTCGTCTGTATGGTTCACGCTCAATACTTGTTATGTGTTGCCGTTGCAAGTCATCAGCATGAATTAGTGAAAATGCGTATTCGTAAAACAGATTGACTTTTCTTAAACGATAGTCAACACTGAGATCCCGATACTCGATCAGAGTATGATGCATACGACATGCAACATCTGAAAATATTTCATTGTATATTGGACCCATGATCGAAATCATAGTTGCTGATAGAAAGAGCGGGCCAATCGCTAACATGGGATATTTTCGATAGTCAGAATCTTCTAAGGCAAATTCATAGAGATGAGACCGAATCTCACGCATTATATGACCAGCTAATGCAGTTGCTTCAGTTGACGACCTATTCAATGTTTCAATTATTAAGTCAGTGAAATCCATTTCCAAGGAATCCAAATGTGCTCGGATAGCACTGCGGTGGTGTGCTATAAATTTATGGAAGGAGAAGAAGAAGAATGTCAACGCCGTCGATCAGCTAATTTTGACAAAACATCAAATGTTGAAGCGGTGCAGTTATCATTTAAGGTTGTTGTAGTTTTGGTACGTTAAACCACATTTGAAGGTCTATCGCTAGTGGTTTAGTTCTTTAAAACACTATTGTGATTTTCCACAAAATATCATTTCTTTCTCCCATTTCAAGAAGTTTCACACAAAACTACGTCAAATCAAATACCGATATTTTTGTAAAATAAAACATTCCAATCATTGATTGCCGAAGACGACACTTGAGATAACGTGAAACGATTATATTTTTCATATAATTGCGGAAAATTAGAAATTTCATTTAACTTGAATTCATAGCGAAGAACAGATGTGGCTGAAGCACGTCGTCCAAAAGTGTTGATAACACATCCAAAAACCGAAGAAGCGGGTCTCCAAGTATTGCGTGAAAAATGTGATATCATCATTTGTCAAGATCTACCAGAACCAACGCGAGAAGAGATTTTGACCAAAGCACAGGGCATGGATGGAATTTTATGCGCAACGCATGGAGCCTTAAATGCCGAAGCATTAGCTGGACCACAGCTAAAAGCAATTTCAACCAAATCGGCGGGCATTACGGATGGCCATTATTACCATATTTCCCATATATGTTATTATTTTGGTAATAACATATCGGATTCTCATTGGATATTTCTGTGCCATATTTTCTTTCATTAGTAATGAGTAATAATATGGAAAATTTCATTAGTAATAAGTATTGTAATAAGTTTTTTTCATTAGATCAATTCCTGGAACTCATTAGTATTTTTGAATCTAATAAGATTTCTAATAACATATTTCTACATAGAGTTCCAGGAATTGATCTAATTAAAAAAAAACTCAAAACAGCACAGATTAGGAGAACAATGGTCATCCAATTTTTGGTATTGAACTGCTATACGCTGTGTGTTCTACCATGTTTGCGCGGATGCGCCTCGTTTCGAATGGAGGCGAAACGCGCGCAAGCATACTGTGGCGGTAAGCTAAGTTTGAAATGTCATTTGTTACCGTTTGATAAATCAAATGAAATGCTCTTGATAGATTTTGTCGTTCAAGATGATTTGGTTGAAGCGTTGACAAATGGAACAATTTTCGCTGCTGGTTTGGATGTAATGGTTCCAGAACCACTTCCAGCTGACCATGCTCTTACCAAATTACCAAACTTCGGTGAGTTTAATTCTGCATGCTGTATTATTTAAACGAGAAAAAAATCTGATTGGTTTCTATGTTGGTTGCGTTTAGTGTTGGTCCCACATTTGGGATCAGCTACCAATAAAACCCGAGATAATATGGCCATCTTAGCTGCCCAAAACGTTATAAATGGCATCGAAGGAAAACCACTCGTTCCTCCCGCTTACTAACATTTGATTGTTAGGGGTAAGTGGGACAAAGTGAGACATTCAATATATTTCGTCTTGGACATCATTTTTCCCAAATAAAATGTTTACGATAAAAGCGCGCTGTTATGGCGGTCAAATGGTAGCAGAACACTTTGCGCTCAATATCACACAAACGACGCTAGAATTTTTTTCATTTTTCTGGCATATCACATTCCGATATTTGTACGTCGCAGAATCTTCAAGATTTCATGTTAAATTGATTTGATTTTTTGGAAATTATATTTTTTAGATAACTAAAGGCGAGTAATTAAATGTGATATGAAGTGATTCAAATTAATAATTGTGTTGATGAACTTTTGATAGCCTGCGTGGAAAATGAGCCGGGGGTGCAAAGTGAGGCAGCATATTTGTTCATTCTTTTCGCTTCATGACACATTAATAGCATACAAATATAGTTTTGAAGCGATAAATGCATTTTTCTTGAAGTTATGTCAAATGTTATATTTTTATTAGACTCCCAAATTCTCAAAAAACGATCAAAATACCCTGAAAACAGTCTAAAATATCCATTCCATGTGGGTTTATATAAATTGAGCTATAATTCTGAGTGCAGTGAGAGGAAAATGGAACTTTTTCTTTTTTGGTCAATATTTCCATAGGATTTTGTTATTTTTCAGGAAAAATATATTTTTACCTCAACTTCTGCCAGAATTTCAATTTGACATGTATAAATTCACATGTGTTTGATATTTTGTACTGTTTTCAGGACATTTTGGTCATTTGTTGAGAATTTGAAGGCACGGAAGTTTTAAATATAGTGGGAAAACGTTGGAAGATCTGATGATTTTCATACAAAAAAAATGAACACACAATTTGTCATTTTTCGGCTATATTTCTTGAACCGATTTATAAAAACCCTTAATAATAAGGTAGAAAAAATTTGTTTCCGCAGGATTTATGAATTTTTAACAGAATATATTTGTTATTCATGAAAAAAGACACATTTTCCATAGAAATATGTGTTTTTTTGTCATGTTCAAAGACTTTTGAGCAGTACTGTATTTCTTGTTGTTTTTTGTATACCAAATACACTGAATAACAACATTTTTCCTCGGACTTTTTCTTTGTTACATTATTCCGCCAAGCCCGTCATATAGGGAATATTTTAAAGGACTAGAAACATCTCTCTGTCAATTCTCAACTCTAATCAGATATTTTATGTGGTTTTAGTACTAGTCCCACATCTGGGAACAGCAACCCGCAAAACTGAAAGTGATATGGCTTGGATTGCAGCTCAGAATGTTCTTCGAGCGTTGCAGGGCGAGGAAATGATTTGGCACAAATGACACTTGACACTTCATAAAAGCGGTTGTTTGTTCATTTATCATATATCGACTGACAATTTATTGTCCTGAACAATGTTTTTTGAAGAGCTGCCACCTGTTGACTAATTGTTGTCTATGTTTTGTCTATATTATTTCATTGTGTGAATTTTTTCCAAAAAGTTATTGTGTATTTGCAAATGTAAAATTCGTCTTGAAAATGAATGAAGAGTGAGATTGATGGACGAGACACGCAAACCATTCAACTTAAATCTCCTGAAACTGTTGTCGCGTAATTGTTTCAATTGATTTCTTTGCGCATATTGTTCATTAAAAATATTCATTTAACAAAATGAAAATATTTGCGAGTGCACAAATTACAAAGCTCCTTTACCAATTTTCAGTGCGATAGCCTGACGTGTTGTCACTGTGTTAGTAAGAAGATATCCACAGAGGCAAATGATCTGGAAAACTTCATACTTTGTGGAGTTTTCATTAAAAGTTGTAAAATTAAAATCATACCTCAGGTTCATTTCAACACGGCTTTTGAAGTTTTCAAACACACTCGTTTGTATAATATTACATTTTAGATGATATCAAATTCACCGAAATTCTCTTATTGGTCGAAAAATGTTATCGGAACCTTTTACACCTGTCAAGCCCTTGGTTTTAGTCATCATTCTCCTTCCCTTTTATGAATATGTTACAAAAAAAGCGATCATCACACGTGGAGACTGCGCCATTGCCATTAATATGCAATATAAATTCAAATAAAACAGCTTCGTTCGATTTCCCAAAAATAATGAGTAATCTTTCGGATTCTTTGTGAATGACTCACTAAACTGAGAACTGCTTTTGGAGCAATTACGATGTTCACCAGACAAAATGTTATGTTTGGCGTCAAAGGTGTTGTGTGGCTCTCTCATTCACTCAAGTTGATAGTCACATCAAATTCGATAGTCTGAGAGCAAAATAAATAAATGCGTATTCCAGACAGCTCATTTTGCACTTGAAATCTTGCCCATTCCAAAAAATATACACAATTTAAATCAACCAAAGCTCTGTGAGAGCTAAAATTTTCAAACAAAACTTGACTTTATTTTGCATTGAATGTTTATTAAATACGAATGTTATGTAAATCAACCATTAATTGCGATTGCTGCATCTTTCCATTCGGCATGTGTTTCAATCCAATTATCATCATCTTTCGCTTTTCGTCCATTTCTCAGAAGATCTATAACATTTGTCTCCCATCTGTGGAGTAACATATCGCCAAATTGAATCGAAAAAAGAGTAGGTTTACTCCATATTTCAATTGTGACAGGTGAATTCCCGGAAATCCGGCCGGACTTAAAGTCTTGGTAGAAAATAGCAGCATCAACTTTTTTATCGTAATTTTTTCGGCCATAGCTCGATTTTATTTCGGTTTTAAAAGGTTCCGATTCACCGAAAGTAACTGTAACGTATAATAAACAAAATCCCCATGGTCGATTACAATTGGTGCCTTCATCGTTGCTCATCCAGTGAGCTTTATCAATTGCCACTGTTAAATATCCACTTTCTGTGAATAAAAAGCATATTTAAGTGGACTATCAATCTCAAGTGATTGTTTTAAAGTCAGGCGATCTTACTTGTTGCGGTTTTAGAATTTGATTGGATTTTAGTCGGACATACGGTGCCCACTGATTCAATTTGGCTAGCAAAATATGATTCAACGCGGTATCTTATGTATCGGAAGTAGCTGAGCGTACAATCACTGTTAAGCGATTCACCCGAAAGCGACGTGAAAAATATATCGATACCCATGCTGTCTTTCACGTATTCATGTACAGGCACAGGCACGTGGAGCTTTTTTGGTAGTTTAAGCAGTACTCGATCAAATTCTTGTGAATCATTTTTACACCTTATAATATTTGGATTTAAGCCATTGTAACCATCTCGTCTGTATGGTTCACGCTCAATACTTGTTATGTGTTGCCGTTGCAAGTCATCAGCATGAATTAGTGAAAATGCGTATTCGTAAAACAGATTGACTTTTCTTAAACGATAGTCAACACTGAGATCCCGATACTCGATCAGAGTATGATGCATACGACATGCAACATCTGAAAATATTTCATTGTATATTGGACCCATGATCGAAATCATAGTTGCTGATAGAAAGAGCGGGCCAATCGCTAACATGGGATATTTTCGATAGTCAGAATCTTCTAAAGCAAATTCATAAAGATGAGACCGAATCTCACGCATTATATGACCAGCTAATGCAGTTGCTTCAGTTGACGACCCGTTCAATGTTTCTTTCATCAAATCAGTGAAATCAACTTTAATCGCATCTAAATGTGCTCGGATACGCTTTATATCGCCTTCAATATCAGCCTTATGTGTCAATTCTACGGCTCCCAACAATGACTCTATCCACCTGTCGCTTACGAAATATGCATGTAGTTTTGACACATAACCGAGCGCTTGGCCAAGAAGCGGTATAAATAATTTTATAGCACTCAATGCCAGGCCAAGAACCAGCTTATCTCCTGCTTTCCGCATAGCGTTATTTCTTATCTCCAACAGTTTCTCGAAGTCTTTATCAAATGTATTCTCCGCATCATCAATGATTGTGATGTCGAGCTCACTGGCATCAATTCCATATTCAGGACTATATCCTGGAGATCGTAAAATGACCTTAAACATTGCACATATCTCACAATACAATTCAAAACAATTTACCTTTACAGTGAGTTTCAACCAATTGTTGTGGTGTTTTACCATATCTATTTCTTCGTGAAACATCAGCTCCCTTATCAAGAAGTAATTGTATGACATGAAAATGACCTAAATTCACCAAACGAAGAAAAAAAATGCTATCAAAAAATCATGTGCCAATTTCAAGTGTAAATCATCAAATATTACACTTCTCCGAAGCCCAATGAAGTGGTGTAAATTTGGTACAAGCATCTAACGCATTAACATCAGCTCCTTTATTCAACAGCATCTGAGCAATGTCTTTATTACCTGCATAAAATGAATGAATCTAAATGAATTGATTCCATAATAATAAATTAAGTGCCATCAACATAATGAATATGTCCATTTATACCTGTCCGAGCAGCAATATGAAGCGATGTTATTCCATTCGAGTCTGTGATGATATATAATTGTAGTCTTGATTTTCAGTTATCTCATTGCAACCCATTATACAAATGTACAGAGAACCGAATTTTAAAATTTTACCTTTTGCTTCAACATTGGCTCCGCTATTAATTAGAAGTTGAGCGATATCATTTGAACTTAAATCAATAGCTAAAAAAAATTCAAATTTCGAAAATATTAGCGGTCATAATTTGATTCGTTCAAACGCAAGACTTACCATTTTCGGTAGCCCAATGAAGCGGTGTTTTCCCTTGACCATCGATTGCATCAATATTAGCCTTCTTATCAATCAGTTTTATGACCTCTGCCTCATCACCTGAATCAAATAATGTTCAGAAGCAAATAAGTTTTCTCACATTTCCAATGCTTATATGCTCTAAAAAAACCTTTTTTGACCGCCAAATGAAGCGGTGTAGATGTGGCTGCGTTACTAGAAGCAAACTGACACTTCTGTGCAATAGCCTGGATGCACAGTGAGGAGATGATGACAAAAACAAATGATCTGGAAAACTTCATACTTTGTGAAATTTCCATAAAAAGTTGTAAAATTACAATTCTTCCACTCTGTTTTTATAGTTTTCAAACGCACTCGTTTGCATAATATTACATTTTAGATGATATAAAATTTACTAAAATTCTCTTATTGGTAGCAACATGTTATTAGATCCTGTTACACCTGTGGAGCCCTTGGTTCTAGTCATCATTATCGTACTCAGTTATAAATAAGTTGCAAAATAAATTGAATTACATTCGTAATCCTGACTTTTCCAGAATTTATACAAAATTTGAACTTTCTCTTGAACAATAAAAATCATCGACTAGTCAAGAGAAAAAGTAATGGTTTTGTCACGAAAACGAGGAAAATGTTCATTTTTCATACAATGTACTATATTTGGGCAAGGTATGTACACTTTAGTTTAAGTCGCTATGAATGGCTAATTTTCATCACAAAACATCTTGGGACACTATAAAACCAATAGGCCATTTTCAAGCTCAGTGAAGTTGAGTTTTCGAAGCAAAACTAATAATGTTTCGTCACATTTCATGCATGGAAATGTAATAAAGCGCACAGCGCATATGAAGACTTCGTTATTGCCTAGGCCCTAGGGGAATTCAACTTGTGTATTTGATCAAAATAATTGTCGATATGAGAAAATTTGAAGAATACGATATATTTCACTAGATATTTTAAAAATCCTGAAATACCAAACAATTCTTGCGAATAAAAACTATTTTTTCATCTACAACATCGAATCAATTGTATGCAAGTTATCAGTGTGACGCATGCTGAACGAAGTGAACGGAGTGCGGTGCTTGCGGCGAATGTTTGGCGCAGAGTTGTCCACGAACGTTCGTTCGTTCGTTCGAACTAATTAAATTGTTGTATTTTGTTCGTTCGTTCGTTCGAAATAATTTTTATTCTTCATTTTGTTCGTTCGTTCGTTCGAGTTTATTAATTGTTCGACTTGTTCGTTCGAACTGTTCGATATTTTGTTCGAGCTCAATTTTTGTTCGTTGTTCGACTTATGTTCGATGCTCGATTTTTGTTCGGTATTCATAAAAAATACAGAATCTTTTTTTTTAATTTTTTGTAAGTCACCGATTGCATTTCAAAAATCATAATGAACTTCACAAATGTGAATTAACTCTTTTGACATTCATTTTCATCCCTTACAAAATCCATTTAAGAACAAAATTATAAGTTTCACAGTCTTGTACAAATTTCGAACAAAAATCGAACATCGAACAAAAGTCGAACAACGAACAAAAATTGAACTCTAACAAAATATCGAACAGTTCGAACGAACAAGTCGAACAATTAATAAACTCGAACGAACGAACGAACAAAATGAAAAATAATTATTATTTCGAACGAACGAACGAACAAAATATTTAATTATCTCGAACGAACGAACGAACGTTCGTATTTTTGCTGTTCGTGGACAGCTCTGGTTTGGCGCAACCGGAAAAATATTTTTTATATTCGAACAATTGGGATTTTCTTTTAAATTTTCAGTTATTTGTGAAATATCGCTCTCGTTTCAGAACATAAATATTTCAAATTTCCCGAAATATTCAAAAAATTTCTGAATACCTAA
This sequence comes from Aphidoletes aphidimyza, assembly GCA_030463065.1. Taxonomy (NCBI): domain Eukaryota; kingdom Metazoa; phylum Arthropoda; class Insecta; order Diptera; family Cecidomyiidae; genus Aphidoletes; species Aphidoletes aphidimyza. The sequence goes on along the minus strand of CM059998.1, from coordinate 9,506,809 downwards.
AAAATAAAAAAATAATGAGAATATGTAACAGTGGAAAAATAGTTGAATTCCCCTAGGTTATTGCTCCTTTTTGGACATACGCCATTGCCATTAAAATGAAGTATAAATTCAGATAAAACAGTTTCTCGTTCGATTTCACAAAAATAACGAATAAGATTTCGTATTAGTTTTCCGCACACCACGTGATGCGTAAAAGTATTGCGATCGGTCAAAATGTTGGAAACCTCAGAAATGAGTTTTCTACACGTTTGGAGCCCACAGGAATGTGGTGGAACCGTTTTTAACTAATGTTGATGTGGGGCTGTGGCACGTTGTCCATTGTCCTTTGTCCGCCGTCCGTTGTCACGTTTTTTTACCACGATAGCTCAAAAACGACTTCACCAATCAATTTCAAATTCTCACAACATTTTGGAAATTATTAGACTTAGATCTGATTAAATTTTGAGCAATATTAGTAAAGCCGTTTTGGCCTGCCATGCTCTCAAGTGAATACAAGTTTATTGCCCAAAAATGCAATTTTTGAACGAAATTTCCACAAATAAGCCTACTAAATATTTTCCGCGAGCCTATATGACATTCCTGGGCCAAACTATATTAGTTCTGAGATTCCTAAATACAATCCATCCATATGTGAAATTTCTCAAATTTGCAGCCAAAATAGACGAAATTCATAAAATTCGTACACGTACGCCATACGCAAAATTGTTAATCAGTTTTCAATCTTTGACTCATAGATGAGTATTAAAAATGGTTTACTATGAATAACAATTTTGAGCAATATCGTAGTAGTCGTTTTGGAGAAAATATCTTTCGCAGGCCCATTTGACTTTTCTGAGACAAACTATAATAGTTCTGAGATTTAGAAAGAGAATCATTCCATATTTGTGGTCATATTTTGATCAGAAAATCAGAAAATAGGTGGAACCACTGATTTTTGATTCACTGCTCCGAACTAGGGGGTAATAACGAGACATTTTCGATTGGATTTTGAGGAATAATAATAATACATGTGGATTTGACATGATTTGAATGAATACGCGTGCATAATCGTGAATTCCGTTGAATTCTGGTGAATTTTTTGGTACATAATGTCAAAATTCACACATACAAACGCAAGTCAGTAGCAATACACATACTTCGCTACTTCTCGTTCAAGTAAATAGCGGAGCTGTTACTACTAGTGGTGCTCTTCACACTTATGAGCTCTTTACACGAAATCACCAAAATTCGGCAGATTCACAAATATTCAACGATATGCACTGAATTCACTGAATTCACTGAATTCACCATCGATAATTATGATGATTTTTTGTGAATATGAGTGAATTGGAACGTTTTTATTGGATTTTTAATAGATTCCGTGAATATGTGTGCATATTTAGGAATAAAATGAATGTTATTACCCCCTAGGCTCCGAACCCATATAAACTGCTTATTTTGTAGAAAAAATAGTCTAAACTAAATTTGAGGCCGATTGGATGACGTTTTCTTGCAACTTCACTATGTTTACTTTGACATTAAAACAAATTTTACAAATCACGTGATGGTTTAAAGTGCGGAAAAGTAAGCCTTACGCATGTAAGCCCATTTATTTTTAACTGTTTTTGGAGCAATTACGTTGTTCACCAGAAAAAATGTTATGTTTGGCGTCAAAGGTGTTGTGTGGCGCTCTCATTCACTCAAGTTGATAATCACATCAAATTCGATAGTCTGAGAGCAAAATAAATAAATGCGTATTCCAGACAGCTCATTTTGCACTTGAAATCTTGCCCATTCCAAAAAATATACACAATTTAAATCAACCAAAGCTCTGTGAGAGCTAAAATTTTCAAACAAAACTTGACTTTATTTTGCATTGAATGTTTATTAAATACGAATGTTATGTAAATCAACCATTAATTGCGATTGCTGCATCTTTCCATTCGGCATGTGTTTCAATCCAATTATCATCATCTTTCGCTTTTCGTCCATTTCTCAGAAGATCTATAACATTTGTCTCCCATCTGTGGAGTAACATATCGCCAAATTGAATCGAAAAAAGAGTAGGTTTACTCCATATTTCAATTGTGACAGGTGAATTCCCGGAAATCCGGCCGGACTTAAAGTCTTGGTAGAAAATAGCAGCATCAACTTTTTTATCGTAATTTTTTCGGCCATAGCTCGATTTTATTTCGGTTTTAAAAGGTTCCGATTCACCGAAAGTAACTGTAACGTATAATAAACAAAATCCCCATGGTCGATTACAATTGGTGCCTTCATCGTTGCTCATCCAGTGAGCTTTATCAATTGCCACTGTTAAATATCCACTTTCTGTGAATAAAAAGCATATTTAAGTGGACTATCAATCTCAAGTGATTGTTTTAAAGTCAGGCGATCTTACTTGTTGCGGTTTTAGAATTTGATTGGATTTTAGTCGGACATACGGTGCCCACTGATTCAATTTGGCTAGCAAAATATGATTCAACACGGTATCTTATGTATCGGAAGTAGCTGAGCGTACAATCACTGTTAAGCGATTCACCCGAAAGCGATGTGAAAAATATATCGATACCCATGCTGTCTTTCACGTATTCATGTACAGGCACAGGCACGTGGAGCTTTTTTGGTAGTTTAAGCAGTACTCGATCAAATTCTTGTGAATCATTTTTACACCTTATAATATTTGGATTTAAGCCATTGTAACCATCTCGTCTGTATGGTTCACGCTCAATACTTGTTATGTGTTGCCGTTGCAAGTCATCAGCATGAATTAGTGAAAATGCGTATTCGTAAAACAGATTGACTTTTCTTAAACGATAGTCAACACTGAGATCCCGATACTCGATCAGAGTATGATGCATACGACATGCAGCATCTGAAAATGTTTTACGGTATATTGGACCCATGGTCGAAATCATAGTTGCTGATAGAAAGAGCGGGCCGATCGCTAACATGGGATATTTTCGATAGTCAGAATCTTCTAAAGCAAATTCATAAAGATGAGACCGAATCGTACGCATTATATGACCAGCTAATGCAGTTGCTTCAGTTGACACCCCATTCAATGTTTCTTTCATCAAATCAGTGAAATCAACTTTAATCGCATCTAAATGTGCTCGGATACGCTTTATATCGCTTTCAATATCAGCCCTATGCGCCAATTCTACGGCTCCCACCAATATCTCTGTCCAGTTGTCGCTTACATAATATTCATGTAATTTTGACATAATATCGAGCGCTTGGTCGAGAAATGGAACAAATGCTTTTATAGCACTAAATGCCATGTCAACAACCAGCTTATCTCCTGCTTGCCGCATAGCATTATTCCTTTCCTCCAGCAGTTTCTCGAAGTCTTTATCAAATGTATTCTCCGCATCATCAATGATTGTGATGTCGAGCTCACTGGCATTAATACCATATTCAGGACTATATCCTGGAGATCGTAAAATGACCTTAAACATTGCACATATCTCACAATACAATTCAAAACAATTTACCTTTACAGTGAGTTTCAACCAATTGTTGTGGTGTTTTACCATATCTATTTCTTCGTGAAACATCAGCTCCCTTATCAAGAAGTAATTGTATGACATGAAAATGACCTAAATTCACCAAACGAAGAAAAAAAAATGCTATCAAAAAATCATGTGCCAATTTCAAGTGTAAATCGTCAAAAATTACACTTCTCCGAAGCCCAATGAAGTGGTGTAAATTTGGTACAAGCATCTAACGCATTAACATCAGCTCCTTTATTCAACAGCATCTGAGCAATGGCTTTATTACCTGCATAAAATGAATGAATCTAAATGAATTGATTCCATAATAATAAATTAAGTGCCATCAACATAATGAATATGTCCATTTATACCTGTCCGAGCAGCAATATGAAGCGATGTTATTCCATTCGAGTCTAATGCGTTATAATTAATAATTATGTTGTAATCATATAATCATATAATCATGTAATAATACTATAATTATTAGTATTCATTACCTTTTGCTTTAACATTGGCTCCGCTATTAATTAGGAGCTGAGCGATATCATTTGAACGTATTTGAATAGCTTAAAAAAATTCAAATCTCGAAAATATTAGAAATTACTTATTCATTTGTTGAAGCTCAAGGCTTACCATTTTCGGTAGCCCTATGAAGCGGTGTTTTCCCTTGACCATCGATTGCATCAATATTAGCCTTCTTATCAATCAGTTTTATGACCTCTGCCTCATCACCTGAATCAAATAATGTTCAAAAGCAAATAAGTGTTTTTTCCCATTTCTACGATTAAATGCCCCGACAATACCGTTTTTGACCGCCATATGAAGTGGTGTAGGTGTGCCTACGTTACTGGAAGCAAACTGGCACTTCTGTGCAATAGCCTGGATGCACAGTGAGGAGATGGCAACAAAGGCAAATGATCCGGAAAACTTCATACTTTGTGGAGTTTTCATAAAAAGTTATAAAATTATAATCTTTCCACTCTGTTTTTATAGCCTTGAATGGAATAATAAGATGCACTCGATATTACAATATGAAATGTTATGTGATAATAAATTCACTGAAATTTGCTCATTAGTCGTAGATTGCCATTAGAACTATTTACACCTGTGGAGTCCTTGATCTAAGTCATTAAATTGGTACTAAATAAGTCGCAAAATAAATTACGTGTCACATTAGATGACTATGCGCTTGCCATTATTCCACAATTCATTGAATATACTCCTATATTTCAAATGAAACAGCTTCTCGATCAATTTTTTTTGTGTGTATCAAATAATAAATTATTCACTAAACTGAAAACTTGTTTTTGCAGCGATAACAATATTCACGCAAAAAAAAAAACATTTTTCATATTTGATGTCATGACAGACTTGTGGACCAATTCATTTTCTATTTTGCAAGTTCATATTGTTTGTGAAATGTCGTTATGTTTGAAGTCGATTTAATGACTGGCTTGATTATTACTTTTCCACACATGAAATGTGCTCAAGAAAAGTATTGCAAAACCATAGTTTTGCCTCAAAAATTCAACTCCATATCCCTTGAGTAAATGATTACCGATCGGGCTCAAATTTTGACCACAATCAGTGAACTGACCACCATGGGAACAAATCTGTGTTAGCACTTGTATGTACGTTAACACGATAACTCTCGAACGGAGTCTCAAATCCCAAAGAAAACTGGTTCAGTATTATTACCGGATGTTTTCTATTTAATTTGAGCCTTATCGGTATAGCCGTTGAGTCAGGTTTTCAGTAAATTTTTACACAAAAGCTGATTTTCACATTTTTGACCCTCCTACCCGTAGTTTTCTATGAACAGTTTTCGCGTCATTTGAAAGATATTCAAGTCCTCTTGATGTTTTACATTCCGAAAAATGCAACAAATGTATCTGCCGAAAAATCGTGGAATATGAAAACTGGTGAAAATGTACGAAGTTCTTAGAAAATCGAATTGTGCACACAGAAAAAAGTGGTATGGATATTTTGTAATGTAATTTTTTTTCTAAAAAAAAAACCAAAGTTCGGATATCCATACCAAAAAATTTGATGAAATATTGAAATAAGCGCTGTAGCGCTATCAATAGAAGTATCTTTGTTGGCAACGATGTGCTGCGTTTGAAAACAACACATAGAGATGTTCGGATTCGTTTGTATTCGAAGAAACAGCAAGCATAAGCGAAGACAACAGCACGAAGCACAACTGCAACGAGCTGAGTAGCGAGATGTGTGTGTGTGTGTGTGTGTGTGTGTGTGTGTATTTATATACACATAAATGTTCGCCGCTGAGCTGTTGATGCTAGTTTGTTTGATGATCTTACAGCGCACACATCTGCTTGTTGTAACACACTAAGCGTTTAGTGGCGAACTGTGTTTGTGTGTATATAAATATACTCTTTTCAAGTAAGAGTGACTATCTGTATTATTACTGTTGTGTTGCCAACTTGACGCATTGGAATGCTTTATTTTGTTTTCTAGCGACTGTGTATTTGTTAGATTCTAATATTTGAGTACGTTTAAAAAATTGTATTACAAAATATCCATACGACTTTTCTCTGTGTGTGACATGAATATATCTCAAGAAAGGACTCTCGAATCGAAAAGTACAGATGGCGAATTGGTTTTATTGTTTCACAGGGTGTTTTGTGTTGAAAATTAGCCTAACTGGAGTAGTCATTTCAAAGCGACGTGCACTAAAAAGCACATACAGTGCTCAAGAACAGTACATTGTATCAACTGAAAAACCTCTTGGCGCGGTAAAAACTCGTGTCCCAAGCGAAAGCGGTGCATAAAATTACTGGTATCAATTTTGTGACGCGGCTAGCGGTTAAACGAATTTTCCCAGATATAACGAGTATGCAGCATTTTTCACTATTACTACCCTAAAATTGTGGAAATTATGAAAAAAAGGTCAGCAGAAATTTTGAGATAGAGGGCGTTATGTGTTAGACCGATTAGCAACTTTTCAGTTGTTGGCAAAAAAAATTCCCAATAACGAATTATTTTTATAATTGCTGACATGCAGTTTGAAAGCTGACCTCAATACCTTTCAAATGATACCCATAACGTTTCTGTATGTGTTGTGGTTGAGGCACAGAGACCGCTGGGAGGGGGGGGGGCAGTTTTACAAGTTCGAGGACCCCTCCTGGTCAGAGGGGTCCCAAGATCGAAAAAGTGTAGAACGAAAATTTCTTAGTTTTACTAGCCTATCAACTTCTGTGAGTCTCGTCGAAATCGATTGAAAGTACCGACAGACAAACAAAGCCCCTTTTCATCATTATCGAGGGGGTGGGGGTAAAATTTGGATAATGTCATAACTTTTGAACGAATCAACCGATTTTGCTGTTGACGTTGGATTCATATTCAAAATTAGAATCGAACTGAAGCAAGGGATTTTGATGAGTTTTCGAATTGTTGGAATTTTTCTCACTTTTTCAAACCTCCATATAGGGGGTCATCGGAGGTCAAATTTGCCTCTTTTTCCAAGACCTTTCCAATGATTTTCAGCTCATTTTGATCGGTGATATGGTTTAAAAGTTCGAAACTGCGTGTATATATAGACTTGTGATATTTGCACTAATATGGATGCATAGTAGTTGCTTGCGTCACTCGCGTGGACTACCGTCCACAGTGATGAAAAAAGAACATTTCATGACAGAACCAATAGTTCTGAAAAGTCTGGATTACGAATGTTATTCAATTTATTAATCAATAATTTTATTGAATAATGTTATTCAAATTTAAAGGCTACTTCCAGCACCTCAAAATTGTCATTTAATGTGGTCGCGCATCTCTTTGAATACCACCCAAGATAATGGATTTTTATTGATAAGGCCCTTAAGTTTCATTATTTATATGACTAGGCATGACGATGCTGGATTTATCTGATTCGTTTTTGTTGTTGTATGAAAGTTTGAACCGCTCTTCATAAGTAGACTTTAAGAATTTTGATTTAAGGCCAAAAATCATAGACTTTCTGTAGGTAAATGTACTTTATCGAAGTATATTTATGTCTTTAGTCATCAGTGATGGCCCATCACTCATCATCTCATCAATCCCGTTTTAAAAACCGACTTGAAAAAATGTGTTATGAATGGTGATCCAACACCTACAACTGACCAGGTTTAGTGAAAGATACACTATTTTCAATGCCATTTAGCAAAGTAAAATGTAAACAAAATTAACGTCACTGAACACTTCAATCCTTCACATGGATTGTATCAGTCATAGTTCCTACTCTCACTAACAGTGATTTCCATAAGCGAGAGAAGGAGGTGAGATGCAAATGGCTATATTCGATTCATCTTAATAGCAAATTGCTCGCCTGCAATCATGCTTTTGTTTGAAGAAATTGTCGTTAAATTGAGTTCATTTCTGTTGCATACAAATCCCCGTTATGATTATTGAGAATTGGGACAATCTTGATCTGAATTTTCGAAGTCTCTGTAATTATGATTGAGTGAAAAGAAATGTCAATTGAGTTTTCGTTTTGTCATCACTCCAAAATCAATTTTAAGTTTAGTGGAATCGTTTGCAAAGAATGCACCTACAATTTTTCACAATTTTTCGACAGACCGATCGAGTAGACTGTTGGACTGCGTCATAGGTTCTGACGCTGGCAAATCTAGGGGGAGGGGAGGTCACGACCGGAAATTGAGGGGAGGCCCGGCAGAAAAAACCCTAGGAAAATTAATCAATTTCGCGTTAGTCTGAAAAACCCTAGCGAAATAGAATAATTTTATGCGATTCAAAAAAGCAATAACATATCAGATTGACGATAAAATTATATGAAAATGCAATCATAATCACATTTTTTTTTCGATCGAATGCGCAATTTATCCATTATTTGCCTGGTCATTATCGTTTACCTCTAACGTTTTTCTCCTTGAATCAAAATTGAAGAGTAAAATGCAAAAGCGTATGGAATGGTGAAAATTGTATAACCACCAATGCCGCACACTTTATTTGATGATAATGAGAGAATGTCAGTGAATTTGATATCACGTAGAATTTAATATTATGTTAACGAGTCAGTTTGATTACTCCATAGCAAGACTATAAAAACAGAATGAAATGATTGTAATTTTATAACTTTTAATGAAAACTCCACAAAGTATGAAGTTTTCCGGATCATTCGTTATTGTTGCAATCTTCTCACTGTGTAGTCAGGCTACTGCATATTACGATGGTAAGGTGATTTGTCATATGAATCCAAACTACGTGCTCAGCAATTACTATTTTGATTAAAATTGAATTTTTAGGTGAAAAGTGCACAGTTTATGCTTCCCGTAGCGAATCTACACCACTTCATTTGGCTGTCAATAAAGGTTTTTTTTTCGGACCATATAAGCGTTGGTAATGTGAGAAAACTTATTTCTTCCTGTGCATTATTCAGCTGACCAGGCAGAAATAATAAAACTTATTGATGAGAAAGTTGATATTAATGCAATCGATAAGGAAGGGATGACACCGCTTCATTGGGCTAGCCAGAATCGTTAGTGATTGAGCATTAACAAATTAAAATATAATTTTTAATATCTACGAAAATGTTCTAGTTATTTTTTCGGGAGCAAATGATATCACTAAACTCTTAATCAATAGCGGAGCCAATATTAAAGCAAAAACGCCGTCTGGATTAACTCCACTTCATTTTGTTGCTCGTGCAGGTATACGTATCATAATTCAATTAAATCGCTTCAACTTAAATTATGCAATAAAATCACTTGAATTCGCTCACTTCATGTAGGTAATAAGGAGGTTCTTCAGATGCTGTTGAATGAAGGAGCTAATATAAATGCGTATGACGTCTGTACACTAAATACACCACTACATTGGGCTTCTAGCAAATGTAGTATTTGAACATTGACACTGGATATTCGCACGTTTTTTTTATGGCATTTTTCGTTCGTTTTGTTTGTTTAGGTCGTTCTCGTATCATTCAATTACTTATTCAGAATGGTGCAGACTTAGGACGAAGAAATAAAAATGGTAAAACACCACAACGATTGTTTGAAGATGAGTGTGAAGGTAAAATAATTAGAATAATATTGATGTGTGAAATGTTTAAAAGTATTTTTTTTTTATTTCCAGGGGATAGTCCTGCAGGCCTTTTTCCTATTGATGCCCGTGAGCTCGATATCACAATCATTGATGATGCGCAGAATACATTTGATAGAGACTTCGAGCTATTATCAGAGCAAAGAAATAATGCTATGCGGCAAGCAGGAGATAAGCTGGTTGTTGATATGGCAGCTGAAGCTATAAAATTATTTGTTCCATTTCTCGGCCAAGCGGTTGATATTATGTCAAAATTACATGAATATTATGTAAGCGACAACTGGACAGAGATGTTGGTGGGAGCCGTAGAATTGGCGCATAGGGCTGATATTGAAGGCGATATAAAGCGTATTAGAGCACATTTAGATTCCATGGAAATTGATTTCATGGACTTGATGAAAAAAACATTGAATGGAACTTCAACTCAAGCATCTGCATTAGCTGATCATATAATGCGTGATCTTCGGAAATATCTCTTTGAGTTTGCTATAGAAGATTCGAACTATCGAAAATATCCCTTGTTAGCGATTGGCCCACTTTTTCTAATGACAACCATGATTTCGACCATGGGTCCAATATACAATGAAACATTTTCAGATGTTGCATGTCGTATTCATCATACTCTGATCGAGTATAGGGATCTATGTGTTGACGATCGTTTGAAAAAAATCAATCTTTTTTATGAGTACTCATTTGTGATAAGAAAAGCTGATGACTTAAAACTGCAACACATAACAAGTATTGAACGTGAACCGTACAGACGAGATGGATATAATGGCCCAAATGTGAATTTTATCAATTGCAAAAATGACTCAAAACCATACAAAGAAGTGATGTCTTCATTACCCGAAAAGCTTTATATGCCTCTGCCTGTACATGAATACTTAAAAGATACTATGGGCGCAAATACGTTTTATACTTCACTTTTAGATGTATCATTTAGCAGTGAATGTACGCTCAGCTATTTGCGATACATAAGATACCGCGTTGAATCATATTTTGCTAGCCAAATTGAATCAGTGGACGCCTTGTGTCCCAATAAAATTGAAACAAATTCCAAAACCGTAACAAGTAAGTAGCCTGACTTTAAAACAGTTCTTTGAGATTGATAGTTCACTTAAATATGCTTTTTATCCACAGAAAGTGGATATTTAACAGTGACAATTGAAAAAGCTCACTGGATGAGCAACGAAGAAGGCGTCGATTGTAATAGACCATGGGGATTTTGTTTATTGTACGTAACAGTTTCTTTTGATGGAGCAGAACCTTTGAAAACCGATCTGAAAACAAGCTATGGCCATAAAAATCAAAATAAAAAAAATCATGGTGCAGCTGTTTTCTACCAAGAGTTTAAGTCCGGCCGGATTTCCGGGAATTCACCTGTCACAATTGAAATATGGAGTTCATCTACGGGTCCGATTCAATTTGGCAAAATGCTACTCCACAGATGGGACACAAATATTATAGATCTTTTGAAAAATGGACGAACTGAGAAAGATGACGATAATTGGATAGAAATGCGTGCCGAATGGAAAGATGCAGCAATCGCAATTAATGGTTGATTCACACGTTTCTATAATGACAAAAAATATTTTTACAATATTTTGATTGGGATTAGGTTTAGATTTGAGAGTCTTGCATCCCACCATTAAAGCCTACATCTTTTCATTTCTATTATTGTAATAGGGCTTCATTTAATGAGCTAGTAGGTTTTAATATTTGTGAGTACTCTCTATCTTAACTGATAATATTTATTTTGGACCAAATGTATTCGAAAAAATAAATTCGGACGACCAAAAAATAAATGTGGCGACCAAAAATGTACAATGTTGGATCAAATATTTGTATCTCTATGACCAAATATTTTCGAAAATTAGACTTTATTCACAAATTTCTTCCGAATATGATTTTGCACGCAAATATTTAAAAAAAAGGATTATTCATTAATTTTGAATAACCAACGGCCCAGATTATTTTCAACATATTTTATTCGATTCCACACAAATTGAGTCTAACACCAGCATATCCTGTTGTACCTAAGCCGGCTATTTTATAAACATAACCAGAACCTTCAGGTTGCTTGCCATCTTTGTTTGCTGTTGTCACAAATAAAATATCTAGGTTTGGACCTCCGAACGCTAGCGATGTAACTTGTGTGGCTGGCATAGGAATTTCTGCTTCAACCTGTCGAGTTCTGGAAAGGGAGACAAATTGGGTTCAATTTCACGCGCATGCTTTTTTATTGGGTGTTCCAGCCTCGCATTACCTTGGATTGAATTTTATAATCATACTTCCACCGAATGTTGCCATATACAAATTTCCGTCTACATCATTTGTCATACCGTCTAGAACATAGCTTGGTGCTTTGCCATTTTGAATGGTTGAAAAAATCACATGCCCGTTGGCTAATAGCAGAAATAACAGTTCATCTTCAATAATGCGTTCATTATCTGGATTCCAGAGTCTAAACTAAAGAATATTTACCGATGTTGCCAGTTTCAGGATCATAATCGAACTCAGTAAGATTATATCTGCAGGAATCAACATAGTAAAATTTATTTGTTGGTCTTATCCAGGTGAGACCATTCGAAATATAAACATTCTCAAACAACTTTTTTAAGCCGTTGTCCTTTTGATATGTGTAAAATGCACCAGTTGCAGGAGCGTTTGGATTACAATCTTGAAGACATTGTGTTCCGCCATAGAACCGTCCATCAATATCCGTTTTAATGTCGTTGATATTATTTTCCTGGACATTGGAATCGAGTTCAAAAAGTGTATTGTGTGCAATTGCTTTGGACGATCGACCGTCCCAAGTGACAATGACTGCCTTGTTAACAATTCCAACAAGGAACTGATTTTCACCACAATCGATTGGCAAAATAAATTGTAATGTTGCTGCATCATCTACAGTTGCTGTGTATACGCGATCTTCATTATAATCATACCGATTTAAAGACGAATTATATCCATCAATGTTTACAAAGTACAAACTACATGTTTGCACATCCCATTGTGGTACCTCGCTTATACGGTACCTTGCTGATGGTAGTTGTTCCACTTGAAGCTCTAACTGGACATTATTTGTTATGATTTAACAAAATAAATAAATTGAAAGTAAGTTTTTAATTTTACTTACAGCAAATGTTACGGCAAATGAAGAGTAAAATGCAAATAAATTGAAGTAATTCATCATTGTTCAAAAAGGTGTAAGCAAATAATCTTGACCACTTGAAATCGACAGCTTAAATGATTCAAACATGTCGAATCGATTTTATCATCTATATTTTACTGACGGTTTTATTGCACAATAAAATTGGACATCGGGAATAATCTAGACCTGGGGCCACACTCATTCGAAAGCATATGTAAAGAGCTTTACTCAATCAGTTTTATGAAATTTACTCACATTGAGGCTATAGTATCCAATAAAAGAAAATTGTAATGTAATTCCTTTTAATTGCAATTCTTCTTACCTACTGCCAATAGTTCGCACCCCTTGCCAACATTTGGGGAAATCCATAACAACAAAAAGTAGTGGTTTTTCATTATCAAGTAAAGGACTTAGCGTTCAACCCATAGGAATCAGTTTTTTTATTCGATAAAACTAACGTAATAAGTTTTACACAAGTATTTAATTTGTATGTGTCACAAATGAATTTCACGCTATACAACTACTTTGGCAACCATTTCTATCGAAATTTATCAACGATACGTGACAAAACTAAAGGTCACGAATCAAATTAATCATATGAACATAAAAACATTTATGTCTTTTACGAAAATATATGAAAATCAATAAAATCGGGAAACAAACAATTCAATCACGCAACTCAATTAAACGCCTGACAACAAAACCATAAAATATTTCTCCTTGGCATTAAAAATACAATATAAATTTGCCTCCTGCAAACACGCTCTCGTGTAGGAAAAGTATTGAAATCGATTAAAAAAAAAAAGAGATTTGCTTTCTGTTTTTGGCTCAATTTTGAAAAAAATGTTTCTCAAAATGTCTCCAACACCGATTTCATAAGATAATAGTGAATAAAATATAGGAAAAAAGCTTAAAGCTATTAAGTTTTATGACAGTGAAACAAGGTGGAAACAAAGCACAAAGCGCGGTGAAGCATTTAAACAATCATATATTTCAATAACTAGATTCCTACACCATAGCGTAAAATAAAAGTTGGCTGTTTGGAAAAAAAAATAAACAATAGACTTTGAACAATAAATTATGTTCGTTGAGCAATAATTTTGGACATTACATCTAGTGCTAAGTTGCATCAACAAACTAAAAGAATGGAAGATGGAAGAGAGTATAAAGATAAGCAAGATCGTTCGCTGAGCGCAGCGAAGCGAACCATCTTGTTATTATTGGAAAAGAACCTGTAAGATTTCAATGATTTTTCTTAGCCGAGGCATAAACCATACGTTTGAAAAGTATAGTAGAGTGTTCCATCAGTGTTCAAATCTTACAGGTTCATTCAACTTTTTATTTGCTTCAAAAATTCAACTCCAAATAAATATCAAGTAAATAAACAGTTGATGAACTGCATTGAACATTTATGATCAACTCATGATAAGTGCATCAATTCATCATGAATCTTTTGCAAAGAATGATTTTCAGAAAATTTAACAAATCTGTTGATTACGTGAATTTTCGTGCCACTTCTTCTATTGCGCATTCAAACAACACAATTCCTGATATCTGTAAAACCGATTCGATTCATTTGGTTCCCGTATTTTGCGTTTCCTACCCTCGTTTTATCCAACAACTTTGAAGCAATTACACACAAACGAATGCGCAAATTTTTGTTATCAAATGGAATGTGAAAAGAACACAAAATGAATGTCGTTATTCTTCATAATCGAGGGTAGTGCGTCACAAACAACTGATATAAGACATTTTGTAAATTCAATTTAATTTGAGGCATATGGATTCATGGGTTGTTTCTTTCCATTTCATTATTTATTCAAATGTATTTTTCTTCATCGTCGATTATTAATTGAATATTTAAGCAAAAAAAAGAGAAATATTTGCATCTGTCGAACTTTCGATTCCATATAGCGAAGACTAATACGTTAGACTTATTTGATCAATCATCATGAATTGTTCTAGATTTGTTATTTGTTATTTCTTGCTTTTCTTTACAACTGCTGTAAGTAATTTAAATCGTTTTAAGTAATTAAAATCAGATTAATCAATTTACTTAGCAATCTGTAGCTAATTTGAAATATAATATTTCAGTGGACGTATCAAGTAGAACGGTTAAATGCGAATAGTTGCACAGTTGGTGAGGTGCCGCATTGGGATGTTGAAACACAAAGCTTATATTACGTGAATATAAATGGATCTGGTTCGACTCTAAATCGATACGATTATAATGAAAATCGTGTTTATGAAGCCACAATAGATAATGCACCCACTTTGCTGTTCATTTTGCCAACCGATTGTGGTGATGATAAATTTCTGGTTGGAATCGATAATCAGGCGGTTATGGCCAGTTGGGATGGCCGATCGCCCAAAATAACTGTTATTGAAACACTTTTTGAACTTGACCCCGGCACCACGAATATCATAAATGATATTAAAACCGATGAGTTTGGACGATTTTATGGTGGTACTAAAGCCGTTGAAGATTGTGTTGCAGGCACCCCGCATCCGGGCGCATTTTACACATATCAAAAGAACAAAGGCTTGAAGAAATTCTTTGATGGTGTTTCGATTTCAAATGGTCTCGCATGGGTGCCATCAACAAATAAATTTTATTACATTGATTCGTGCGCTTATGATCTAAGAGAATTTGACTACGATCCAGAAACAGGCGATATTGGTGAATATTTGAACGACTAGGCAATAAATCATTCGTCGAACACACAATTGTGACAATTTTTGCCATTTTCAGACAATGGACATGTAATTTATTCAACTGTTCAAGGTGAAAGCACACCAGATTTCATTCTTGATGGTATGACGAACGATGTTGAAGGAAATCTCTATTGGGCCGAATTTGGTGGAAGCAAGGTTACTAAATTCGATCCACAGTAAGTTTTATTTTTAAAAATTTTCGAATTTGTTCAAAAACATAACATATATTGTATTACTATAGAACTAGACAAATTTTGATGGAAATACCGATACCAGCCACACAAATTACATCGCTCGCATTCGGTGGACCAAATCTGGATATATTATATGTGACAACAGCAAACAAAGATGGCAAGCAACCTGAAGGTTCTGGCTACGTTTATAAGGTGACTGGTTTGGGCACTAAAGGGTATGCAGGAGTAAAGCTTAATCTTTGTGCCTAATTCCACAAAACAATCAAAATGAGTTTCACAAATATTAATTAACATTTGACACGTTTTTCAAACATTTTAGAAAGTGTTTTGACTTTTTTCGCACATTGTTTTGTTCACCTGAGAATTTTAATAAACAATATTCAAACAGATGTGTGTTTTTGGGTGATTTTTTTCATGCTCAAATCTGACCAATATGAAATGATAATAGCACTATCAATAGTACTACATTAACTCCATTTTTTTACTTCCTCACGTTCATTTCGTTTTTTTTAAGTACCCCTCTTTGTAGACCTCCCCTCTAATTCAGTCATCACTTTTGATTTTAATGTTTTAGTGGAACCAAGAACTCTTTTTTCAATTGTCAGAAGTGAGGACATTTTTAGTTTTGCCTCTTTTTTCTGAGACCAGTTTACAATAACGCAAAATGTGTAACCTTGAAAATCCTTGGTGCTATTTCCTAGACCGCCGATTTCAATCGTTGTAATCGCAGCTTAACCGTTAGCGTAATGAAAAACATACATAACGTACCCTTAATCAAATTAATCCTCGACATACGGGCGTCGACTTCTGCCAGAGCAAGATATAAATCATGCAAAAATAGATGTTATTGACACAATCGCACATCTGTGTGTACTGCTGGACACAAAAAGTCATTTTTAAATCACAGCTGCTCTAGCCTCAGATGCTATGAATGGTTATGCAAATAAAGAAATCTATGGCAAAACGCAATAAAACAAAACAAAAATAGATGTGTACTTAATGTGTCGTTACAACTAATACGAGTTGCATTAACAAACCAATTTCAAGCTTTATAATAGCTCAATGCTCGCAATCAAATCTTCATGAAAAATGGCCGAATTGTCTTACGTTCAAAATAGATGAAAATCTAAACAAAAATCAGTTTTTGTCACGCAACTCAACGGCTTTGATTGATACAACCCACGAAAATGTGTTCAATTGGATTTATTTCTCCAGTTAACATGAAAAGGAAAAAGAAAAACCACCGAATTGACCTGAAAAAAAAAATTCGTTACTTGGTTTTTATATTTCAATCAAATTCATAAAGTAAATAAAAACACGAATTTCATGAAAACATGACTTTATTAAAATTGAATATGTGCTTGAGCTGACAGTCGCAAAATGTCAATAGAAACATATAAAATTGATGTTTTTTTTTTTTTTCATTTGAAAAAGTGATGAATGAATGAAAATATCTAAAACAAAATTGTCAAAATCTTCAGTTTAAGAAAGTTTCATCTGTATTATCATCGATAGTTTGATTTCGGGTAATCATACGGAGCTTTTGATGGTGTTGTTTTGAAGATGGCCTCTGTTCGTCTTCAGTCACCTGCAAACTGGCCCCATTAAAGTTCAAGTAAACTCTTCCATTCATATCTGTTTTAATCGGTAGAATTTCCGTGCATATGCTTCTTTTACGGTGTTTTAGAGCCGGCGAACTTAATGTCACCGTACTATTGGTGATGATCGAGGGACTTGGGCTATTCGAGCGACTGCCTTGTGTTGAATCTCCTTTTGATCCATCACCGGAGCTTCGATGTTGTTCTTCCACATATTGTCGCTTTTGATGGTGTTTTTTTCGTTTGTTTCTCAAATAAAATGGATCTCGTTCGGATGCTTTGATATACTGATGCAATGGCCGATTCACACCCCATTTTGGACGATCTTCAAGTTTCATCGGCTCTTTTATTTCCGTGCAACAATTTCGATTGCCAATCAAAGCACTTGCACACTCTTTATCTGAGCACTTTAGTTTTGTGTTTACATGATTGACGGCTATTGCTTTGCCATCTTCAGTGCAATTTGATGAAAGTTCTTTAACAATAACCTGATGATGATGGCAGTGATGGTATCGACATTGAAAACAGTACTCCAACTTTTTGTCAGTCTGTGTCGAAGCATCCGAAACTTGTGAATATTCGTTCTTGTCGTCAATGGTTTGCTTTGATTGAACTACTGGAACGATGGCATCAAAATCATCAGTTACCGTCGCTGCATCCTTTGTATCGGCTTGATCCTCTGACTGTACCTAGATTAATTAAAAAAAAAAACAAAAAAACTAAAGTAAATTGTTTTCAAATCCACTCCATTTACTCTGAAACCTTACATTTTCCTCTGCTTTAGATGAATCTCTTCGATCGACACTTCCGCTACACTGTTTACAAGCTTCATTGGGTACTAAATTTTCATTTTCATTTTCATTACGATTTGTTGTCATCTGTCCACTATCGGCTGAATTAGACTCTTGTACATTTATTTTATTGTTCAGAAGTTCAGACAATTGATTTTGAACTTGGTTTACATTCTGATTTTGATTCTGATTCTGATTTTGTGTAATATTATTAAGCTGCTGCATTTGATGTGCGAGCATAACTGCCAATTGAATGTTGCTAGTGTTCAAATTGTTGATATTTTGATTTAAATTGATAATGTCGTTGCTTAAAATTGGCATGATCGGTGGAAGTGTTTGTAACACCAATGCAATCCCATCAACATTCGTTTCTGGCACTGAAGTTGATGATTCTTTCTTTGCTGACACCGGAGCTTTGGTTAATGTTTTCTTTTTCATTCGAATTGGTGTCCCGATTAAGATTTTTTCATCATCATCGTCATCCTCTCCTTGCTGGGGCAAGGTTGGTGTTTTTGATGTTTCTGTGTGATTTGTATTTGGTATATCCGGTTGATAATTATCATCATCACGGTATTGATCACCGTTTGACTTTGGTGATTCACATTCAACTGTCGCATAAATTGAACGTTTTTTCTTGGATTTTTCCATTTCAGCCTCTTGACGTGCCTTTTCAATGGCCAAACGCATCATCTCCTGTTTTCGTTGTTCACGTTCCAGTTTTTCACGTGTAATTCGTTGCTCCTCTTCAAAACGTTGCTCACTCGATTCTCGTTGTTGACGTAGATTTTCTTCAAGGCGACGTTCTTCCATCAGCGTTTTCTCAAGTTCCATTTTTCGCAATCGTTCACGCTCCTCAACCTGAGCTTTGATTGCATTTTGGAGTTCTAATGCTTTGATCCGTTTTGTTGTTCGTTCAGCCAGAACATTTGGATCGATCGGCGCATTTTGACCTCGAATAAACGAATATGATCTAAATAAACAATAAATAAACAATGAATTTAAAAAAAAAATATTTATTTATATTCAATTTGAACAAATATGAGATTTTGAGATCCACTTACCTGACAGACTCGTCACCACTGTCAGCAAATCCACGTTCCAACCAACAGGGTCCATCTGATTTGATACTACTCTCTTTCGATGGGATATCGTAAAAGTGATTGTTTCGATCGCCCCATTTGGCTCGTTCTTCTTTATCCTTCCGTGAAGGCGGACAAGATGATAGACGAGAATAATTTTGACTATCCGAGCACAACGAAGACGGTGTCCTTTCATGAAATATGAATGTTCTTAAGTTTATCAGTTTACTAAACAACAATATTTCTTAGTCTTATTCTTACTTTGGGATACTAAAATCAGTTTCATGCCCATTATCATCCATTTCCCGAGCCACTACTTTGTGCTTGGGAAATCTGCGTCGTTCTTCAATTTTCATCGTATCTAATTCGGGTGCCAATTCATCACCTGACGATGGATAAATATAATTTGAATAGTCTTTGTGCAGATTTTGTTGATGTAAATGATGTGGTTGATATTGGGGTTGATGTTGCATCTGATTTGGCCACATAACTGGGCTTAATCTGTCGCTTAAATATCCGGATGTTTCTTCGTCGGTATTCTGCTGCACAAACTGATTTTGACGTGTCAATACAAGCTTTTGTCTGCAAATAATCATCAACAAATAAAATAACAATTATCAACGAAAAATTTACAAATTTACAACTAACAAACCTGTTATTTCGACCAATTGGTGGAAGTATTGGTGCTCGAATCTTACTATGATTGACATCGAGGCCGTCAGTTGGTTGGTATTGACCGTCATTTTCATACATTGGATCAATGCCATAATCTTTGCAGCTATTGTGCCGAGGATCCTTAGTATTGCTTTTAAATGGCTCCTGATAATAGCTCGCTCTACGTGGCATCGTACTTGACTTCATGCTTGAGGTGGTTGATGAACTTACATCCACATTCGAATAGTATGTTCTAAAACAACAACCAGATTAGTATTATGGTTTTGTTTTTGCATTTGATTCATCGATTTAACGAATTAAATAGGCTACAAATACCACAAATTAAAAACGTATACTTCTAGCATATTTCTACTTTGCTACGGTTTAGCTTTAACAATCAATGCAAAAAATGTGTCAAAATAAAATAATTCTTAAGTTTTTATTTCATTATAAATGTCTTATGATTGAATCATAATCAACCAGACTAAAATATATAACAGGAAAATTGCATACCGAATGGAAGTTCGTTCAAACTGCCGCGTTGTTGTTGTTGCTGAGAAAAAATCGTTGAGTTTCGATAGCTCTTCTAATAAATAAATGGGAGAATTTTGAATTATTAACACGCTATTAAAATAGAACAAATCGAATTGAATAAATCGAATTGAAGAGAGTTAACCTTTTTCCTTGGCCCATTGCAGCTTTTTTTGTTCCAATAATGACATATCTCGCATGTTGATGCTTGATTGAAACGGTTTCACACCACGACAATTCAAGTAAAGTCTCTTATATATTGATAAAATCACCAACCGACGTGTCAACAGCGGATATCGATCGACCAAACTTCCACCAAATTTACGGTTTTGGTGTTTGTTATTCTATCTAACATTTAAACAAAAAACTTGTCACCACAGGAATAGGGATAATTTGCAACTGAGCACAAAGTCGCTACCGACAATTTGTTTAGACGTCTATTTGCGAACACAAGGTTGTTATAGAAACCACAACTTTCAACAACAACTTTTCATTGCTGCGGAGAAAAATCCATAATATACACGATGGTCTACTGGAGTTCAGTTGTGTGGTTCAATGGACTTACTGTTTGAATTCACTTCGAACAGACACGCTTCTATTCACATGTGCAACACAATCCAGTTTATGTTCGACAATACCCACATTTGCAATACCCACAGTTTAACGAACTATTTAAAAATAGAAGATTTATATGGATTTTACTCGTTTTTTAATATTGAATGGTATTTATGATGGATGATCACTTACGTGCTTTTAAGTTTTTAATTTATGTCGATTTGGTTTTCAATAGTAATTATTCATTTTATTCCGGTGTAGTAATCGACTTGTAGGTTTATTAGTCCTAGTTGATGGTATTCACTGTATTTGTGATTGAAATTATTGAGCCTATATCCGGATTAAGTCTCTTATGAGAAGTTAGCGACAATATTGCATGAGTGAAGCTCGTTGCCGCTGACAACCTGAAACTAATTGCTATCTAAAAGTGATTTGAAATGTATTTTAGACCGTGAGGAAAATTTGCTTTTAAACATACACCATGACAACCACTAACCGCTCCATTGACTGGAACTTGATATAAAACTGTCCAAGTATACGTGTGTATTGGTTTTACACCGTAAGCCGTCTAAGCAGTGCGCCCATTGCTCCCGAATTCATGCTACTTGAATTTGTTCCAGATGCGAAACGTCGCTCGAAAACAACAATTCTTGGTTTTAGATAATCTTATCTGACTTATCTTGGTCAGATAAAAGAAGATTTTGTTAAATACAAGCTATAGCTAGGTTCTAATTATTTGATCTTTCTTATGGAGATGGAATTTTTGAGCTACATCATTTTATTTAGAAAAAAAAAACAGGTGACCGAATACTTTTTTGTTGACCGTAATTGATTTCTTTATGAACGATACTTTTGAAAGTTAGGGGCAGTTTACACCTTGGCGACAAAAACAAAAATCTCACCACGACAACAAATTTCAGAATGAGTTTTTGGCTCACTGGTTGATCTAATCAACTTGCAGTCAAGGAATGAAATATTCTGCTCGCTGAGATATTAGCTAGAACATTGTGATACCCCAAAATGCTCCGAAGTATCCAAAAAATCAATTTTAAGATTTTTGTCACGACACATTTTTATTTGTAATTACTTTTTTTTGTTCATGGGGCGCATCGTAAGAATTTATTTTTATAGATTTTTGACCCCTGACATTTTTCTTAACCAAAATTGAAAAAGAAACAATTTCCACTTGAAACAATTCATTTTTTTTAAATATGACGCCTCGGGTGGTTTGAATTTTGCTTGAAAACGCCTTAGAAAATACATGGAAATCTTAGAGAAAAATCTCTTTATTCAAAGTGAATGAATCAATTAACTATTAAAATCTATGAAATTTATCGAATTTTATTATCTCACGCAATTTATAGGTTAAATAAACTCATTTTTGTGTTAAATGGCTTTAAAAATGGGAAAAATGATTAATTTTAACGGGTTTCCTACTTTCTGCACCAGATTTAATGGCCATATGCATTTTGGGTGCGATTTTGGAAAAGTTTCACACAATTCGGACGCTAGATGTACTCAATTTCATCTTTTGCTAGTTAATTTCTATACAAATAATTGTGAGCAACTCATTTATATGAAAACAATAAATTTTTATTCATATTAAGAAAACAATTATTTACAATTTAAAAATGATGATGTAAAAATTTGTTTTAAAATCACTGGTAGCTCAGCTAAGTCCATGCAAACAAATCCTCTGCCTGCTGGTAAGGACCGAGTTATTCTTGAAACACGATTTATTGAAATCAGATTAGTAAATGTTGTAAGAAAATATGAGCAATTATCTTTCTGAAATAGACTTACAATTGTGCTTCATTTGCTAAACTGCCAATAAAAATGGCATACGCTTGAACTTTGGGCTCTTGTGAAGTAAGCGCTCTGGCTAATTCTTTTGGTGAAATGCTGTACCGTTGCAAATTCGCGTCGGATAAAATAATTACAATTGATTCGTCGGAATCTTCTTTGGCAAGAGAATCGATTGCGAATTTGGTTGCTTCGACAGTATTATCACCAGACCAGCAAAATTGTGAATGAGCGTGCATCATCTAAAAACCACAACAAATTAAAATCAAAATAAATATCACAACCAATTCTAGAAATTCAAATATTCTCACTAACTTTGATCGTTTCGAGTCTCATTTTAGAGTCATTTGGTGGATTCTTTTCATTGACAAATGGTATGTTCTTGCTTTCACCGCTGTGTCCTACAATATCATATCGAACGCGCGTTTCAAACCCTTCAAACGCTTCCATAACCATAACAACAGCTTCTAATTCACGGTCAAGCCGTTGATCGTAGCCATTGAATCTGTTTAAAATTTAATTATCATTTTATTCATGGGAGACACAATTCAAAAACAAATTATTTTAGTAAATTTGATTACTAACCGATACATCGAACCAGAAACATCAACGACCAATTTTATTCGTTTCGGTTTCTCCTGCGGCTGGCCCGGTTCCGGTTCTTGTTCACCACGTTTTCGATAGATATTTCGTTCACCAACAATACCTTCAATCAATTTATTGTCATCAATTTCACCCGACGTTTGATGCTTCTGCCAAAAACGTTCTTTGCTCTTTGCCTGCAGTGAACTCAAAATTACACGCAACTGTTGCACTTGCTTGCGTACGGGTGCACTGAATGCCTCATAAATACTTTGATCATATGATGACATTTTAATCTCTTTGAGTTTATCAGCGAACGCTTTGCGATTCATTTCACGAGCCGCTTTTTTCACGTGATCCGGAATGTCATTTTTCTCTTCATCGCTTAGCTGATGCACTTTGTGACCTTTATCCAATCGATATGGTCCTCCTTTGCCACCTAATCCGGCCGTGTCCCGTCCACCGGTGCCACCAGCCCATGTATTCCCACCAACATGCGGCTTATTATCTGGATCCTCTTTGCCATGCTTCGGTGCTGAAACCGATAAGCCACTTGTTCTCTCCACTGTCATCTGAATTTCGCGTTGTCGACGAATAGCCGCAAGCTCATTTTTGGCATAGCTTTCAATAGCAAGACCATGTTTCTGAAGTACATCAGTCACTTGTTCCAGTGCTTCGGGTGAATAGCGATCGAAATCGAGCACATTTCCAATTAACTCGGCCAAATTTTCATTCGGATACTTCTCTAGATGTTTGACAATATTTACAACCTCACGTGTTGAATATGGATAACTCAACTGTCCCACATCAGCCATCGACCGAAGTTCAGCAAAAGCGCTCACTAACTTTCTCAAAGTATCTTCGTTAACATTTGGGCCATACTGTTGCAGCAGATAAATCTCCGAATCAGTGGATGGATTATCAACACTATGACAACTGAACAAATCACCAAGCGATGCAAAAAAATCGTTACCCAAGAATGGAAAACCAGGACGATTGGCTAAAACGATCAATCGGAAGTCAGGGTGTGTATAAATTGCTTCAGGTGATTGATTTTCTGATTGGTTTGCATTCGATGGATATATTTTTCGTCCGTCTGATAAAATCATTTCGCCATTTTCAACGAATGTTTTCAAAATGCATGTAACATGTGTTGGAGCCTTATCGGCTTCGTCTACCACTAAAACGTGTCCCAATCGTACGGCTTTCACCAGAGGCGAATCTTCGTACACAACAACCCCATCAACTACCGATGGTTGCGTTGTTAGTGATTGAACTGTTGTATCACGATGCAGTTGAATATACTCCCGTGGTCGATTCATCAACTGTAGCAATCGATCGGCCACTTTATTCTTTCCAACACCTTGATTTCCAACCAACAATAAGTGATTACCAATCATAAAGTCTTGCAACAATTGCTCCAAGAGTTGAACATGCTGCGGTACATCAAAAAACACAATGTCCGGTACTTTGGTATGAGCAGTTGTTTCGTATTGCTTTGTTGACGTCGAACCAATTGTCAATGTGTTATCGTTTACATTTATTACAGTTGTTGGTGATTTTAACGTTTTTGGTCGTGCAATTGAAACATTTTGAAGTGCATTTTCGAGCGCTGCTCGTGGCAATGATGGAAGAAATTTCGCTAAAAATGTTTGTTGTACTGTTTCGTATGCCTGTGATTCGCTTGGTGGATAGACTGACATTCGGTGAGCAATGCGCAGTAATTGCCGCGTTGAAAGTGTTGTTGATAAATTTCGAACAATTGGATCATGTGATTTTCGCAGCAATTCAGCTAAATTTACAATTTTTTCCATCGATGGACTGATTTCACCATACTAAAACGTTAGAAAATCATTTGATAAACACAATCACAGTTCGAAAAGAAAAGTTGTTGAAAATCATTACCATTGAACGAATGATGTGTTTTTCTTCTTCTTTACTTAAATTTCGGACTTCATGAAATAGAAACAGGCTCAACACTTCCGGTGATAGCCAATTTTTACCCGTTTCCACTATTAAAAAAATATGGGTAAAATTGTGTTTTATTAGATGAAAATTGCATGAAACGAATATTTTAAACATACCCAAAGGTGGCTCAGTCAACGCTACAATTCGAAATGATGGATGAATGCGGAAAATGCCATTTTTGGCTAATTCATCTGCACTTCGACCGCTCGAAATCAATTGATCATACGAATCATGTTTAATTAATCGAGTGCCATCATAAAGTTGAACTTCTCTATCATGAACCAGCCTGGGAAGAAAAAATCAAAAAATTAAAAATTCAATCCATACATTTGCTTTCAAAACTCTGTTTTGGTACCTATGTAAAATTGAAATGGTACTGCTATGTATCCGATGAATTCCATCTAAAACAGCAATCGTTCCTTTTTTAGCGGCTCGAATCAAAGGCGAGTCTCTCCAAACGGTGTCACCCGTTGGAGTTGTTGTTCTCTGTTGTACAAAGTCCCTAGCGGTCATATCTTGATATAAAACCATCGGTTCGATACTTTGATTTAACATCCGAGCAATTTGAGTGACTAGAATGGATTTGCCGCTTCCTTTTGCTCCAATCAGGCAAACATCGCCAACGGCATAGCTTTGAATAATTTCACTTAGTAAGTAATTTTGATACTTTGTCTCGGTAAACTGATGACCAAATTCAGAAGTGGATGGCTGAACACCACCCGGCACATTTAACGCAATCTCTTGCCCATTGGATTCAATTTTCACTGAAAACATCAAATCATTAAAAAAATAAAAATCTTGCAATGGAATAATTGTGTTGCTTTACCCTGGTGATACTGAAATTCTCCACTCGACTCCAACAGTGCCTTTGACAGTGTTGGACGTTCAACCGCAACAATCTTTTGACCATTGTTTGTTTGTCTCAAATTCTGTATCCATGATTTGTTCTGTTCAGCCTTTGCAATTGGAATCTCAAGTGCATCAAAAAGTGATATTAGACTTCCGTGGCATTCTTTCGGTAGAAATGAATCGAATGGATATAAACGATATAATAATTCATACGGAGTTGATGAAGGGTTAGATTCACTGATTTGAGCAATCAGTTTTAAATTATCGCATGGAAAATCGGGAAGAATCTTTGTGATTGGCGTCTCTTCCGATGATTGAATGGCAAAGCCAAATGAAGTGATCTTTTTTAGAGTATCCGTATCGGCTTCTGGGACAAGGTGTTGAAGTTCATTCATTGTTTCCTGTGATAGAAATTACGAACAACGCCAAAATATAGAAATATTTAAACAAAAACAGACAACAGAGAAGTAGAATCAGTAAGCTTTGCAATTAACCTGAAATCAAAACCTTTATTGCTTCCTTAAAACTAAGTAATAAATGATTTAAGCTGTACTCATTATACTTTTTGCAATTATCAATTTCCACGCGAAACAAATCATTTGAGTGTTCTGTCACCGAAGGGTAAAATAATCCACACCAAGCTTACACTAGATAAAATTCATTCTAGTCGTGAAACCCCCAATATATTATACAGAGAGATAGAATGTTCTTTTCTGTTATCACCCTCGAATTTTCAAATCACTATCTTCCCCTGCTCTGAGTACCTGTGGTGCAATATAGCTGCATAAATATCTATAACTGTTATATCTGGATCATGGTTTCAATAGCGCATTTGTACATGTTGCTATGTGCGGTGGTTTAGTGGTGAAAATTTAATGGAAACGTTTGCGTGTAATACTAAAAAACAACACATAATGTGGATGAACTTGTTTTTAAATGAAAAACCGTGCACTAATGGAGTGCCCGCTTTCAAAACCATTTGTTTATTTGTGGTGTTTGTTTTTCTCTGTATACTAATTGATTCCGCCACGAATTCAATTTTCAAACTTTATCATTTAAACTTATGTAATTAACCTTGTAGTTGGCTGTTTCATTTGAATTTATTTCAAATTTCCATACGAATTCGAGAGTTTTTCAAATAAAATTCAAATTAACCACCTAAAACTTAGTTTATTGCGTACTACTCAATCAAAGTATACTTGAAATATGCACATTTTTTGGATATTCATTTGTAAATGCAAAGCGGAAGTTTTCCAATCAACAAATTCTCACTCTGAAATCTACTTGAAGGATTTTCTTTTGAGGGGTGCATTTTGTTAGTACAAATGAAATAAAAAATCTTTAAAAAAAAAACATCTAAAATTTTATGTGTCACATTTAGTGTCATGACCGAAATCTATATACAGATTTCCCATGTATGTTGCCATCGATTATTGACTTAACGAAAGTATACAATTTTTGGTGCATCTATCACTTTAAGTGACCCAAATTGATAGGAAACAGCCAATTTCCCATATCAATTCCGCAAATTGTGTGATACATTTTTATCGAAATTTCGAATTTTACCAATATTTATTTTACGAAATGGCTCATTTGAAAAAGTGCAGGTGAAACACATTAAATCAAATGCTCCTGCTCTCTCTTTCGTGCACAGCGACTAGGTCACACGAATGATTTATTTCGGTTAAAAACGTACAATTCCCATCGGAATTGTTTCGGCCCAATAAATCGCATTACGCTATTTGATTCATATAAAAGCCACCCAACCACCAAAAAAAAAACACTGAACTTCTCCGAGATTGGGCAACAAAAGAAATATGAGGGGGAACAAAATGCTGCGCGATCAAATGTCGTGTGCACATGCAAAATGATTTGAGGTGTGCGTGTCGACTGAGAATCTCAGCGAAAAGTAGAATACGCGATGAATAATGTTGATGTCAAAAAGGAAAATTTGTTCGATAGAACTCAAAGGAATGGTAAGAACATTGCTTTTTTGTTTTATTGTGGCTTCCTTGTCGTTAAATGACAAGAATAACAAGAATAAATTGGTGACGCCACGCAGAATACAGCAGCAGTAGCAACATATAAAACGGTTGACGCATTTATAAAAATAAAAATGAAAAATATCCATGAAATGTGTGCCTAACAACACAAGGTGCGTCTCTTGGTCTTTTCAATGCACAGAAAGAAAGAAAGAAAAAAAACAAAACAATTGACGTCATTGAATTTCTTTAATTGATTGCCAATCTCAATAGATCTATCATTTTGACAAGTTTTCCTTTATAATTTCGGGTCAAAATGAGTGAGTGTGTGCAACCGTGGGTTTACTTCTGTTTATTGTAACGAATTGTGGTGAAACTATATTAAAACTCGTTCAATTAACTTTAGAATGGCAATGTTGTTAGCAATGTAAATAAATCAAAAACAGTTAAGAAAACTTTTCTGAATCCATATACACAACGACAAATAGCGTCGTATGCAAACAGAACGAAACGTGTAAATTGATTTCCATTTACGATTCCAACATGACAATATGTTTGCTCACTGAAAATATCACGGGTAGTGGATTACCATCGCTTGAGCTGTACTGACGCGTTTCAAACCACTTTTTTTTTGGTCGTCATCCGTTTTGAAGTGCAATCACACATCGATAACGAAAATTGCAAAACATTTCTTGCTGTATTTCTGTTCACAAAAATAAATAAGTAACATGAAAAAGAGCATTTAAAGCGCTCATTGTGAAGTGTTCAAACGGTTTTGATGTAAAAAATTACATAAAAAGACAATAAATATGATATTTGTGTCATTTAGCGCTTGGGACATGATTGCATTTCAGGTTTACCAGAACAGTTTATCGAATTAAAAACTTGTTCCGTTCAAAAATGCTGCACCGTCAAATGGCAAAAGTTCGTATTTTGAATTGATTTGTGTGTTATGTGTATACCAAATTTCGGACAATGATATCAGCCAAATTGGAATCGAATCAGCCCATTTGGGAATCATCTCGACATCCATTGTATCCAAAATGTGTGTGGATAGAATCAATATTGGGTGGATCAAATACAGCCGCACATCGACACTTTATACTCGATTATAATCCAAATACATATCGAACGCGAAACGATGCGCCCACATTGAGTTCAACGTTTCGTAATTTATTTGAAAAATCCCAATCGTTTGATGCAATGGACAGTAAAATGAGTAGCTTGAGCATAATTGGATCATCGGAAAAAGTTCAAAGTGAACGCTCGTTTAGTTCGATGAGTGATCGTCCAGATGCTGAGAATTTCCATCATCAAAATGACGTGTTTGAATCGTCAGATCTATCGCAAGACGATTCTTTGGTGGAATCGATTGAAATACCGAAAAAGGCACCAGATACACCGAGCATAAATCGAATAAGCAGTGAAATTGATTTAAGTAATAATCAGCTAGCCGAAAGAGTGCTACAGTGGCTTGATTTGGCGGCTGGTCGTGGCCATTTATCGGCCAGGCGAAATGACAAGCTGTTGGGTGCATCGAAAAGACGTTCGGTTACTGCAAAGGAATCACGCAAAACCAATGAGCCGCCGAAGGATTTAACGGGCAAACCAAAAATGCGACGTGAACTAGTGCATCAATTGTCAATGACATTCGATGAAGGAAATGTTAAGGATGTGCAGGCTCCAACGCCAGCCATTATCCCCTTAAATTTTGTCGATTTATTTCCAACGACCTATAAATGTTCACGAAAATTTTTATCACTTCGTCAATCCAAAAATGCACCTGATTCGCTTGAGCCGTTGGATTTACAATCATCGCTCCCATTGAAATCGGCCAAACGTTCATCACACAAGCATTTAAGCATCCGTGCAAAACCAAAGCGATTGGATTACTTTGAAGATCAATATCGTTCGATGATTCAGCGACAAATTTTAGAGACATCATGCAATACTCAAGTGGCCAAACGTCAATTGCATATTTTTATGCCGAATCTACCAAAACGATGTTACATTGTTAACGAAAGTGACAACATTTCGCATCTTGTGTCACCAAAATCAATTCGATCAGCTGATACGGACAGTTGTTTGAGCTGTCAACTAAAATGACCACCTAATGCTTTTGCTTGGCCACACACAAGCACACTTCTTTTTCTTCGTCTTCCTTCATGTAACTGTATTGTAATAGCATTTGAAATTTTTTATGCACCAATTTTTCGTTTTTTTTTCCTTGAAATAAAGCTATTTTAATTCTAAAATGTGTTTCAATCGAATTTTTCCTGTTGACTAACCGTATAAGTGGCTGAAGTGATGTCTCTGGCTTGGAATCTCGATCTTAGAGGTGGATCCAGTGGAACGCCACGGTATTTTGGAACCGGTAAACCCAGAGCGATAACACGAAAATTTTCGGACACTCGCAATAAACCCCATCGCTTAAGCTCTTCAGGTCCATGCACCTGGAAATGTATTATCGATTGAAAATTTACCTGTGCTTTTAACAGAAACAAAAAATCAGAGGTACGATCATACCTCATGCAATTTATCGAATCTTTTTGGTGAAATCAAGAAACGTCCATCTTCAAGGTGCATTTCACGATTCTCCAGTAAGTTATTCAGTACGGGAAGAACGTTGCGTTCGGCTTTTTCGATGCCTTCAATCACTAAAACCCGTCCATGGATTGCAGCTCGAACAGCACTCTGATCGAAATAAATAGCGGTTCCATTTTGAATTTCACGGCGTTGCTTCAAATCACTTTCAGTCGTATCACGACTTAATGCCACATATTCGAGTTCTCGTTGAGTGAGTTCCAGAAATTGCATAACTATCGAACGTCGCAATGGGCCAGGTCGTCCAATTAAGAAAATATCTTGGCCAAGCAAATCTTTTTGTAACATCCATCGTAAGTGATGCAATACCGTTTGTGAGATTACTAATTTATCTGATTCGGCTGATTTCACTAAAATATTTACAATTTAAACTGAATTTCACAATTATTTCGCGTGATTTCATCACATGAACTTACCGAATTTTTGTGGAACAAATAATGGATTTTTTGGTTTGGTGAGCTCTTTAGTGATGCCATCAATTGTAATCCTGCCATCCGTAGCAATCGTTCTATAATTTTGCCGAAATTTGAAAAAATTTTGTCGGTGTCGCAAAATAACATTCGCCTTTAAAACATGTTTTAATGATTGCATTCTATTTATTGACATATTTTATGACGATTTCTTTTTCAGCCCACTAAAATTACAATCTATTTACATTATTTGTTCACTTGTCAATAACAAATAAATTAGTTCACTTATCTAAAACAAACCAATAAATTTCTAAAACAAACGTTTGAACTTTGTATTATGTACAAAACTGTCATGGTAAATCAATGTCAATGTAGCTCATGTCATGATATTTGACACGCACGTGTATTTGACACATATGTGAAACATATGAGTTTAAAATGGCAGTTGAGGTTCCCGTTTATCTGCTATAGCAGAATTTGTGTATCTATTGACGGCAATGTTTTGACTATACACGCGTGAATGACGTTCTATGGATACCGAACAGTGACAACAATCTTTTAAATCATTGTTATGAATTCTAACGAATTTTTCTGGCATAAAAATGAAATGAATGAAAAATGTAATTGTATTTTGAATTTTCGGTTTTTGTTGAAATAAAATTCATTTGAATTTGAATCGCTCATTTATTGCTTGATGTAAAAGACATATCTTTGGTTTAAATGTTGATTTAAATACCAAATCAAATATGTGCATGGAAATTTATATTCATGAAATAGCATTTGAAAATTTAAAAAAAGGTTTTTCAATGATATTCTATCTGTTCGATATTCTATGAGTTTTTCTATGGAAAAGATTTAAAATGCATGTAATTTAATTCATTTGTTTCACGACTGGCTTTGAACGTTTTTGGTACTACATCAATAACCAAAGTTTATATGTGAACAGCAGAGCAGCAGTACGAATTGATAGTGAGATGAGCGAATGGTTTGAAGTAAAGAATGGACTGAGATAGGGCTGAACAATTTCTCCACTTTTGTTCATAATGTAAATGGACAAAATAATCGACTCTGCTAATTTGAGGGGCAATGTAGCTCTAGGTAGTTTTTTTTTCTTTGGAAAGTATTTACTCGAAATACCTAATTAAACTCAGGTTATGCAAGTCAGTTGAATGAAATCTGAATGATTGTCTATTAGAACAAGTGTGCCAGTTCAAATATTTGGGATGCGTTTTCTCTGAAGATGGGAAGTTTAACAAAGCATTCGAGCATAAGAGAGCGAATGCTAATAAAGTGATAGCACACACACTTGATTTTAACAAGAAAGAGTTGGGTTTCGTGGGTCTATCTTCAGACCAACCATTTTGTACGGAAGTGAAAGCTAGACTATCAATTCTAATTTGATTCATAAACTGCAGGTAACTGATATGAAAGTGTTGAGAATGATTTTAGAAGTGTCCAGAAGAGACCAATGGGAGAATAGAAATAGAAATGATAATTTGCGTAAGGGTTTGAATGTGAATTCGGTTGATGAGGCAGCAAGAAAGGCGATACTGAGATGGTTGAGGCATGTTCCGAGAATGAGTGAAGATCTATTTCCGAAAAGAGTATTGTTTGAGGAAGCAAATGGACCAAGAGGTAGGGACAGACCTCGGAGAAGATTTTTCGATTCAGTTCAGTGTGATTTGGGAGAAAGAGGATATGAATGAAGTCAGGAAACTAGGAACTTAGCTGCAAACAAAGGGAATTGTGAGGGGTATCTAGGGGCCGATCAAAAATAAACCACACGCCGAAAGGCATAAAACTGACGTTTCTTTTAATACACTGATGCATACTATCTAGAGGTTTACAGCAAATTCGTATCAACTGATGATTTTTATTTACGGCTGTGTATTGTTTCTCGATAAAATGTCAAATTTTGATGGTGCGTTCACAAACTAAAAGAAACGTCATTTTTTTCAGTACATGGTCTCTAGACGATTATTGTTGTTAAGTTGTTTGTTGCAATAACTAATGTATACAGCATTATTCCATCATAGGTTCGAATGCTGATATACACAAATAGACAAAAAGAAGGAATAAGCATAGAGAGCGCAAAGCATGTAGTCACATGCGCAAGTGTTGGAGAAGCATTTCTCATTCGCATTTTTCAAATTGGTTGCTTAACTCTTCGTACATTCGATTATATTCTGAGTAATTTTAAAGAATTGGGTTTGATTTTTACATCAAAACGATTCGAAAAACACAAAATCAGTTAAGGAACTCAGTCGCCGTTCAACAAACACAGCGGTGGTGAGGTTTCTGTATACACAGGAGAAAAGGTTATAGAAAAAAAGCAAAATGGCGAAGGGCCAGTTGGAAATAGGCCAGTTGGAAAAGGGCCAGTTGGAAATAGTGCAGATGAATTGTAAATTTACCCGATTGGTCACCTTGAGGGACACCGCGAGAACCTAAATGACCACCTTGAGAACCGCTTTGGAAACCGCGGCCCGTCGGTGTATTTGTGGAGCAATGGCCAATGTCATTAAGGGTGCAGTCACACGAGAAACATTTTCTGGAAACATTTTGTAAACTGGAAAGATTTTCATACATTTTTACAAGTGGAAACATTTACTGGAAACATAAATGTATGAAAATGTTTCCAGAAAATGTTTCTCGTGTGACTGCACCCTAATAAATAAATATATTAACACATACACACATGGATTTTATTTTTTATTTGATGCAAAATTGGCATTTTGTGATCAAAGTGTATCAAAATGACGCCTCTTCGTAATACATCAAACGATATCAATTTTCGACCATCGTCACCAAAATTTCGTTAACAATTCGATTTTATTCTGTTTCAGATGTGATATTTACGATCGCTTTACTATGGACGATCGAACTAGCCGCTTGGATTATTTGCCGATAACATTAGCTTCGTTATCCCAATAGGCACTGCGTAGTAATTCTTGAAAATGTTGAAAACCAGAAAAACATCCTAAATATATTTAGCCAAATTAATTTTCCAAATTAATTGGTATACAGTTTTATTCAATGAGCACATTACAGATTTATTTGACGTATTTCAATTGTTATTGAATATTCAACAAAATTAAATTCTAGCTTATTTGGAAAAAAAAATCACATTTGAACATATTAAATGTTTAAATTTTTTCTTAAGCTAATTGACAGTTGGCAATGATAAATGAGTATTTGATGAATGTTCAGCGCAATCTTTGGTTTACCATATTCTTACAGATGTTGTAAACCGTGAGTCCATCGAGTGTATTCATTTCATGGTCACCAATCACGTCCATTGAACTGTATTCCAAAAACAAACAAACAAACAAACAAATCGAATTAAATTTCGGTTTAACAACAAAATATGTAATAATTTCAGTTTAATTAAAATGATACTTACTGTAGTGGTCGAAAGTTGCGCATATTATGATCAACAGTAATTCTGAATTTACGAGAGCCAAGGCTGTGAAATTCGCCATAGCCAAAAATCGCTGATTTGTTCTGCACATGCATCAATAAATAGATTTTGGCTGGTGCTGAATCGCGGGCAATTTTACGCATTTCATTCAATGGTGTGGTGAATTTCCAATTTTGATTGAAAACACTTGCATAGAGTTTTCCAACATCTTTTACTGTGAACACAAAGTATCTGTCTGGTATAAAATTGATTGCCATTGCGGTTGCCAAACCTGAATTCAGTGAGCTCATGTCAAGACTCTGTGTTGTAGCCAACGCATTTTCAATGGGATTCGAAAAGACGGGATTAAACAAGCCTTGTGTCAACATATTTTGTGCGCTTGAGTATGAGGTTGATGGTTGTGGCGTTTCTTCGACGGGTGGCATATAATTATTAACGGTTGGATTGTTTTGTTGTCGCCAACTCATCGGAGGAGCTGGTGGAACGAAGTTATTAACTGTTTCATCATTTCGGATTCGCCAATCTTGTGGCTCACGTTCGAATGTGCCCTTTTTGTTGTTCTTCTTCGATTTGTTTCGTCGATGTTCGGGTTCAATGGCTTGATTGTATACGGCTGATGCGAATGCTGGACCGCGTGATCGCTCATAACTTGGCTTTCTGATTTTTCCTGGATGTTCATTGATTTTTTGAGTCTCTTGATTTTCAGCAGCTTCCGCTGCTAAATCCTCCACCTTTTCTTTAATACGTTTTTCAATTCGATCTTCTTGTTGAATTATTTCAATCAAAATTTGCATCATTCGTTCCTCTTTATTTGTCATTTGAAAGGTGACCGATGTTTTCAAGAATCGTGAAAACATTGCGGCAAATTTTTGGCGTAATTGCAATAGAAGTTTTGCATCATTTTCTTGCATAATGAAACTGATCCAATCGTCAATTTTCAATGTGACCTCATCTTCGACGTCATTAACGCCTGCAAACAGTTCATCGTCAAGATCTGTATCCAAGATATCATCTTCGTTTGGAATATCATCACAATCCATATCCGATAATGCTTCGATTCGATGCTCATACGTTGATGAAATGCTATCCGCCGGTAAATTTATTGCACCGGTAAATAGAAGCACGTCAATGGCCGGCACAACCGTAATATTTTTTATCAAACAAAAACTCGAAATGCGTGACTTTTCACCATGAATTAACCATTCCGCATCAAGGCTTAATACGTCTGGATCAATTTGACCACGAGTTTTTCGTTGACGTAAAATCGAAGACAAATGTGGCAATAGTTTTTTGTCTTGCTTCGAAAAAATTTGTCCACTCAAATTTGTGATGCGGCACACGTTTGGATACATGCCAGCCGTGAGACATGCTTTTACCAATTCCCAACTCATCGAATTGAGATTTAATTTCCGTAAATTGCGTGCACTATCCTCACACACGAGTTGTGCCATTTTCAAATGTCCCGTTATCAATCTACGTACACCATGAATCATCTGCATGTTACCGCTCGAAATGAAATTCTCTTGACAAAATTCCACTTTTCGTTTTTGCTTTGTCCATTCCTCATACGCATTTAACAGCATTTGGTGATCGCTCATCGAATTGCGGGCAAATTCTTTTTTAATTTTATTGATTTTTTCACCTTCATTGCCAAGCGGCAACATAAATGGATCTTTAACGGATAGAGCGCTTACAATTGTCACCACCGGATCAAGGCAACGCATCACAATCGCATATAAAATCATTTTACCATATTGACAATCAACCGGCATATTTGCCAAATGTATACCAAGATATGTGATATTCTCATTTTCATCCAAAGCGTTGATTTTTTTCAACAATTCAATACTTTGATGAATATTTTTTACGGATGGTGGCTGTAATGCCTTGAGCAGGAATTCTTCGATTGATAAATCACCGGATAACATTTTTGCATTTAGACAAATTTCCGTTAGAGGAACGCGCAAAATTTCGGGCAGCGTATATTTTTCCATTGATTCATACTGTTCAGTCGAATAAAGTCGATAGCAGAAACCGCTTTGAATCCGTCCAGCACGGCCGGCTCTTTGCTTTGCACACGCCTGTGATATACTGACTGATGTTAAACACGTTGATTCACTTATTGAATCATAACTTAGCTGCTTCACTTTTCCTGCGTCAACCACGTACACCTAGCAAGCGAAAGACACAATTATATTGAATATAAAAAAAACGTCTCATTTGGACTCATCATACCCTGAGGTTTTGGTTTTAAATTAATAGTATAGATTCAAATAATAATCCGTTGTACATAAATCAATGGTAAAACAACACATACCACATCGTTAATTGTAAGCGATGTCTCGGCAATGTTCGTTGAGAGGATAATTTTGCGAACACCTGGTGGCATTTGATCAAATACGCGTGTCTGTTCAGCACTATTTGTTCCATTGACACCACTGTGCAGTACAAACAGTTGATAATTATTCACTTGAAAACGTGTTTCAATTAAATCCTTTTGTGTCATGATATCTTCATAACCAGGTAAAAATACAAGAATACTGCCATCAATTGGTTTCTGCATATGAATATGATTGATCACATGATGAAGTAATTCCTGATCAATTTCATTCCATCCGGTCAGTTGATATGCTGCCAGGGTGAATTGTTGAATCGCTTTGGCACGAGCTTCATCATCTTTGTCTTCGCTGACAATTGGTTTGGCTGGTTGAAAATGTTTATGATGCATCAGTATTTCGCAGCATTCCTCTTGTTCATTTTCTTCGGCATAGTCAAATGCGGTTTTGCCATGCGGATCGACAAACGTTGGATCGGCACCATAGCCCAACAGCCGAGTCACAATCTCGTCAAAACCTTTTTCGGCGGCGATGCTCAATGCTGAACGAAATTTAGTACTGTGTATGTAATCAACAGGCATATTTTCATCGATGATTAAGCAAAAAATTTGCTCAAATGTTGTGTCATCGTCGTGATCCATGCATTCATCGAAACATTCATCATAGAATTGAATGTCATCGTCCGAAATGTTTACTTCGCCTGTTGAAAACGAAAACAAACATTTTGTGTCATGTTAAATTGTTTAATTTTAAAACTAAAATTATTTTACCAGTTGCACTGTCACTAGCGCGTTCATCATTTTCGGTAGACTTTTGGTTCATTCGCAATATTTTTGGCAATTGATTTTCGGCCATATAAAGTTCCATTTTTTTCGATTTATAACCAGTTGTCATAAGTACTTCACCAAGATGCATAATTTCCACATCAAACAGCCGACCGGGAACATTAATCACCGGGCAATCATTGAAATAACTACTAAATAGCCCTGAATCAAGTGTTGCTGACATTAAAATCACCTTCAATTTTTTATTCGATTGAATTGCATCACGAATTGCAATTAGCAAAAAATCGGTAACTTTTTCACGTTCATGCACTTCATCAATTATTAAATGCGTGATACTTTTGTACACATCCTCTTGTTTCGATCCGGTTAAACAACGCAATAAAAAACCACTGCACACAAAAAATGGGTATATAAACACCATGAGTTTGAGAGAGAGAGAGAGAGAGAAAAGATGAATCAAATGAATCCATCAACAATAATCCAAATACTGCAAAATGTCTATAATTTTACCTAGTTGTGAAGACTAAATTCGTTGTCGGTGTGATTCGACTGTCCAAACGAATTTGGTAGCCAACTGATTTGCCAAGCGTATCATTTCGTTCTTGAGAAATACGTGTTGCGATAGATGTGGCAGCCAATCGACGGGGTTGTGTGCAAATTATCCGACATTCTCGACCAAGTTGAGTACATTCTTCCATAATGTACTGAGGGACTTGAGTCGTTTTACCAGAGCCTAAAAGAAATTCAACCGAATAACTGAATAACTAAAGTGATGGAAATAAAATTGAAAATGACGATTTTGTTGCCGGCCAAGGACCGGGCGATTGAAATAAAAGAAAAAAAAACCAATTCACTGACCTGTTTCGCCAGAAATGACAACCACTTGGTGTTGATTGATGGCGGATAAAATTTCGTCACGATGCTCAAAAATGGGTAAATTCTGTCGAACTGTTTTGAACTGTTCGGCACTTTTAATTAATGGCGGAACAGTTGCCCGGGCTTTTGAACGTGAATCACCAAACATAAACGGTAAATGTGCTTGACTTTTACAATCATTTGGTCTAAGAATGGTATTCTGTTTTTCAATATCATCTAGTGGGTCATTTTCCAATAATTGTGAAATTTTCTCAATCGAACTATCGGATAGTTCAAATCGTGTTGTATTTTCATTGGCTGGTACAAACGGTGTAACATTCTTTTTGTAACATATCAGAAATCGATCATCACCTATTAAACACAAAATGTCAATTGTTGCAATGATTAAAATGTGTTACACTCAACAAATCACATATTTATCCATACGATAAACCAAAAAAAAAAAAAACACATCAGTTTACCTGTTCCATGTGACTTTGATTTAAGACCAATGCTGTGCGCATAATTGTGAAGCTTCTTTCGCTGACCCTTATGCAGAGACGCTGGAAATGCCAGTTGATTGCTCTTTTCATCTTTAACCAATTGTTGTAACTGTTCTCGATAATAAATCATCTCCTTATTTTGCGATTCCTTCTTGTCCTTTCGGTCTTTTTTCTTCATGTCTTTTTTTGCCGGCTTGGAATCCATGGCTTCGATAAAATTCGATACTTATTTTAAAAGCCAAACTATTAATATAAACGCACTGTTGTACGATTTTAACAACGATAACATGGAATTTTGACAGCTCAATCTGTCAATGGCCGAAAGTATACAACGTCAAAGGTTATTGCATAACCTCATCTTAATCATCAATTACAACCGTTGTTTGCTTTTAACTGAAAAAGTAAAACTATTAAATGAAATAATTAGCCCTTCTTCTCTTTTACTTTATTATTTTATTGTTTGTTTTGTCCTTTATAACTAAATTTCATTAGTCCTTTCGATACGAAAATTGATCACAATTTCTCTTAAACATTGCTAAACTAATAACATTTTTGTTGTTTATTGAGTTATTTTTGTTGTGTTGGGAATGATTTTTGAACACAAATCTGTGTGTTTTCAACACAGTTTTGTCCTTTTTTCTCATTTCAAAAAATGTAGCTGGTTGGGTGATGAACAAATTATTGTGTGTAAGTAAAAATTGAAAAATGAATAAAATCTGTTACTGCATTTTTGTGTGTACGTGTGTGTCTTGTGAGTTGTGAGATTCAGAATTCGGATTTTGTGTCATGTTATATACAGAGGAAACTAAATTTCACGTTTTGGCTACAGACGTTGTGTGTGAGGCTGTGGATCCACTGTATTCCGAATTTTAGAATCCAATGGGTGGGCTAATGAAACCGGAACCGCCACTTGTATTGCTCGAACCAATGATACTGTTATTGATAACATTTGTTGCAGGTGGCTCCGGTGTATGGCGTTGTTTCTTGCGTTTTTTCTCCTTCTTGCGTTTTTTCCGTTCCGATTTATCATCCTCATGACGTTTTTGCTTTTTATGTTTCTTTTCATGGGGTTCAACAACTAAATCCGTTTGCATGGCTGGCATTGGCACAGAACTATCCTTATGTCGATGTTTTTTATACTTTTTATGCTTTCGTACTGGTGTTGTATTCAAATATCGATATTGTTCTGGTAATGGACCTGGATGCAAACGAAAACCGGCCAACTGTACATTGGTCAATGGCAATAATTCTTTGCCACCAATTGGTGGCTTTTCAATAACACTACGCAGTGAACTATTGTCCTGAAATAACCAAATAAAATCGCATGTTAATTTTTCAATTCCAATTTTAATTCTCATTTTCCACTTTGATGAAATTACATTTTCCACTTACAATTTGACCTGGCCCATCAATTACCCCCGGAAGATTTGGTAAAAATGACGATAGTTGTTCCTTCACTTTCTTTCCACTAAACTTACTGTATGAATGCTGTAAACCATAATATGCCATCAAATTTGTTGAACCAGTTAGTTCACTTCCACCTAAATTCGAGTAAAAAATATCAATATTTTGTTTAATTTTTAAAACACATATTCTTCTTTTTTCTGAATTGAACAAATTCAAATCATATGAATTTAATTAATGCATGATTAAAACAAACACACACACACACACGTTGCAAAATTGAAAAGCGCAATGAGTAGAGAGCTGTCAATTTAATACTCCGAATTTATGTTTGTTTACGACTGTCAATTGTCAATTACTCAATGCCAAAATGCAACGTTCTTAGCAAACGTAAAAATACCTGGTGGTTCTTTCATTAAATAAAATGGTCCACTATGTACGATCGATGGATTTTTTCCCAACGAAATGGTTGTTTTCAAGGTGCCCGATGAATCTTGACGCGATACGATCGGCGATCGTCCACCTCGGGGCGATGATTTCGGTGAGTATGTTTCCATTTTACGAAACTGATCCACATGCATCATATTGTTACCGAAGTTAATCATTTTTCTTTTTCGTTCACTTTCTCTTCACTCGTTTTGCGTCGATGATTAGTGAATGAATGAATAAATTTAAATTGAAAACACACAAAAAACTAATAGTTAAAAAACGAAAAATTGTAGTAAACTAAATTGAGCTAAACTAAATTTCAAAAAGCTGCACGATTCAGCCGAAATTTGTTGATTCGTTTAAAATGGTCCCAAATCTCTTTGACCACTGATGCAATTACATTATTTGCAGTTGAGATAGTTGAACCTCATTTTGTCTAACCGTAAACACATGTTTAACAAAATTATAATTGTCTTGTTGAATTTTGTTCCAAAAACACTTGTTTCAAACACGCCAACAAAGTTTCATCAAATTAAAAATTCAAATGTTATAAAAAAAAATTGTTCTTTTTTTCTTTTGCTGCTCTCAATTATTAACTTCGTAGTCCGTTGTTTAACAGTTGAACCTAGCAAATCAGTCTATTTATGGATTTCTTGCCATTTTGCCATTTTCCCATTGTTTTCTATGATTATTTTAATAAACTAATGATGTTTGATCGGAAATTCAACTCAACAGCACGCACGATCCATTAGAAATCACCAAAAATACACCGAATTTTATCGATACAGAATGAATGTGAATTGGTTCGCAGTAGGTGCTGTTATGACCACCATTTTAGATTTTGTTGATGTGTTTTTGTGGCGAAGTGTTTTATGTCTTCTCTTTTTCTTTGTCGTCACTATCTCGTGTCTATGTTTCACACAAATACCAACTAAACGAACATGTCAAAATGAAAATGTGTGCTTGTGTTCGTGACGTTGAACATGATTGTTCGATAGCATGAACAGCAACCAACTTCATGTTAAATTCAATGCATATAATGATATTGTGACAAGCGCGCAATTTTTAACATTTAGTTTTTGTAGCTAAAATTGAGAATTCAATTACTTTCCAAAGTAGTTTGTAGTTATCCTTTTTTTTACTTTAAACTTCAAGCAGATTATGATCAGCTGCAGATAAAATTATATATCGCACTGAAAACTCTATTCAAAATGAAATTCCTTTCGTCGAACGTGTCAAAATCTTGCCAAAAATGACATTTTTTAAATACGCAGACAAAAAGAATTCTACATGAAAATCAAATTGTCAATTTAAACACTAAATGGCGTGCAACTTGATTGGTTTTTATTCCAAATATTATATACAAACGCTAATGTTTCTTATTCGATGTGCTCTGCAATGGACTAAGAGCAGTTATTTGTTTTGAACACCAATAAATATGTGATTGATTTGCCGCTATCACAAGCGAATTTCGTGGTTTAATTTTTCAGTAATCAAGCGCAGATTTGTTATTTTTGGTATTTATTGATATTTATTCGTCGTTAAAATTTAAGTGATTTTAAATGTATATTGATGCTTCACTTAGAAATTGATTGGTTTTCCACAGTAAGCAGCAAGATTTGCCTCTCTCAACGCTTCAGCGCATGTCTAAAAAGATAACAAACAAAGATTTTTGTTATTTCAGTGGAATTAATGGAATTGGTTTTGGAATGATTTTGTTTTATTTTGTTTTGTTTTTGTTGTGACGTACCGGGTGAGCATGACAGACACGTGCAACATCTTCAGCTGATGCTCCATATTCCATGGCTAAAGCGGCTTCATTGACTAGTTCACCAGCTCCCTAAAAATCGATCCAAACAGCCACAAATTCATTTCAATTAACAATTTCATCCGAAATATTCAATCAAAAGGGGAATTCTTACGGGTCCAATTAAGTGTGTGCCGAGTATCCGGTCGGTGGTTTTATCAGCAAGAACTTTTACGAAACCGTCGGTGTCGTTATTTGTTTTGGCTCGTGAATTGGCCAAGAATGGGAATTTGCCAATTTTATATTCAACACCTTCAGCTTTAAGTTGCTCCTCGGATTTTCCAACCCAGGCCACTTCTGGATGTGTGTATACAACGCTTGGTACACAATTATAATCGATATGCACATGTCCACCTTTCAAGCCCTCAACACAGATGATTCCTTCGTCTTCGGCTGATTTTGATTAAATAAAATTAGAATTATTTTATTTTATTTCAATTGATTCAGCACATTTCACTTATATACAAACCTTTGTGAGCAAGCATTGGACCATGGATAACGTCACCAATGGCATAGATGCTGGAAAAAAAACACACTCACACAAATCAATGCGCCAATTCATTGACACGAGACACAGCCTAAAAGTAACGGACATACCTTGGTACAATAGTTTGGAAGCGTCCGTTGACTGGAACACGGCCTTTGTCATCCAATACAATGCCAACTGATTCTAAACCAAGATTATTTGTGTATGGTCTACGGCCAACACTCACAAGGACCACATCAACGCTAACATCTTCTTTGACACTGCCATCTTTCTTTTCCAATGAAACTGTTACTGAATCACCAGAACGTGATGCACCAGTCACTTTGTATCTACAAATCACATGTTAACGCATTAACCAAATCTTAATTCACATGAAAATCACATGATCCAATTCCAAAATATTTACCCCAATTTGAATTTGAGTCCCTGTTTCGTCAAGATTTTTTGGAATGATTTTGATACTTCAGCATCCATGCCAACACCACCGATAACATCAAGAAAATCAACAGCGGTCACTTCAGCTCCCAAACGTGACCATACTGAGCCCAATTCCAAACCAATTACACCAGCTCCAATAACCAGCATGTCTGTGGAAAAAAAAAATCATTCTGAATTTACTGAATCAATACAAAATAAAACAAAACAACTATTGTCAATTCACTTACTTTTCGGTACTTCTTTCAATTTGAGTGCACCAGTGCTGGAGACGATACGCTCTTCATCAATTTCAATGCCAGGGAATGGTGTCACCTCTGAACCAGTTGCAATGATAATATTTTGTGTACGAATTGTTTCAACACCATTTTCAGTTTGTACGGACACTTCATTTGGTGCAGTGATTGTTCCATGGCCTCGTACAACATCCACTTTATTCTTTTTGAATAACTGAGCAATACCACCGGTCAACGCTTTAACAGCTTTCGTTTTTTCGCCCATCAATTTTTCTAAATCAAGTTCAACATTGCTCACAATGACACCACGGCTGGCCAATTCACCTGAATGTGCCATGTGATAGTAATGTGAATTGTTCAACAATGCCTTCGATGGGATGCATCCAACATTCAAACATGTTCCACCCAAAGTTGGTTCTTTCTCAACGCTAATTGTCTATTGAGGATTTAAATGACAAATAAATCAAAAACCGCATTGCAAAATGTGATTTCAATGTTATACACACTCAAAATAAATTATATAATTTGAATAGCGGGTGTTGAACTTACTTTAAATCCAAGCTGAGCAGCTTTGATAGCGGTAACATATCCACCTGGTCCAGATCCAATGACCACCAAATCGGCTTCATGTTGCGTAGAATATGCACGACCGTACAATGCTCCCAATAAACCAAAATTGCTACGGAATCCGACTGAGCTCTGTTTATTTTATCGACCAAAAGAAGGAAAAAAAAACATTATCAATTAGTACATTCGTTTCAGTGATTATATAATCCATTGGAGTATATTTTTTAAGTGTATCGTCACCATTTGCCATTATCT
Organism: Aphidoletes aphidimyza; assembly: GCA_030463065.1. Lineage (NCBI taxonomy): Eukaryota > Metazoa > Arthropoda > Insecta > Diptera > Cecidomyiidae > Aphidoletes > Aphidoletes aphidimyza. The sequence continues at coordinate 9,462,287 of CM059998.1, read as the reverse complement.
GTTGACACAAACAACAAATTTTCAAAGAAACAAAAAATATTCTTGGACAACAAATCCAAATTGACTAGTGGATTTAAAAGCTTCTTTCATTGAGGTTATGGTTAAGGTCGTATTTGGTTGCATAACAATAAGGATGTTGAATGTATGCACAATTTAAGTGAAAAATACGCAACATCAATGGATAAATGATTTTCGTTTCGATTGGTACATACCTTGGCCCCAATTGACACCAGTTGTCTCAAATTATTCTGCATCGTTTAATCACTTAAATTTCGAAACCAATGACCAAAAATAATGAATTTTACACGGAAAAATAAAACAAGAAATTGCCCGTGCAGTGGAGAGATTCAGTCGACTAAACAAACTAGCGAATATTAGGCGATTCATACGGTTTGACGTTTCGTCGATGTGAGGCCGTTGTGCATGTGTGTGTGTGTGTGTGTGTGTGTGTGTGTGTGTGTGTGTGTATAAACTATGATATGTGTGTACAAGTAAATTGTGTGGCGACCATAACTAATGTCAAAAAATCGTGCGTTACGAACACGGTTATTTTTTTTTTATTATTTGGTAGCGGTTTTTGAGATTGCTTATCAGGTGAATGATTTTTGCGTGCTTCTGCACTGATGTGATTCAGCGAATTTTGTGTTTTCACTCGATTTGATGCAACAAAACACAAATTAATCTATATTGTTGGCATTGTTAATGTCATTTTCAATCTAATGAATGAGAAGAGTTGACAACAACAACGTGAATCATAATTCGTTTCAGCTACAATTTGACGACAGTCTTGAAGCTTTAATTCATAAATATAAATTACTTTACAATTTAAATACATTCACTCCAATTCGTTTTTTAACATCACTCATCGTATTTTCGGCTGATTGTGCGGCCCAATCGCGTCCATCGCTCAGTACTGTTTCTAAATAATCACGATTTTTCAGATAGTCATCAATTTTCAGCCGAATTGGATCCAAAAATGTGGCTAAATCATCTCCGAGCACTAGCTTATATCTGAAAAAAATACGACAAAATGACTTGATTAATGTTCAATTCAACGTAAAAATTGGCATTGGCGCATCACTCTTACTTTCCAGTATCGAGATCTTTCGCTTGATCACAAATTTCTTGTGGCGTAACATTTTTGACTAGTGCATGAATACCGACTAAATTAGCAACTCCAGGTCGATTGATTGGATCATAAGTCACTTGTGATGTAAAATCAGTGATGGCACGTTTGATTTTCTTTCGTATTGCATCAGGTGTATCACGAAGTGTAATTCGACTTTTATCGTTTGGATCTGATTTGGATTGCTTTTTGGATGGATCACGTAACGATCGAATGCGTCCACTAGCATCTTGGCCAATCATTGGATCAATTATTGGAAATGTTTCGCCGAATTTATTGTTGAACAGTCTGGCCAGATGCGCGGCCAATTGAAGTTGCTGCAATTGATCTTCACCGCAAGGTACATGTGTTGCTCTGAGGGGAAAAACGGGAATCACAAGATTACATTGAATAGGTACTCAGAGGTATTTTGACCTTTTTATAAAGTAAGCGAGTAAGAGATAGTAGACACCTGTGCACTAAAATATCAGCCGCTTGAAGAATTGGATACAGAAATAAACCGGAATTCACATCCTTAATTTGAGCTGATTTCTCCTTGAATTGTGGCAAATGCGATAAACGAGTCATTGTACACAAACATGACAGTATCCAACACAGTTCAGATTGTTGTGGAATTGTCGATTGCAGGAAAATTGGTGATTTCTTGTTGTCAATGCCACATGCCAATAAGGTGGCAGTCAATTCAAAAATGTTTTCACGTAACTGCTTTGGCTCCTGTTACAAGTTCACAAATAAAACGAAATTGATTGAATGGTATAGGCCAGAGATTGTTGGCGCTTGAAAGTGAAACTACTCAGTATTACTCACATACGGCATGGTCATGGAATGTAGATCAGCTATGAAATACGATACATTTTCACCATCCTCTTGTAGCCGAACCCAACGTTGAATGGCCCCAAAATAGTTACCAATATGCAAAACGCCCGTCGGTTGAACACCTGAGATTATACGTTTTGGCCATTTTATTGCCTGCGAAATATAAGGTAGTGTGTTTAAGTGATGCATCCATTTTGCATGTCTGCTTCAATATTTGATTGGAATATTTCGTCATGAATATACTTTTGCTTGTGTACTGCACTGAGATATGCTTCCAAGGAGATGCCGTCGTGTGTAAACATTACTTTGTGTGATTAATCTTGTTAAAACACGCATAATTTATATCATTCAATAAATATTAATCAAATAAAACGATTTGTTTTCCACATTTGGTTAATTTAAAAAAAAAAAAATTCAATCAACGAATTTAGTCAATTTTTTAAGGTTATGTTTTAAGGTTATGTATTTGAAATGTCATTTGTTTACAGCGCTAGTCATTCCATATAATGTACGAAGCAAAAGGCGGTAGAATTTAAATGAGCTAAATTCATTTCGGTTTCCAGTATTTTCACTATTGTTTTTTTTTTGTAGTGAAAATGAATCTTTACTTCGAAAAATGATTGAAATATAACTGATTGATTTGCACTTAAAGTGATTATCGTGCAATTTCCGATTGCGATAAATGCTTCATTGAATAAAACAAAAACAAAAATTGCTTAAAACATTTCAAATCAATAATTATTTGACCGGAAACATCTTCAGTTCTTCAGAGTGCTGTTTCTTTGCGGCTTAAAAAAGAACAATTGTGTAATTAAAGAAAACGGTTGCCAAAATTCTATGGATTTCAACAGTGATGCTTGAAAAACAGGTTTTTTTTCGGATGTTGAACAATATTGGCGCTTGGAAATAATAGAGCCGTATAAAGATGTTGGTTGAGAAAAAAAAACACAGAGAAGAAAAGCAAATGAAGCGTCTTTCTACCTGAAAGCGAAACAATGCATTTGAGTGTGTGTTTTTTTTTCAAGCGGTCTATCATTTGAGATGCGGCTACGCATTACACAATCGTTAATGAAAACATTAACAACATTGTTTTTTGTTGTTGTTCATGAACGTGTGGTGTAACCTTTTATGAATCTGTTTCATACTAAATTATAGTCATTTTAATCACACATGATATTGTGATTAAAATATTACCATTTGAATTTGAAGCTCGTCAGTTGGACAGCCAACAAGTCTACAAAGTTTTTATCTGGGATCACAATAACAAATTCAAACGAAATGCAGCAGTTAAACAAAAGCGCAATGCACAGGTAAAGTGGTACACAATGTGCAATGCACAGACGGTACAATTCACGGAATGTTTTGGTGCTGTGCAAGTGTGCACCGTGTGCATCGGTGTAAGCACATCACACGCTCACACACACACACACACACACACACACACACACACACACACACACACACAGTACTTCAGTTTATCCGCATAACGCATGTTGGGGTTTGCACAACATAAAACTCAATGGAGAGATGCCGACACGTTCGATGGACAACACAGACAAAAACACTGGCTAATTGCACGAAACTCTGCCGCATGACGCAGCACACCAAGAAAGAAAGGAAGTAAAAAGAGAGAGAGAGAGAGAGAGAGAGACGGTGTCCGTAGGTTGAACGCAAACACAGAAAACATTATTTATTCACCTTCAATAAACGAACTTTAAAATATAAAAAAAATCTCGAGGAAAGTATGACCATTTTTTATGTGAAATTCCTTAGCTATGTTTATTTGGTGTCTTCTTTAAATTTCGATACATGTTCAGCCCAAAGTGAAACTGGAAATCGCATTTATTTCAATTTGAAATGCGAAGCCCAAACCGAAAATGGTACACTTTGATTGTAAATGTTTCTCGCTGTTGTTGTCGTTGTCGTCGTCTTCATTTTCAAAGTTATGTGTTCGTACGAATGAGAATGCGGTGAGCTCTCACACACACGCAAACACCAAAACACAAACCGTTGATTACGTTTCTCTGTCTTTCGCTTTGCTCTCGAATGTTTCGCTATGTCCGTATCGTGTATGCCGTTGGTTGTGCTGCCGATATATACAAATCGCATCGAAAATCTGTTCCAACAATTTTAAGCGAACGAGTCAGTCAGTTGTGTGTGCAATAGTCTCGTGACACAATCTCTTTACTTTTGTTGGGTAGCGCGCGTTTTTGTTATTTCTGTATATTGTCGTCTTTTTATTCCGTTCATTTTCTCACTCTCTCAATATTTTGGATATTTTATGTATATATCGCGATATCGTGTGTATCGTGTACTAGTGAGTGTTGCATTAAACCATACAACTTGAAACTTCGAGCAATAATTGTGTCGCGTTAATGATTTCGATACAAATTTGTGTATTTGATTTTTCTCCTGTGGTGTCTACATGTTATGCAGAACAATTATAAAAATAAGAATTGTGGTTTCGATCAATTCGAGGTCAATTTTGACTGCCAAAGACTTGATTTTTCTATGATTTTATTCGGTATTTGTGTGTCTGTGTGATAAAAAAATCTACTGTTCGTGTATTATTATTATTTGAGGTTTTGTTGTCATATTTTTTTTTTTTTTTTGTTGAACGCCACACACTTCAACAACAATATATCTAAAGGTATGGAATATATACACTCATTTCACTCAAACAAAAGTAGGCTTACTCTCTCATGAAACGTGATTCACAAAACAATAATAAAGTGAGAGACAGAGAAAACAAAAATCACCTGAATATTCTCTCGTGTGAGTGTGAAGTTGATGATGATCGCTGGATTTGTGGTTCCGTGTGTTCGTTCGTTCGATGCATTCGATTTTAAAATGCATTAACATTTTATTTTTTTTTTTTTCATTTTGTTTTAAATCCGTTGTTTCGCTTTGTTGTTTATTGTGTATTCGCTTAAAATTATGGAATGAAAATATTTTCAAGCGTGAATCAAAAACAACAAAATAAAACTACTGGTGTGCTGCTGGATTTTTGGTTAATCGGCGGAATTTAGACGTGGATTTTGTTGAAATGACATTTCACGATTCTGTAACTGTTGTGTTCGATTTGTACAATTGTACACAAAATTTGACATGCTTTCGATGCCAATTTTTTTTAGTTTGTACACATTGCAATTTGTTTTGATTTTTAAAATCGTTTTACGACCGACTAATTGAATTCAATCAATTTTTTACGATTTGCGTCAAGAGAAGGGGAGAGAAAGAGAGAGAGAGAGAAGACACAACGAAACTTTTAATACATTTGTAATCAACAACAACTGACGTTGAATAATAATTGCTGATATAAGGTGCTCATTAACGACGTGATAGTAGTGATATTTTCCAGCAGTACGTTTTTTTATGTACGTTTTGTATTCATAAATCATAGGTAACCATTATTCGGGCAGTATTTTGTGTATTGTAATGCCATTAGCCAGGTTTAGATGTGCGTCTCTTGTGTGTTTTGTGTGTGTTTTGTGTGTGTGTGTGTGTGTGTGTGTATTTTGTAGTCACAGGTGTCTCTTCCCCCCCCTCTCTCCCTTGTTTTTGCCTCCATCTTCTCTATCGTACGCATTCTACACGTAAATGACTTGTACCTTCATCTTTTAACGTTTTATGCTGGATTGAACATACAGAGAGGAAAAACAAGCACACAAAACAAAGAATACTATTATTATTATTGTGACGTCTTCCTGCTTCATGCTATTTTAAATATGTGAGAACAGTACTAAAAATTGTCTGCTGTTTAAATATTACTAGCTACAAGCGACTCATTTCTAACATTGATCAATCTGCAATGTAGATTTTGATTATTACTTTGGCATTTTTCTCTACGTTGTCAATTCAGTTCTCAGTAAATTAGGTACGTGCTAACATTCAATTGCACTTTGGATGTACACACACAGTATTTGTGCTTTAGATATGAAGTTTCTATTTATGAGCGAACGAATGGTAAAAAAAATACTAACAACAACAACAACAACAACTTATTAGAGGCAACGAGAGCAATTTGCGCTTTCTGATCAAAAGAATGGGGAAAATCATCAGAACAAGTAGCGAGGTACCGAGTAGAAAATCTTCTGAAGCGAATCTCGTGGAAAAAAATATAATATATAAAATAACGGCGCCACAGAGCCAACGCCATGGACTGGAACTGTTGTTTGTTTAAATTTGTTGTATTTTTTTTTTCCAGAAAAATGTGAAAAAAATGTGTATGAATGGAATGGAAAGAGAAAAGAGTTCAACGAGTAATTTCAAGTAGCAATTTTTTGTTTTCTTCTCTTCATTCAACAATATGTTTTCAGTCATTTTCTGTAATTTGACTGCTATTTCGCTTACCTTCTTCTTCTTTTTCATGTTTTGTTTTTGTTTTGTTTTCTTACATTACTCAAAGTCGGTAGTCGGCTACACTGTTTGCCACGCTCATTGTATTATTTTTATCCAAATTGGCACCATCAATTTTGATTTGGCCATTTCGATTTTTCGCGCATTTCATTTTTCTGGTGCGATTGTGAGTTGTTCATTTTCACATCAAAATTCATTTCTCTCTTTCGCGCTTCGCACTGTCGATCGGTCGAAAGTTGTGAATGTCGTTTTCAGTGTAAAGCGATTTAATTTTTTTATTTAAAAAAAAAAAAAACGCCGCAAACACACACAAACACATTTACCCAACTCATATTGAATTCTATTCAATCAACGCGAATAGCATAAGCGGCCGAAACTGAAACCGACGTTAAAAACAGTTGAAAAATATTATTTAATGATCGAATCAAATGTAACGATTTCATTATGAGCGGCGCGAGTCCAACATCAATAAGAAAGTGAAATGTGCGTCGTTTTATTGTTTACCCCATCCAAATGAAAGTATATATACATATCCATATATATATTATATACGCAATTTTCGTGCACAAAACTTACACATTTCTCTGCGTGTGCATTTTCGGTATTTCTTTCTCTTTCACGCTCTCTATGTGAATGCACGAGTTCACAAACACTAAGTATAATATTCAATAGAGGTAATTCACAATCAAATTTTCGTTACACTAATTGTCTTGTTGGAAAATTCACGTTCAAAAGTCATATATACACAAAAATGATTTACGGCAATTGTTTTTTTTTCCTTCTATGTTTTCTATCGAAATGAAATAATAATGCAATTTGACTTTGTATTAAGTTTATTTGATAATTTAGTATGATTGAAGAGATTATAATGAGCATATTTATTTTGACAATTTATTTTGTCACCTTGAAATTATGGTATTTTTAGCCGCTGTAATAATAATTGGTCAACAATGAGCTTCTTTAATAAGGTCAGAACTTTGGATTTAACTACCAAACAGTTACTTCACTGTTTCTATGATGTGCGTAGTAAAATGTTTTCTATCGATTTGGTGGACATGTGAACAAAAGTGTTTAAAACTGTATCTAACGCGATAGTTGATGTTTTTTTTTAAATAGTTCCCAACCTTCTCTGTGAACTTTCTTTCATAATGAATATTATTGTAACCTGTTTAAAAGTAAACAGCTTTTTCTCAGATCAGAGGTGAAATTATTACTTTACATGTTTATATAATCGTTAAATATGCAAACAATTGCTAATAAGAAGCTTCAGAGTACAACACAATGCATATTTAATTATCTACACATGGTTTTACCTCCAGTATTCTCATTTGTATGAACTTTGATTTATATAAATAGAACCTTTGTTTCGATTCAATCGATTTATTTGAATATCGGTTATTGGTCTTTTGGAGGGGGAGGGCGTATGGCATAAAAATCGATTGGCCTTTGAAAATAGTTAATGAATATTTTGGTATTCGGAACACAAAGGCATCTTCGGTCTCCTTCTCTGGAAAAAATTGTTTTGGCCATCCTCGTAAGTTAGGGCGTTGGTTTCTTCCCTTTGGCGAAAAGCAACTAGGTCCACAGTTTCAGCCCGAAATTGGCACAAAAGTGATTGTTGATGTATCGCTTAATTGTTAAAAGAAAATTCGAAGCACCAAGTTCAAAATCATCACTGTGTCAGGTAAAGACATAGAAATCAATTTATTTGTTTCCGGTGAAAATGTACAAACGATCAAAACTGATAACATTTGAATTCACGACTCAACTTGTTCGCGAGGCTCTAGGAATAGTCTGAACAAAAATGTCTGGTTTAAAAATAGACAATAGATAAATTTCATAGGTTCAAAGATGTGCTTTCACCAATTTTCACTTTTCACTTTGCAGTTTAAAAACAAAATAAATGTCACACTTAATTTGCCAATGTCACGGTTCAAATAGAGACGATAATTGGATTTTATTAGACACTAATCGTTGATTTGAGCTACAAAGATTTCAAAGAGAAATGAACCCTTAACTCTAACGAATCGTTAGCAATGATTGCCGATTTATTGCGTTCAACTGTAATTATTTTATTGGTTTAATGAACCCACAGAGTACACCCTCATATTTAATCGACTTATCTTATTGAAGTGCTATGAACAGGAAAGGTGAACTGCACTGTCGCTAGTGAAATATGGTCATTTCAGTTCAGACATAAATTTTAAATGGGGATATGAACAAATGAAAATATCACCGAGTAAATTAATTTCTCATATTTAAGTAAGCGTCAACACACAAACCAGTCAAACAATGCTTATTTAATTATGTGAATGATAATTTTTTTCTTCCCAGTCACATAAGCGAAATCTGTGTTAAAATATAATCAGCAACGATTCATCTAGTCAAATTATTTTGACCATACCAATTAAAAAATTATGCAAAGAAGTTGCTCAAAATCTTCAATAGAAATCGTGTTGTGAGACGAAGGAACTTCATTGACTTGCAACGCCACAGCTAAGGCGCCAAAATGTTGCAAGTCGCGTTATTAATATTTTGACAAGTCACTGCATTAATAATTATAATTGGTATGGATCAGTTTTTTGCTGAGACTTATTGTCCGATTTATTCGTCATTTGCAGCACCCGAGGATGTGTTTATCGAGATAATTGAATCTTTATATACTACAAAACAGTTCAGCACAAACAATCAATTTTAAATGTTTCCGTATTTAGATGAAAAGCAATCTACCTCACCCCGTTCTGAGTGATAAATATCACGAAGTCTCATGCAAAAGAAATCTCTTGTGGCATGGAATAATATCACCGTAAAAAATGTTATTGTATTTAATGAGATGAATTGATGATTTATTACCAGTTATATAACAGATATTGATTTGAAATGAAATCGGAAATGATCTCTTCGAATGTGTTTCAATTCCTGATTCGGTAAAAAAAAACAATAATTATATCCTTTGAACACCAGTACCACCAAAAATTCTGACCTGAGAACAGCTGATTTCAGATGTTCGAATTTCGATTTTGATTTCTTTACCGTCTAAATATGATCAAGAATCTCGATTCGATATCTATTAATCCCACCCTTTACCAAGCCACTGGCTGAAAACTATTTTTCATTTGGCCCAAGAAGCAAAGCACGAGTATAAATGAGAAAAATGTCTAACCGGAAACCACTGAAGAGAATTGAATCAGATTGAGCGCCAAGTTAAACTATGTACAGATCTTGTCTCTTGCATTGACTAAAAATTCTATGAACACAACAAAAACTTATAAACAATGCTTTGAAATAGTTGCTTTCATGTTAAAATAGTGCATTTGTACAGTGTCTGTATTACAGACGTATATGAATGAATGCATTTAAATATTATGTTGTGCTGTGCATAATACATAATACATATTGTATTGTTGTCATGGGTTGCTACAAAAAAAAAATGAAAATAAAAATCATCTTGAAAGGTTTTTTTTTGACCCCATGACGTGCTTCAATCTGTGGTAATAATTTCATCCGTCATTTCCATCGATTACCTTTTTCATTTCTTTCTTCATTGCGCTGTCTCATTTTTGCATGGAAAATCTAATTATTTTTCATTTCATTACAGCACACTTGTCGTTCATCCTGAACTTATTATACAAATAATTGTCAGATCACATGCAAAGGTAAGCTATGACAAGCGTATTTTGTATTAAAACTTAAAACAATCTATTTTACAACAGCAAAAAAAAAACCACAAATACACTCCGTCATTTTCGCATTTGATCAAGACTAATTTCAATAACTTCCTGATTATTGGGAGATTGTAAATGTATTTGTTTGTTTGTAAAATACAACAAAGTGTAAATAAACCAAATACGCTTTGCTCGCATAATAGGTCAACTGAAAACCCGGTTACATTGCCATCATTTATAAGGTGCTATAAATTACATGCGGTTTTTTTTAAACCCCAAAATAAATTGCATTGCATAACACTTAATCAATCAGCCGGTTATTTCAAATGAGTTCATTTTAGAAATACTTTCAACTTCTTTTCACCAAATTTCACTCGGTGTGCAGTGAAATCCAAAGGAAATGTGTGATAAATTCATATCCGAAATGCTTTGAGTTTGAGTTTATGAATTATCTTCATTTTTTTTTAACATGTTTATCGCCATCGTGAAAAATTGAAAATTTGATTTTATTCGAACATATTTCGAATGAATAGAGATTGTAACCGCATATGACTTGAGGTATAACATTTACAAGTTGGATGGGAAATTTTGATATTTTAAACACCCAAAAGTATTCAAGAATCAACCAAAAATGCACTGTAACAATGTTTCATTTGAAAAGCGTGAGGGCACAAAACTTGATCTAAAAATGATAAACACACCAAAAACCGTTTTTAAGCGATAACTTCATCAATTTCCCAATAATCTCTAGTTCTGAATAATATATTATATATGCTATTATTATCAACACCTCAAAGAAATACCGTGTCATTTAATTTCTCTCAAACTCAACAGCATATTGCACAACAACGACGTATTTGCGTTTCTGCAGCCATTGCCCTCAATCGATATTGAACTTGATTGTTTTTTTTTTTCGTTGCGATCACATGGTTGGATTGATTTCAAAAATTGCGTCGTCAATAATTGTCGAGTGCGAAATTTGGTAGATATTTTTTTGCAGTGTGCCCGTAGAATTAATTAATGCGCGTCAGATTTTTGGCATTCAATTTAGATTTTAGTTTCAATGATTTCATGATCATTCACAAAAATGACGTTTCATATTATACAAAGCTTAAAATATGTTTACTTCACGTGATATGGTTGACCAAGAGCTTCACTGATGCATGTATATATAAAAAGAATAACAGCATAGTTGTTGAATTTTAATGGGCGGATTGATTGTATCACGTTAGCGATAAACATTTAGAATTCCGCCCACAAAATTTGCTTCGCATATTTTGAATCGATTTTTTTTTTTCATTTGAAGCCACATATGGAAGTAACGTAATTTTTGTATGTTTCAGCACAGAGCCACACAACGTTTGGGTGATAAATAATATCCACCTTAGAATGTGTCGAACAGGCAAATGAATAAAAAATGTTCAGCTTCAACAACCGATAAATGAAGCAAACAAAAAAAAATACTCGGATTTGTTGTTGTTGTTGTTATTTTTATGCTTTTTGTGAAATTCTCGCAATTTAGGAATCCAGACAAGTGATTCACTTCGCATTCACGGCAAAAAATACCATTTTCGATTCAAAGTCAAGTCCGAAATCTTCAACACAAAATCTATCTTGGCGTAAAATTTATCGTGGACGAATCTCTGTGTGTGAAAATTTGTTAACGTTGAAAATTCCAAAGTGAGTCACGTTCACATGCACTGTTGTTATGTTCCCTATAACACAACAGCAACAACAACGAACAACCAACCGCAAACGTTTTTATTGTTTTTTGACTTTGACTGCAACTAATTTAAAGTGCATTTTGTTTTTTATTGTTGTTTGACAAAACAAATTAAAAAGTCAACGTGCTACTGAAAATTGCATTGGAGAAAATTGCATTGTGGAACTGAGCACTCGATAGGGCCGAGCTTCTTTCGTCGACATCAACCCATTTCGAACATTTCGATTATTATTTTCGCTCTTTTGTCCTTCCTTTTGTTGTTGTTAAAAGAAAAAAAAACGGAAAATGTTGATGTGCGCGCGCTCTGGTTTTATTATTCGCATGTAATTCTTTATGCGATTTGCTGGAGAAATTGCATTGCCGAGATTGTTCTCCCAGCGGTTTTTAACACAATGCTATGGCTCAGTTTTAAATATTTCTCGAAAGTGATTTCATGGTATCTCCATCTCACTCTCTCCCTCTCTCTCTCTCTCCTCAGTCTTTCGATTTGAACAACTGCGACGTTTTTTTTTCGTTCAGCTCAATGCTGTGTGTGTCGTTGTTGTGTTCACTCTTTGCATTCATTCGTATCGTTGTTGCAATGCGATGCGTCTCAGATTTCTTCGATCTTGTTGTTGTTTAATTTTATCTCAAGGTTACAATCGTTGAGCGTCTAGAGTTTCCGTTGCTGGCATTCACTTCCAACGTCTCACAATATATGTATGAAAATCGGCATTCCAATTTTGCCCGATTCGATTTGACCGAAGATGAAGATTAACAGTCGCTTAATAAGACTCAATGCTTGAAATCGCGTCATGCAAATAACTTTCGATAGCATGAAATTAGTGGATTTTGTCCAAATGGTGGAAATAACCGAGATGCAATCAAATGGAAAATTGAAATGAGAAAAAGCGCGCAAAAATCGGCAACAAAATTGGAGAAATTCAATTGAATCGTTGCCGGACAGCATCGGTATTCAATTTGGCCGTGCGTTTTCATTTTGCGCATAGTCTTGATCGTGGTATTGGATTTTTATGTTCCGAATACTGTTTGAAGACACACAATAAACTTCAAAAAAGCAATCATTGAGGTTTTTTCCTGTAATAAAATGAAATTTATTCGAGTTTTGGATGTACCGCAACAGGAACAAACAACATTGCTATTGCTTACCTGCTATTTCATTTGAATCGTATGCTACGATCTCGCATAGAATAGATAAAGAAACAAAAACCAAAAAACATCTGTGTCTAATGCAATCAATCGAATGTCGAATGCCGTATGGCCCGGTTGCCAATAGGCTAAACAGTGAAAGTCTAGTCACAGAATAAAATGTGGCCAATTTTCAAAATTTTGAATGACGTGGAAATTCAAAACAAAATTATCAAATCACATTGTCTAATTGATTTGAACCTTCCATCCAGATGTTTTGACAATGCGATTGAATGCACATGTGCGTATCGTCGACCTTTTTTTATTTTTTTTTTCTTACTGAACGTCAAATTTCAAATACGATAGACACTTATGCACTTATGCAATGTTTGATAAACATCGGGTAGAAAAAAAGGTGATTTACATCGAATCGGCATTGAAAACGCTTCCTGAAATTGAGACAACGGAAAGATGAACGAGCCAAACAAATCTGAGTGCCGTTAATTTCCTGTGTTTCCTTGATTTCCGTAGAATTCAAGCATAGCTGTGAACATGATAAACGATAGCATATGTAGGCGAGAATCATATGGTTCATATGTGGTTCTGAGCTGCAGAAGGCTCGTGCTCAATGCGCATCAAATTTCGTAATTTATGCAGCTCAGCATCTGTGTGCAACACTGTACAGTTGTACACATGACTGCAGATGAAATACAGCAAACTAATTATTATCGACCAATGCTAAGCAATACAAGGTACATAAACTGTTAGATAATTGAGGCTGTTTGAAACGGTCACCATAGTGAAACAGCATCAGCTGCTCAACATAAAAAAAACCAAGCGATTTAACTACGAAATGATTTACTGTGTGCATGTGTCACATCGCTGAGTTTACGGTTGTTTTAGTTTTATGATCAGTGCTTCAGCCGTGATCATTGAATCCTTGTGACAACTAAATTAAATGTGAAGATATTGACGTTAAACATAGAATTATTCTACCAAATTGGTAGCTTGTGTTCGAGGAAACGCAGCATGAGTTGGGATTCAATTTTATTTGTTTCCATGCATTTTGCTTCAAGAACGCTGATTCCCATCTTCTGATATTCTATTGAAAACTAAACCAAATAAATAATAAATTAATACTCTAATTTAGCTTTATTTTTTACTCGGAAAATGATTCAGCCAAGCAATTTTATTTTCAATTTTCAAAGTCTATTGAACAAATGTGTTGGCAAGTGATTTCACAAATTTCGCCCACTTGATGAACAATGCACAAAGCTAGACCGAGTTTTTTTTTAGAGACGTTAATTGCTACTCATTGTTTAAATTTCATGATATCTTTTGAATTTTGCTCAGAAATCAGTCATTCTGTGATAAAGTGTGTGATTGCCTGACAAAAACTCAGTTCAAATCCGAAAAATAACATTTGTGTATGCAAATTGAAATGTAAATGAAATAAATTGCAAAATATCAATGGTTTATCAAAGACATTTGCAAATCTTATCATAAAATGACTATTTTCCGAGGGGCAAATGACTACCAATACTACTAAACAAACGTCAAAAGTACCGGATAGTACTGAAACAAAATCTGTATCTACTGATGCGCAACTAGAAGGCATGCGAAACTGAATAGATAGAGAGAATCGACAGAATCGCATCTCGCACATCGGTATGTGCAGATATTGATTCAGTACTTGTCGGTACTTTTGACGTTTGTTTAGTAGTATTGGTAGTTGTTCGCCCCTTGCTATTTTCTGACCATGACCCAACTACAACATGTTAGATATTCAAATATTCCTAGGGGGTAAGATCAAAAATAAATAAAAATTGAAGATGTGTAAATAATGTAATTTCCAAATATTGTAAATATGGACCGAATATGTCCAAATGAAGATCTAAATTTCCAGATATTTGATTCATATTTACAATATTTGGAAATTATTTACATTATTTACACACATTCAATTTTTATTTGTTTTTTATCTGACCCCCTAGAAAAATTCATTGAATTTTTTTTTCTGAAATTATTAAAGTTGCTTTCAATTAAAAACAAGGAATAAGAAAATCCAAAATCAAAGACACAATCAAATTCTTTATCAATTTTTTAAATTCATTTATTTTACAATTGGAGAAAATAAGAAAAATTCTTCATTGAGACCCGTAATATTTACAAACAGTGAAACTAATGTCAACAGTATTGACTCAACACTGAAAAAATAACAAGCTAAAATTTAACGATACCAATTTCATTGTTTCAAAAGAAAACTTCATATATATCGAAATACAAGGATTTTCTCCAACAAAGTACCAAACATTTACCATGCTCATTCAATAGGGAAATATAATTTTTTGTTTGATTAAAAACTAAATTAAAAACTATATTGGATGTGAGTCGTTGGTTTTGTTTCTAAAGGTCTAATTCACTCATCCATTTACTGGTTATAAATCGGATTTTGGAATTCACAGTGACCTCAAATCTAGCATACTATTTAATTTGCAGTTTCACTTTCAAAACCAACAAAGACACTAAGCAGCTAAACACTGAATGCTAAAAGACCAACATTTTTGGTTGAATTTAAGTTTTGGCGTAATTGATGGAATTTGTATGCCATTCGGTTGGTCAATGATTGATTCACTGGGCTTTCATCAAAATGTAACTTTAATGATTGTGGCAATGTTTGATGTTGCTCAATACCATCTTCGATCATCTTATTCTTGACCATTGAATTTGATTCATAAAATTTATTGTGTTCAGGCGAATTCATGTTCGTAACTCCCTCTAATATTAGAGGCACATGACATATGCCAAGTGATGATTGCAGACCTTCATCGTACAGTGTCAAATGTTTCGACATTTTCAGCTTGTATGGTGTTCCTTTGCGTGTAATTTTCTTTGCACCAATGGGTTTGTGTGACATTTTCACATTTTGTGTACAAATTTCATTTAAATCGGCCATTGATTCAGCGACTATGGGTTGGTTCAATGAAGCCTTATCTGAAGATGTGGTTTCAATCGAAATTTCGGACAATGATTCAAATTCACCTGTATCCGAGGTCAGGTCGAAATTTAGCGAATTGGTAGACAAAATCTCTTTGGCAGTTTGACATTCCCAATTGTCCGAATTCTCTGTTAATTTTGGAAAAAATCCCGTAGTTTCGTTTGATTTTAACTCTTCGAATTCATCGGCCTCTTCGTTACAAAACGAAATATCTGTTGTTTGTGTACACATGCTTATTGATAAAGCCGAATCATCAGCAGAATGGAGGCGCGAAGTGTTTATCAATTTTGCTTTTGCCTTTTGGAAAATTCGGTTGATTTTTTTAGCAGCACATTTGGTTGCATTTTTGACACGTGATAACCCATAAAATCTGCTTTTCAAAGTTTTCTCTTTCGTGTATGTGCCATCGCTAATGTGCTTATCTTTTGTGACGCCAAATGCTGATATTGAGAATAACGAGAGTGATGAACTCCCCAAGCCACACTGAAATCCCAATGAAGTCGATAAACATTCGTCATTCTGCTCGTCTAAACGCTCTGTGAACAAAATATATTCCATAATTTAAAAAACGTTGATCAAATCAGTCCAAGCTATCGTTTGGGAAAATTGGAAGGAAGTTAACACAAAAATTTGATTCATCATTTGCTAGAATTGATTTGAATTCATTGCGCTTTATCCATTAAATTTTTCATTCCATTTTCCACAATGTGAAAATTGATCAAAAATTACTCAAGTTTTCAACTACTCACCATTTTCAGCGATTCTACAAATTTTCATCATGTTATTCAAATATGTTTCATAATTTTCATATTGATTTCGATCTTCAATGGCAATAGAAAATTCACTCGTTTGATTTTGTTGTGTCCAAAGCAATGTAAATACGTTCCGTTTCGTTTCGCACATTTCAATAGCACGTTCAAAGTGAAAATCACTGAAATTAATATCAATTTTCAACGGAATCGTTTCGAAATGGCTGATTGGATAGCAATTGATTTCGATGTTTGGTAAATCAATGTACTTGATATTAAGTCGACATTTCACCCAATCCTAGTCAAAAAAAAAAATAATAAGAATCTATTAAATTTCATTAACTAGAGAACAAGAGTCATTTTTCAAAATCAATTTAAGCATTCGCTAAACAGAGATAATTTTTTACAATTATGAGTTTTTTTTCTCGTTGTATCAACTGTGTGTGTGTGTGTGCCGTTTCTTGAATGCCAAATGCTTAAATTACCTCACGAAATTGATGACCATCTTCTTCGCACCAGAAATTATATTTGATGTGAGCCGTAATGTAGTTTAGAAAAAACTCCATCATATAAAGAAAAAAAAACAAATCGACACCAAAACACGGAACTATTCTCAATTCGATTTATCGTATAGCGGGACAATTTAATGAACAACCGAAAAAAACACGAATTTATTGAACTCAAGGCTATGAAAATTACTGAACGATCTATTTTTTTATCTTCTCAAAACGATGTTAGCTGGTTCAGAGTCAAACTAGAAATAATCAGAGAGAACTTCTCTGTGAAGCATCATTCAAACCACACAAAATGCAATCGCTATGGAAATTGGCAAAAGCCACTGTCAGACTCTAATTGTACCGACAAATAAACACCATCGAATAGACAGCACCATGAAAAGGTCATCAAATTAGTGTTAAAATGTGCTAAATAAAGCCATCCCTGTGAACAGGCCTCGTATGCAGATTAATGACTGCAGCACAGGTCAAATACTCAGAACAAAGAAAATTTGCACATTTTTCTACCTGTGTTTATGTTCGACAGCACGTAATTAGTCGATAGAGTAATGCAGCATTTTTTAATCTCTCCTTTTTTTGTTTAAATACTTTACACATTTACAAAGAATTGTAATTTTTATCGCTTTTGGTACATCGATTTATCTCATACATTTATGATCCCGACCAACAAAGTAGATGCACATTGGATACATATTCAAATTTTCTACCTGAAAAATCATGAACTGCATCAGCAAATGTTCATGTTTTTTTTTCTTGTTGCCTGTATGCGAACTGAATTCCGACATTTTTACTAGGGGGTTTTAACTTAAAATATAAATACATATAAACGCCTATAAACGTCTATAAATGTGTATAAAGCGTAAATATTGTATATATTTTTTTAAAAATATAAATATATATAAACATCTATAAACGTCTATAAACCGAAAATATGACGTATATTTTCCAAAATCAATATAGTGCATATATTTAAATATGCGGCAGCCATTTTGAAAAAATAAAAAAAATATAATCGTGTATATTGACAAATAATGCGTATAAACACTCAAAATACGTGAATATTATACAAAGCTCTTGAATATCGCATATTTTTCCCTCGATAAATGAACATAAATGCCCCTAGCATTTTTAACATTAAATTGATGTTTGCAATGCGCATAATGACTTTTAGATATTGTTTCCTCTGCACTAAAACATATATTGGTCTTATTATGCTTCTTGTACATCACCTTTGGCGTGCCTCAAACAATAAAACCATTAGATGTAAATTGATGCCCTGTATCGACGAATTGAAAGTTAAATCAATCAGTAAAATCGATAGCTACGTGATTTCCATTTGCCTTGAGAAACAATCAATTTTTATAAGATACACAAGTGTACAATTCATTCGTACACAAATTGAACGATGGAAAACGAAGAAGGCACTTTAAGTCAATCGGCTATGGTGTTGTTGCTCACTTTTGCAAACGATAGACTCCATTTTAGCTTCAACAATAAATGACCAAACAAAATTCAACCTCACATTGTTTTGTTGATCTATGCCATTTGTAACTGCTGTTGGTTGGAAATATATATGCAATTTTCATGTTTTTTTTTTTTAATTTCAAATTTTTTTATTTTATTGACCATTTTTCTTCATCTTCACTTACAAAATTGTGAATTTCGAGAATACAAATGCAATGCCTAAACTCATTGACCATTTTCATTTCAAAAATAGCCATGAATTCGATTCGATTTGTTTTTTTTTTCTTTGTACGTTAAACAAATTCTGCAACATTCAAACCAAATGTTCAGATTTTGACCGAACGATTAAGAAAATTTAATCTATATTGACTTAAGTGTATTTAGTAACTCGTTTATCCATTTGCAATACAAATGAACCCGAATTCAAATTGAACTTAAACTTAATTTATTTACATTTTATAGCATTCTTTTTTACACTATTCTTAATTACTGAAGTGGTGAATAAATAAGGTTGTTTTTTCTGACAAAAGTATCTCTATCATTGAGAATAGTGAACATTGCCATTTACCATGGTTATAAGTCTCAACGCATTATCCATTTTCCTAAGAGAAATGGAATTGAGTTGAAAGCTCATACAATCAAGCCTTAGAATCATTCTCTTTGTCAAAAATCCGCAATATTCAAACGAATATTCAGTTTTGACTGCGAAACAATTATTTAATTTAAATAAATCCACTTATTTGTAAATGAAAACGGACTCTTCAAAATGTCTACAATATTCATCTGAATACTGAGTTCACGAGCGATGTTTTTTCTGGATTTAATTTGCAACTCGTTTATCCATTTTGACAAATCGGATTCGAATCGAAATTTAAAACTTAAAATTGTCCTTGAATAATTAAATTAAGTAGTGTGATAAGAATATTCCACCTAAAAAGTATCGCTATTCAATACAAATAGCAAACATTTGTGCGGCTATAAAATGGACAGGATTTCATTTCAATATTTCAGCTCTAGAGATATTCATTTTGAACACAATCTCTTAAACCTAATTAATTTGATGAGGGAAAAATATCACTTTTTCAAAATATCTACAATATTCAACAGAATATTGAGCTTTTGAGTGATTTCTTCTCAAATCGGTTTTTGCGACTCGTTTATCCATTTGCAATACAAATGAAATCGAATTCAAACTTAGACTTAATTGTTTACATTTTATGGCATGCTTTTCTACACTAATCTTTAATACTAAAGGAAATAACTAATTGTTGCCGAAAAAAGTATCTCTATCATTGAAAAAATAGTGCACATTGCCATTTATCATAGCTATAAGTCTCAACTCATTTATCCATTTTCCTTACGAAAATTGAATTGAATTGAAAACATATACAATTGAAGCCCTAGAATCATTTTCTTTGTCAAAAATCTTCAATATTCAAATGTATATTCAGCTTTGACTGCGAAATTGATCTAAGTTTTTTCGTAACAGCTCGTTTATCGATTTGCTTATCACAAATTAGATTCGAATTGTTTTGAATTGAAATTTGGCTTTGTTTTCTTGTTTTTTTTTTTTTTTTAAACTGTCTCTTCAAAATTTATGCAATATTCAGTAGAATACTGAGTTTTTGAGCGACGTTTTTTTTTCAAACTATTTTTTCTCCAAGTCGTTTATCTATTTGTACGTGACAAATCAGATTCGAATTGAAATGTTTAATTTAAAATCGTCCTTAAGTAATTAAGTAAGTATTGTGGAAAAGAATTCCATAGAAATTGCAAACATTCATGCGGATGGCAACCACTCATCTGATCTTTTCAGCTCTAGAAAATGATTAGAAATTGAACAAATTTCTTAAATCTAATTAATTTGAATTTGAAGGAAAAAAATTGTAAATGTTCTTCAAAATATCTGCAATATTCAACTAAATGTTGAAATTTTGAGCATAGCGATCTCTTTGTAAATCGATGTTCGAAACTTGTTTATCCATTTGAAAGTAACAAATTGGATGTGAATTGTGAATTGAACTTAACATACTAATTTTGATTGAATCATTAAATCTACGGAAATGAATGATGAACGTTAAAATGACCTATAAAAACGATGCTCGAATGGTGATAAAAAATTAAAAATATCCTCAGGCAACTTATAAAATCATAAATAAACTAATGTTTACCGATGTTTTTTTTTTCGTGCAACAAATAAATATTTGAATTACTGTATCATTTTTTGCAAATCAAGCAATTTCACAATTGATTGTTCAAAGCGACTATTTCAAATCAGTTTCATTCATTTTCGTCGATTCATTCACAATGCATTTAAAAAAAACTAACTAAGTAGCTAATTTACATAAAAGGAAACATGGCTTGGATATACATTTTTGGTATAATTGATGGTATTTTCGTGCCACTTGATTGCTTAATAATTCTTTTGCTGTATTCAAAAGAAAATGTGACTTTGATGGTTGATGGAATGTTGGTTCATGCTCAATACCTTTCTCATTCATCTTATTCTTAACCATTAAATTTAATGTATCAATATAATTGGTTCTAGTCGAATCCATTCGATTTTCATTGTTCGTTTGATTTTCATCACGTTTCTCTTGCGTCCAATCAACATCAAACAGTGTTAAACGTTTCGGCTTTATCAATTTGTATGGTATTTCTTTGCGTAAAAATTTCGTTACGCCAATTGATCGATGTGTTTTCGAATGTTGAGCACATATTTCATTCAAATCTGCCATCGATTCAGCGAATACTTGATGAATTAAGCTTCCGTTACTCGATAATGATGTGTCATTAAGACCTTGGAACGATGAATCGATAATGCTTATGTTTGCAAGCTCAAGATTTGAGCTTGATGAATTAAAAGATAGACGATCGTCTGCAGTTTGACATTTCCATTCATCTGAATTCATTGAATTTTCAGTCAAACGAATGTCTCGTGGTGAAAATCCGGTAATTTTGCTCAAATTCACATCTTCAAAGCCATCAGATTCGTTGTCATAGAATGTTGTATTTGTTAATTGCGATGTGATGCTCTCCGATAAAGTTGAACTGTTGACAGCACATCCACATGAATTTTTTCTCAATTTGGTTTTTGCCTTAACCAAAAATCGATTGAATTTTTTCGCAGCACATTTGGTTACATTTTTAACACATGTTAAACCATTGAATTTTTCTTTAACACGTTTCTTCTCATCGCCAATGGACTTAATATTTGCGATGCCATACGTTGATATGGAAAATAGTGAAAGTGATGAACCACCTAGATCACCGAACGATGTTGATGAATAATCGTCTGCTTGATCATCCGAACGTTCTGTCAAATGTAAAAGTAAAATGAATCAATTTCGAGTAATTGAATAAGATGCAAAATAAGTTTTATGTTCAGCATGGAAGCCACTGATCTAGATGTGAAGCCTCGTAAAATATATTATATTTCTTCAAAAAGTAGATCAGTCTTTCGAAACATGCACATTTTGTGGCTTTAATAGATTTTGTTTTTTGTTTTTTGGTCAACATAATAAATGAATTCAATCAATTTTACTTACCATTTTCAGCGATTCTGCAAATTTTCATCATGTTATTCAAATAAATTTCATAACTTTTGAATTGGGCCGGATCTTCAATGGCAATATAAAATTGACTGGTTTGATTTTGTTGTGGCCAAAATAAAGCGAAAACCTGTTGCTTGGTGCCAGATGCATCATCAGCTCGTTCAAAACGAAAATCGGCAAAATTGATGTCAATTTTCAATGGAATCGACTCAAAATGATTGACTGGATAGCAATTAATTTCGATGTTTGGTGAATCTAAGTATTTGATGTTGAGACGACATTTCACCCAGTTCTGATCCAAAATTTCAAAAAAAAAACAAAACAAAACAGAGAAAATCAAACAATTAATTTAAATTACACTTGAAATCACATTTTTGTTTTAAGTTTTTGGCCATTAGATTTTAACGGTTCAAGTAATGAGCTCAGTTCATTCTATTTAAGCACTTTCATTCGTTCAACTTTTTTTTCGTTTCTTTTCTTTCAATGCAAATGCTCACCAAACTCACGTTCTAGAACAGTTGGATTCTTTTATAACGCATAATTGATGTTCAAAGACACAGTTTTGTAATGTCACGTTTAAACGGTTAAATTTAAAACTTACCTCACGAAATTGATGACCATCATCTTCGCACCAAAAATTATACTTTATATCAGCGGTTATAAAGTGCTGAAAAAACTCCATCGTTGTTTGAAGTATCACAAACACACAGCGAACGAACAGTTTTTGTTTTGATGAACTGTTGCTGTTGAACACCTTTTACGGATCACTGAAAAATTATGCTTTTTTTTTACTTGTTTTCCCGATCGATGTTAACTGATTCAAAGTCAAGCAAGTAATGATCAGAGATGCAATATTCAAATTTACATTTTGACATTTCACTCGTTAAGAACACCGGTACCAATGTTGTGTGCTAGACTAAATAACTGCATTCTAATGGGCAATCTAAATTATAAGTGAAAAAGAGAAGGCTAACAAGAGATTAACAAAGGATTTAGCACACAGTTTTACTACATCTGTGATCCCATGTATGCATACATTTATGTAAATTTATGGCCAATACGCAGGTCAGAAATGCTAAAACAAAAAGAAATTTGCATACTTTCTACCTGCTCGCATTTTTTTGGCAGCATGTAATTAGTCAGTACCAAGCATCTTTTTGCTGCTGTTTATTTGTGTTTTGGGGAAATTTTCCATTTGGTCACAAAAGTCAAACATTTTTCCCCAGAATATACACAAACAATTATAATCCCGGATGTCATGATAGCTTACCAAGACCAAGTGTAGGCTTTTGAATGCATTCAGTATATCAATTGATGCCATCAAATGTTGGTGTTGTTAAAACAACACACAAATGTCAATTTTCTACCTGCATCTGGTTTGTAGCAAGGCTTTCGCTCGGAGAAATAAAAAACCATAATTCGAAATGATCTTCTGCAGACAATGGCATACTATGAGTTTCATCTCTGTTGGGTTTGTCGTGATGATCATTTTCCATTCACATCGAATGAGAATGCAAATGTTTTCTTATCGACATATAAAATAAATGTTGTCGAAAATGGTCATGGTGGCAAAGTGGATGCTGCATGGTTGCGGTTACATTGAAATTGTAGATGGCAAACATAGTGATAAATATTCGTTTTTGCCATGAAAATGACCATACCAAACAAGTAATATTTAAAATTGGAATCATCATCAAAAAAGCACTGAAATCTGGACGAATTGAGCATAAACGGCATTCAAATGAACCAAAAATAATGATATTGACTAGCAGATTAATGAGCCTTTATCTTTGTTTCAGAAAAACGCAATGATTATTCGTTTTGTTTTGTCTCATTATCTTTATCTGCTGGTCAAAGTAGAAAACAATTCAGATAAATTGCCATTCGTCAGCAACCCTATAAAATGTTGTCAACAACAACAAAAAAACTCATTTACGTTGTGTTGAATATTGTGGTGAGCATCAGTAGTAATTTTAGTTTTGACACTTCAATTCTTCCGAATTGAAATTGAAATGTGATGAGTTTGGTGTTAACTGAATTTAAGGTTCATAGCTCATGGTGTTATTTTAAATTGCGAATTGATCGGTTGAAATGTTCGATTTGTTTTTTATTCGATCTTCTCAGATCAGAGGCTGTGCTCACTATGGAAATAACGTCAATAGATATTTCTACGTACACGTATAAATACAATGTACGCTGTACACGTACCTACAAAATATCTATCGATATTGTTTTCGTGGTTGTTTGCCGTTTTTGTCTCATACGGAGACTCACAATGTATTGTTGGCCAAAAAAAAAAAAATACAAAAAAACCAAAATTTAAATCGCAATTTGCACGATTCGGCTCAAGCATGAAAATAGAAAGTTCAAATGAAGTCGACATGATGAAAATAAAAATGGCATATTATTCAATCGCATATACGTGAAGTCACGTATTCGATTAGCAAACAAGATGTTTTTGATCTGATACAAAGTTCATTCGTATTTGTGTGCAGTGTGTCTGTTTAGCCAAAAGACATACAGTCAGTCACCCAATACATAAATCATATAAATTAAATTGAACGATAGTATTCAAATATGATTTTTTTTTCTTTTTTATTATTCTTGAAAATAGTGGCCAGTTGCTTCTAGTAATTGTTCTTAATTTTGATGTACCATGAAAATAAAAAACAAATGCTCTAAATTGATATGTTTGATTTTAACAGGTCTCCTCTTATAATGATGCCAGCCAAAGTATCAACGAAGCGTCCATCATTTGTACTATCTGTAACAGCTGAATCGAATGATTCGAGTCCAGTGCCGTCAAGTCCACCGAGTACGGGTAAATTTAAGCGATTAAAAAAAAAATTAAATTCCTATTCGCGAATTGATTTAGAGTTTAATGAAATTGATTTTCTTGTAGGTGGTGAGTCGTTTGAGGGATTTGGAGAGAATGACACATGCGATCAAGTGAGCGGTGGCATCGATTTAGTTTTAGCACCGCATCACAATTCAACACCAAATAATCAGTGAGTTTCACCAGTTTTCACCTGTACAATATTTCATTGGAAACCATTCAAACATAACATTCTTTTCCATATTGTTTGTTGACAGAAATGATGAATATAGTGCTGGCACCATGTCACGACACACATGGTCTCGAACCAGCTTGCGTCGCACTCCAACCAGGTAATTGAAAGTTTTCGTGTTTTTTTTTTTTCTTTTTTGGTCGGCGAAACGACCAATTCATTTTGAATTATTTAAAATTGAATAAATACGAAAAAAAAAATTCGAAATCATCTCGATTTCACTATGAACGTTTTTTTTTCTCAATTGAAATCAACACTTTTCTGGCTTATGATGCGACTAGCATGACACATTTTATTGTAATTCTTGGATTCACATTTTTGTTGATTTTATTGACAATTTTGTTCTTTTTTGCATTTATAGCCACGAAACGTTGCCAAATCGACGTTGGGGCTCCATGAGACAGTAAGAAATTGATTTCTTTTACTTTTATTTTCATCTCACTTTCCCATCTTCATTCTATTTCTAATCCACATTCCATAGACCTAACCCAATCACACAATTTTATGTCGCAAATTTTTCTGTTTCACTTGAATAACACCTTAGAATTGACTTGTCAAGTTTGGAATTTCCATACACATTTTGACTAAAATGAAAACATCGATTCAATAACATCTATTTTCCATTTGACATATTGGACCATTGGATTTATCGGCACGTTAAAAATCAACCTTAAAATGTTAAAATGTTCGTTGTCTTTTAATCATTTCGATTTCGATGGAATCTTTTGTTTACATTTCAGACTATGACGTGTATTGTTTAAAATATACTCACATCGTCATTATGATTTCATTGCTCACGTCAAACACTATCAAATATGCGCAATTTCTCGCATATGCTTCGCAATTTAAACCATTGTAGCGCGTTTCAATGGACATTAAATTATTATAAATGTCTATACAGACTCAATTATAACCAAACCAAACAAAAACAAAACAAAAAAATAACCATAATTAAAGAATATTTAGAAGCTGATGAAAGTTTTATACTAAATTACTCGAAAGAAGAAAAAAATGACAAATTTAACATTTCTTTAACTTAGTTTATTTCATTTACTTCATTTACTTCATTTACATCATTTTATATGAATTTACTTCTGATAAATGTTCCATAGCTGAACATAGCTTTTCCAAGATGGAAAAAAAGTTTCAAAGAAGAAAGAAAACCATCGTCGAAAATGGTGTGTTGTTCGACAAGAGTGTCGGCACTGTTGATCTCGAAAATGGAATCGTTCCCATGGTTTCTCCTCCTTGAATATTGTGTCTTATTTGTGACTTTTGTCGAGGCGCTAATATAAAACTGTCTTAAATGACGAATTCATTTGCAAACGATCGGCTTGAAACGAATGACGGTGACATAAAATCGCACATTTTTTGTTTCTCTTTTCATTTTGCTTTTGATGTAAAATACCAACACAAAGATACAGATACACAAAAAAACTAGACACTAAGAGTTTTTTTTGCGTAGCATAAATCAAAAGAGAACTCATTCAGAGGAATTTTTCTTACTGAAGCCATAATTTTGAGGGCATTACCTTCAATTGGAAATGTTGACTTTTATTTATTTTTCAGCACTTTGTGCATCGATAAAAAGTATGGGTTTTGCAACTCGTAATCGAACACTTCGACTTCAAATAGTCCAATTTGATCAGAGACATTTTCGTTGGACAAAATCAAAATTGAACTATCGAATATGAACTCTGCATTACTATTCCTTGACTTTTATCATTAGACCTCCTTCAAAAATCAGTCGGTTCCAGGTTTTAACTATTCATTTTACTATGAGAGTCCTTTGGTGTTTCATTTTGAACTTAAACGTTGATAACACCACAAAAATAGCATATGTGAACATTTATAGAGCCCTTAAAAAATGTCACAGTGGAGCACTTGGAACCGACATTAGCTATTTTGCGGAGCACTACGGTAATATGCCCAATGCCTTTGTATGCATTGGAATTAGTCCAAATTTGCTGTAGTTCAACAAAACAACACCACGCGGCGCATTCAAAAGTTAATACATGCATTTGACATTAGCTAATGTGTATTGATGGTTGGCTTGTTATGTGTATTGTTGCAGAGGGACCATAACACAAAGTCCATTTTTAAAATTAAAATTGAATTTTTCAAAATTAAATTTACAAAAAAATCTTCTTAAAATTGAATCGAAATGTTTAAAATCTTATCCTCAAGACAAGAAAAGTCGTGCGATGTAAAATCACTGTTCATTTTTGCATGCCAGAAATGTCTCAATTACAAAGGCAATTCATTTTTTATTTGAGATTAAATCTCATGCGAATGATTCACTAAATCCGAACCCGAATTTCTGAGATAAAAAGTCATTTAATCCGAAAGATTAACATTCAATTGCCACTGATCCGATGCAAATTCTAACGTTTGAAAAAGATGAAAAGTGCCTATTTCCACAGAGAGCCTGTTGATACTTATACTTTTGAAAACAGAAGTTAAATCAACTGCACCTTCATATTTCAAAATAGTTGAACATTTCAACTTCAGTCAAATATATAATACGTTTTGGTATTGCATTGAAAGCAAACTACTAACAACTAAAAACTATATATTTATTTCATTTGTAATCATGAAAAGCCTTAGAAACTATAAAAATTCATTTCACAAGCCGTTTTACTGCATTCCAAACTTCAATGACCTGATTTTGCGTGCACAATTTTATGCAAAAAAAAACAAACACATTACAACATTTATAATATTCGTGTCACCCCCTTTGAACGGCATTAATAACTCATGTAATGTTGTAGGTGAATAGCGGTCATTGATTTGTCCACTCAAGTTCAAACATTTGGTGCCATGTCAAATGGTGTATAAGTCCATCGGCCATAGGGTTGATTAAAATTCTGATTGCACGCAATACTACTTTTTTTACCATGTTTTCGGTTGAATGGGATTAAAAGTGAGTTTGAAAACAGCACACAGAGAATACGTAATGCGGTGGAAGTTTCTCAGACGCTAGGGTGATTTTCTTTGGAAAAGATTGCTGTGAAATTTATTAAAATGAAATTCTGTGAAATTGAATATTTTCAAAGTTGACTCGACATGTAAGGGATTTATTACCGATTGGCTCGTCTATCGTCGGAGACATCACCACATTTTTTCTTTAACAATTCCATTGGAAGCCCATTTTCATCAGATAGTATTTCATTTGTTTATTCATTCTATCCCTCAACTCAGAGACACACACACACACACACAGAGAGAGAGAGAGAGAGAGAGAGAGAGAGAGAGAGAGAGAGAGAGAGAGAGAGAGAGAGAGAGAGAGAGAGAGAGAGAGAGAGAAAAAAACACGTCAAATGCATTTTGTTAAAAAACCGGATGATGTTTTGTAACTAAAACAATATTTATTTACTGAAATTTTGAAAAGAACAATAGACGAAACAATAAACCGAACTGTTAAACCAAAACACACATAGAATGGTTGCACGGCATTGAATACATGATATAGAAACCGAATTCGTTTTTATGTATGCTGTTCGTGTAGTGGGAACAGCGCAACAGGTAAAGGTGAATTAACAATAGAATTAGTCAAAAACACCAACAACACCAACGAAACTAGTCGATGAACAAACAAACAACAAAAACGCGTTGCAAAAATCGAGAGAACGCATCAGTCAGTTGCACCAACGCAATTTCAAATTTCCATTTAAAGAATTAGAATTAGAATCTCTGGTGCACCCAAATGTTAGTGCAATTGTAATTTCAACTGAATTAAATTAACATTGATTGGATGACATATTCGATGTATAAATACCTCGCACAAGCACACACAAACACATGAAAAATATTTGATGAGGCGATGATTTGCGTTATTGTAGGAATGCTATCAAAAACCGGTAAATAATTTTTCGCTAAATAATCATATAAATAACATAAAAAGGGCAAATTGAAGGCAATTTGGCATATAACAATGCGAAATGTAAATTGAGATTTGTTCTCATGGACGATCAAAATGTGAAACGATGCTCAATGTGCTCTACGTCCCAGGGACTATTCTAGCGAAGACAATTTATCACAGCACCAATGGTTGATGGTGAGATGGTCCATTGCCAAAGATGTGATGTGATGTCAATCGAGAAACACAAATCACGTGTTCTCCATCAGTTCATCGGGTTCATGAAAATGAGCCCTGCCTTTTATCTCATTTACCTGCCACAGAACAGAGTACACGGTAACCGTGTATTTATGTGTCCATTGGCCACATACACACACACACACAAACACATACACATGTAGACATCCACATCATGTATAATTTATTTTGGTGTTGAGTGCGCACTGCGCACAAGCAAGCGGATTGATTCAAATGGTAAACGAAGCAACAACGCAGCAAAGAAACATACAACCAGAAAAAAGCAACAACAACAACTAAAAACCAAAGAAAAATTCCAAACAGCCATCGACGCTTCGTTCCACTGAAACGCGTTTCCGATTAATTTTTCGAAGCCAAAGCCAAACACATACACACGAACTCACATACAACCGTTCGCTTATAAACGCTAGTCCATTGCTATTTCTTATTCACCTCTCTTCTTCACCTAATATTTTAAGTGTGTTGTTGTTGTTATTTTTGTTGTTGTTGTTGCCTGTTAACAGTTCGAAATATGTCATATACAATTACATAGGCGCGGGTGCGCTCGCGCTCACGCGCGCGTTCTCTTCTCTACCATATGTATAGATCTCGTTCGTTTGAGTGTGACTGGAGTGCTCGCAACACACCGTAATTTCGGGTCGGAACTGAGGCGCGTATGCATTTGCGTTTCGCTATGCACAATTTCAGTCGTTCGTACCAAGCGTAACTGTAAACAACACACAAGTGGTCGCGACTTCAAATAATATCCAAGCAAAACCAAACAAATTCAATTTGACGACATAGAGAGAAAAATCAAAATGGAATGAAGAAGTGATATAGAATACAATTGTAAAAACAAAAATAAGAATCAGTGTGTCATTTTTGTTTACGTCATTTAAAAGAAATTCATTCTAAACACCATCCAAGTGATTAACGAAAGATCAATGTGATTTCGTTTAGATTCTTTTTTCTCTTTAAATTGTGGTATGTGCTTTTGACAGTGAGAGAGAGAGAGAGAGAGAGAGAGATTCAGAGAGATACAGAGATCGCGGTCGCGTGTGTGCGTACGATGACACAAACACGGCCAATTCTGGAATTTTGAATTTAAAAAAAAAACCAGAACGTATACACAACAATAGAATCCCATTTATTAAAATCTCGATCCATAGATTTGCTATATTAGCTCCGTTCAGCCTAGTTGTGTGCGAAGAGAGTGACGGCAATTGATGTATTATGTGCGTGCGTGTTGTTCGTTTATATGTTAACTTAAAGCATTTAGCTAAAGTGTAATGGGGCTCATAAAATGCCCGAATAAGTAAATGTAGAATCAGGCGTTTAACCTTCGTTCACTTGTTGTATATATGCAATAAACAACCAACAACAAAAACAAAAGACAAAAAAAATATTTTTAAAAAAAGAAACGAAGAAACCATACACATGTTGAATGTTGAAATCAATAAAACAAATATTCATTTATTTCATTAACTTTGAAGTGAGCAAGAGCCATACACAAAAAAAAACATCGCTTCAAACTGAATGGAATCACTCAAAAAAGCGTCATATCTTCAAAAACAATTAGCTCCGGTTTCTTTTTGATAAACAACAACAACAAAAAAAACGGAGCAAACAAAAATCTAATTGACGGCAAAAAGAAAGCCATCGAATAAAAGCAATTATAATTTTAAAAAAAAAGAAACAGAAAACAATATTCAAAGCTATGCTGATATGGATACAACGTCGTCGATCCAATCAACGGTGTGAAATTTACCGATACATTCAGTTGCTCAAGACAATTAGTCACTTCGCATTGATCGAGTGCGTAAAAAAACTGGGACCGCACTTGATTATTCATCATACGCTAATTGCGCTGCCACATACTCCGATTAGATTGTGAGCTGAGTTTTAAAAAAAAAAATTTACCGCTAAAAGAACAAGGTTTCGTGTTTTCAACCGTACACAAAAATTATATGTTACAATTTATACATTTGTTCAATTTGCGCCAATGGGCAAAGCGTGTATGTGTATGTGTCACACAAGTGTTTGTGTGCTGGAAATAGACAAAACCAACAAAAAAAACAAAAAAAACGACGACAACCTGTTGATTGATGAATAACGCGGCAAACAATAGCCGATCGAATTTGTGAACAACTACTAAAAACAAAAATTATAGTTTCGGCACTGAAAATATCATGTACAAATAGGTATTGTGTGTGGTGTATTAAAGTGGATCTCAAAACGGAATACACCATTTACTCGGCGAATCAGAGGCCGAATCATCTCATGCCGATCAGGTAACAAACAAAAAACCGTCAATTCTGGTCTAATTACTTTTCGTTATCAGGCAAAAAAAAATGAATGAATAAATGAAACTACAGAAACAATTAACACACACTCATTTAAACAATGCGCCAGTGATAACCGATCATAAACAAAACGAGGCATATTCACGAGCCATGATAAATGTGTGTTCAGTCATATTCCTCGTGTGTGTGTGTGTGCATTTGTTCATTTTTCAACTGCAATGTGTGATTTGGTACAATGATCAGACATTAGATAATTCATCTATTCAACCAAAAAATTAACCTGAATAATTCACAATCAACGGCTGGTAGCCGATGGCTTATCAACGGCGACGCAAAGCGGAAAAATGAATTTTTCACACAGCCATATGAAACTTTCATACCGAGCGTGAAATAAGGGCCAAATCGACGATGGCACAAGATAAGGGAAAAAAAATTAGAAATGCCCACCGAGAGAGAGAGAGAGAGAGAGAGAGAGAAAGACCGGAGGCAACATGAGAAGAAGACAAGAAAAAAGCATATATGTTGAATTAGTTAGCTAATCCATTAATAATGATTGCTGCATTCATTTCAAATGATTATGAAAAGTGAGCGCGCCTAAAGTGGTCCTCAAATGAGCCAAGAAATGATCAGTGAACAAGATTATTCGTTTGCGAACCATCGATGTTCAATTTGATTGATATAATGAGAGGAACTTCAAAATAAAATCGCTATATTTGGACGGAATGTCTGTGCTTAACGCTCGTGCAGTTTGACGCTCTTATTCCATCATTCAGCCACACATCATCCGCTACAATACGCGAAAATTGAATTATTTTGTTGTTATATATCGAAAAGTCACGATTCACATAATCCATGGCATAAATTCGCTTCGTTGATTTCATGATAATTGAGATGAAAATTCCGAAAAAATTGCCACTTACATCAGAATGCACTGAATGTGCAGCATTTTAATGCTTTAACCCATCCAAATTGCTGATAGAGCCAGATGTTGATTGTTGTGTGCAGCTTGGGTAAAATTCAAACCCCCCAAAAATCCATTGGAATAGGTTTATCTTTTTTGCAATTGAACACATTGTCAAATGTTGTTTTGGTTGTGGAATCCATGTGAATGCAGAAAGAAAATTGGTTTTTTGATTTCATACACATCGATCGAACCGTAATTAAAATGTTATTTCTTTTTTTTTTCATTGAATCTATGGCTTAAGCGGTTTTCAGCCCATTCAATTTACGCAGCCAGTCGTTTGTTTACAAATGCACAGAGCAACAACGGCAATAAAAAAAAACATCTGAGCGCAACATGTGTTGACCGACAGAGACAGCAACTTGTTCGTTACGGGTGGTGAAAGAAACAACACACAACGCAAAATTAAATAAAATCAACAACAACAAC
Organism: Aphidoletes aphidimyza; assembly: GCA_030463065.1. Classification (NCBI taxonomy): domain Eukaryota; kingdom Metazoa; phylum Arthropoda; class Insecta; order Diptera; family Cecidomyiidae; genus Aphidoletes; species Aphidoletes aphidimyza. Next base: position 9,429,333 of record CM059998.1, on the reverse strand, counting down.
AACGAACTGCTGATCGTCATTGCTGTTGTGGATTCAAAGAGAAATTTAAATATTACGTGGTCAAGTAAAAGTTTTTTGTTGTTGTTGTTGTTGTTTTTGCATTGTATGACCACTGAATTATGCTCGACCGCCGCATTTAATTGGAACGCATTATATTTAGTTGTGTTTTTGAACGAAATGAACAAACAAAAAAAACATCACAAAACAAGCTGCTTTAGCAGCATACAAGACGCAATGTGATCGATGCAAATGGCAATCAAACCTTTCTTTTCAATTCAATCAAGACAATAAATAATAAACATAAACCGAAGAGAAAAAAAAACAACAGAAATACTCTTAATGTTTCATTTTGCTATCATAACACTGGCACTCTATGGATATAAAATAATATAATAAATGATTTTTGACTAGAGTAAACTTACAAATGTGTAAGAAAGTGGCAGAGAGAGAGAGAGAGAGAGAGAGAGAGAGAGAGAGAAAGAATGCAAAACTCCAAAAACAATTTTGCCAGGTTGATCGACATTTTGCTGGTTCGATGATTGAATTATCGAAAAAAGTGCTTATGTGCTATCGTTTTCATTCGGCCGTGCACATTTTTGGCCCATTACTTTCAATTGACACACGCAAAATTGTCATCGATTTTGAGAGTTGAGCTAGACAAGAGAGGCGAAATTAAAGAAAAACAGGCGAAACACATCATTTGATTGATTATTTGTGACTCGACAATTTTCGGGTAAAATTGCCCATATCAATTGGCATTGAGATGTGATTAGATCATTCAGGCAAACCAGTCCACATCGAAATCGATAACAAACATGTACGTTTCTATTTGATTCAATTTCTTTTTCATTTGAATGTTACAATGCAATTCAACATTTCAAACTAAACCTCTGACCGATGTTACGCCCATCTTTTCCTTTTTGCGGATTTTGGTTAGACTCATACCTTGTGACGTTACATCAAAGCTAGGGGGGAATTGCATGCAAAATTGCTTTAATATTTCTAATGTTTCACTTCGAACTAAAGAATGCAATCGAATTCACTCATATTCACGTATATTAACCAAAATTGAGACAAGTGAATGTGTTGAATATTTTTGCGAATCTGTGAATTTGTGTGAATATGGTGAATCAAAAAACTAGTTTTAACAGTAATGTTGACGTCATACACATTGGTTTGTTACAATAAATGAATGAGGTTATGTATATCACATCTTTGTTCAATTAACAATTTTATAAATTTTTACGGAACAAATACAGTAAAAGTCATTTTCCAAGTGATTCTTAATGAAAAATCACTGTGGACGGTAGTCCACGCGAGTGACGCAAGCAACTACTATGCATGCATATTAGTGCAATGTCACAAGCCTATATATACACGCAATTTCGAACTTTTAAACCATATTACCGATCAGAATGAACTGAGTATCATTGGAAAGGTCTCGGAAAGTAGAGGCGAAAAATGTATAAAAACTTGAAATTTGACCTCCCATGACCCCTGATATGGAGATTTGAAAAATTGACCAAAATTTCAGTTTTTCCACGATAAAGGATCGAAAACTTATCTTAATCTTTTGTAATACGCTTTATTTCGATTCTAATTCTGAATACAAATCAAACGATACCCATATCATCAAAATCGGTTGACCCGATCAAAAGTTATGTTATTATCAACATTTTACCCCCACCCCCCCTAAAATGATGAAAAGGGGCGTTTGTTTGTCACTTTGTACCTGTGAGATATTTCAACGATATTCGCTGGAGATATTGGGATTGAAAAACTAAGAATTTTTTGTTCTACAACTTTTCGATCTGGTGGCCCCTATGACCAGGGGAGGTCTTTAAACTTGAAAAACTACCCCCCCTCCCAACGGCCACTGTGCCCAAACCACTAAATGTACAGAAACGGCATGGGTATCATATGAAAGGTATTGAGGTCAACTTTCAAACTGCTTTCAAACAGTTTGAAAAAAATATCCCAATTGAAAAGTTTTCAGCCAAAAACTGAAAAGTTGCATATCGGTCCGACACAAATTTGAAATTTTCTCGAAAAAACTCCCAACGATTTTTTTCATAATTTCCACGATTCTAGCGTAAATATGTGTGAAACATGGTGCATATGCGTTATATCTGGGAAAATTCGTTTTTTCGAGATATTTCGGTTTGAAGTGAAAAAACACCCTAAAATTGACCAAAAATGCCGTTTTTAATCCGAAAACATGATAAATAACGCCAAAAATATAATTTAATTGTGATTATAGTATACTCTGACTCAAAGGAGACAATAGTTCTTCAGATGTCAATGCTCTAAAATGTCTACTTTTCACGATTTTGAGTTCAAAAGCTAAAAAACCACACAAAAATCGAACAAAAATCAATTTTTCACTTCATAACATGAGAACTACCGCAAAAAAATGTCATACAATACAATTACAAACGTATGGAGAAGATTGTGTAATGATTGTAATCGTGCGTCTTGGAAAAAGAACATTAACTCTAGGACTGAAATTTCACAAATTACTGAAAAAAATCTCAATACAAAATGATTGATATCAAACAAAAAACCACTTGGCGCGGTAATACTCGTGCCGCAAGCAAAATCGGTACAAAAACTTACTGATATCAATTTTGTGACGCGGCTAGCGAGTTACTTTCATTTTTTCGATTTTAAAATATAATGTGTAAAAGACCTGTGTATGCTACATTTGCCACAAGTCTTTTCTCCATTGAAATTTCTAGGCAAAAGTGAATCGATGAAAATGAAAATAACTCGCTAGCCGCGTCACAAAATTGATATCAGTAAGTTTTTGTACCGATTTTGCTTGCGGCACGAGTATTACCGCGCCAAGTGGTTTTTTGTTTGATTAACTATACTGCAACTTTTTTTTCTATAAATGTGATGATATTTTATAGTTTTTTACCGTAGAACAAAAAACACTTTTGAAGCGATATTGAAAAAAATATTCCAGAAATTGTTTAGATACAGTGTGTTTCAAATTTCCTGCCTATAGGCAGAATTTCGTTTTTTTTGCATTGAAGGATGACAAAAAGATAATTTTTTGATTTATTATGGTAAAATATTCAAATAGCATGAAAAAAATTAACCATTTGAAGTCTTCATAATTATTTATCTTTTATTTTAGAAAATATTATTAAATTATTTCATGAACGGCAGCCATTTATGCGAAATTCGCCAATAGATGTCATTGTAGTATACTGACTGACAAACAAACTGAACGTTAACTGACGTTAACTCATGCGATGTTGAACGTTGTCCATCAAGTTTGACGCTTTCAGATATAGAAATGAAACTTATAAACAAAAAAGGTATTTCGATTCCATAATTTGAAAGATTAATGATTGGAATTGTTTACTATTTATCGCTCAATACAACAAACTTAAAAGTAATACAAAGTTAACCTGAAAGAAAATGTCTATTCGAGATGAATCAACTGTCGTCAGCCGAACGCAACAAAAACTGACTAGGATTGTCCAGAGCTGATTACGGTTGATTTCACTCATCAATTCTGGGGTTTTTATGCAATTACCCCGAAAAACTAATGCGATTGCAAAATCACCTCAAATTTCCTGAGTAAAATGGAAACAGTACTGAAATTGACTAAGACCGTCTTGAATTGGCTGAAAGTAACTAAAACAGACTAAAATTTCCCAGAGTTGGTTTCAACCATGAATGTTGTGGTTTTTATGAAATTTATTATTATCGGTGCTATTTTGATGATATTTTCAACTCAGTTTTATACAAGTGAAGAAATTATTTTTATCTGATATACATAGTATGTGACAGTTGTGTTATTGTTGTGACGTTTAAATTGAACGTTTAAGTAGACAGTAATACATCAGTCACATAGAGCACTTTAGAGTCGCCATCTATCGATAATATTGCCATAGGCAGGAATTCTGAAACACACTGTATTCATTAAATTCACCAAAATGCTCATGCATTCTTTTAAAATGAAATAGAACCTAAATATTCTTTGAAATTCTACGAAAAAGACTGTGCAATTACCCCCTAGCATCAAAGACGGTTCGATCGAATTCAAAGTCTCACAAATGTTCAAACACAATCGCAATGACAACAACAAAAAGAATTGAAATCAATGTGAATTGCCACCAATTAAATGGGTTTCCGTCTATGCCAAATGAATTGAAATGCCATAAAACTATTTTCATCTGTTTTTTTTTTGTTTTTTTTTTGCTTTCGTTGAAATCCAATTAAAGAATTGCATTGTCTACTGAAAAGGTGGGAAAAATTGCGAATTATGAATCACTTTTTGCCGTCGCTGATTTTGGTTTGGTTTTTTGTTGTTGTTGTTATAGAGTCTATCAAACTGGAGTTTATTGAACATTCCTCCAAAAAAAAGAGTATGCGCGACTCGGTGCTCGTCTAAGTGTGCGATGCTTACATAAATATGAAACTCCTGTTTGGTATGTTTCAAAGAGCTTCATTAGCACGCAAGACAACAACACACCAAACAAAAACAACAAAAAGAAATATAGTATGTGCAGAAAAACACCAAATAAGTGCCTCATATGAGTTTGTTTGCATTGATTTATAGGCAATGTGTCGGCACATATTTTTTCGCTTGCGCGGTTGCTGTTGCTGTTTTTGTTTGTTCGTCGTTCTTTTTTTTTGAAAGCACGTGAAGACGCTTCAATTATTTCCATCATAATTAAATGTTTGGTGAACATTCAGGTTTTTGGCACTAAATAAGGAAATTTATATGTGCCTTGGGCCATTTTTTTTTTCGGAGTGTATTGAAGCATTAACATTTATTTAATGCGATGTAATGCGAATAGGAAGCTCATTTACCATTGATTCATTTTTGTCTCTGATTCATTTCAATAATCATGTAAATGCACCAGAAATCAAAACGCTGCCTAACATTCTCGTTGTGGAATGTGCACTTTCAATGGATCGACTACTCATATTCATTCATCAGGCATAGCTGTGCACCATTGTGCACATAACACATTTTTTTCTGTGTCATTTAACTCTAGATTTAACTAGAGGCTTTTGAATTTTCATGAGTTTTATCGTATTTTCACATCAAAAGTGTTGATTTTGTTTTGGTTCTTTTTGGTTTGTAAACAATAAAAAGTTGTGTTCAAATGGTCGATATTTCAATGAAAATAAAAACTGCACCTCAAGAGTACCGTCTATTAAACCGTGTATATGGTCGATGAGCTGCGTGCAGTTAGAACTTCAAATGTGTAATTAAACCAGCAACTGGCCAGTCAATATATTACAACATAATGTTGGAAAACAATATAAACGCAACTCGCATTTTCTAGCGTTTGTATTTTCATTTTTATAAACTCTAATGTCTTTACTACTCGTTTCAAACGTTGATTGTTTGTAAACGAAATTGGATAATCATTTACGCATGCGATGTATAGTGTCTTTTCATTCATTCTGTGGAACCAATTGCCATTTTGTATATTGATCATAAGTGGCGCTAGACAATAAACAAGGCTTAGTCCAATTACTATATCTATATCTGCTTTGTTATACTGAACTGTGGTTACACAATATTTTGAGTTGATTGACAGCCAAGATCCAAAATTTGATACGAACAATATGTGATTTTTTTCCAATGAAAAAGTGGAGTTTCAATGGGGCGAGAAAAAAAACCTTAAACGATTTTGATTTACGGTCAGGTGTCAATGAGTGTACGTGATATAGGGTATTTCGAAGTCTCAATGCCTCGTTTAACGATACCATACATCAGCTGATTTTTAGACACCACAAATAATTTTGCCGGTTTTGTTTTCGATCGATTTAAGCCCACAAAACAGTGAAATTTGATTGTTATTTTCGTTCATCGACACCTGATCATGCACATAAACAATAAACGATCCACTAATATCACGTTGGTAATATGAATACGTCGACGTGCTTAATTTAACTGATCATTTTGCATATTTTTCCCAATTAGAAAGTCAGATACATAGATGGTGTATGATGATTGAAATAATCATAAGCAATTTGTCGGTTGGAGGTCACATACAAATACGATTCCAAAGAGAATCCAATTTCAAATATGTTTTTTTTTTTCACATGTGAAAATGATGACACAAAATCGTTGAATCGATACCGAACGCCGTAAATCATTTGTTTGAGGCTATGAGCCACACCTTCCAATTCACTTCATTGAATCGAAGGATATGGATAAAACGTTTATTTACATAAAAAACGGTGTTTTCTTTGAGTGATTCATAGATTTATTCGACATTTATGTGTGTTTATGTTCATGTCTTTTATTGAATTATTCAAGAGGAGAAAGCATGATCAAATAAACACTATTGAATCACTGCTCAAACCTAAAAAGAGTTGTTCTAAAATGATCATGAAAAAAAAGAGATTTCGAACGCGCTCACACATTACCATGGTCGTTGGCTATAGATGTTTTCGCTTACTGCTCAATTCGCGACACACTGCACATAAGTGTTACGTTTGAGCTGATTCTTTTTTTTTTTAAATTTATAACTTTCGACAAGCATCGAGTAATGCGCACACTTTTGCGCACTACAAAGTAGGCATTTTTCGTTTCGGCGCTAAGTTTTATTTTGTGTTTGTTTTTCAAAAATTGAATTTTAAACTGAACAAATGTTTTTTTTTGCTGATTGTTGAGTGCAACGAGCCGATAAATGGTCAGCGCTAGACCCAAGCACAAAAATGTGTTACAACAAATTTTTGTAGCTTCAGTTTGGCCAAAAACATATTTTGCATTGTCACAAATCACCAACGATTCTCAATCAATTACCAAACTTAATAAGCGATTAATTCAAGTCAGACAGTTGACGGCATTGTCCAATTGATTTTTTGTCAGTCAGATAAATACCGTTCAGTCAATCTAACATTAAAAAATATATATGTAACCAAAGACACTTGTGTGTTGTATGATGCTTTTCTCATAGTTATTGTTTACAACTGGAAATCCCCTTTTATATCAATTAACATAGTTTCACAGTTTCATGTATGGCTAAAGAAAATATCACATTTCAAACGGATTGAACATTTTAACTTTGCATTTTCCCACTACATTGCACCATAGATTCCATGTATCTATATTTGGTGTTGTGCATTTAACCGAACTTCCTTTTCTTGTATTCAATTTCAGTTCCGGTCGAAGGCAGCTGGGATCAAATGCTCTAGCGAGGTAAGCAAAAGATCATGGTTGTTTTTTTTGTTCAGTTTGCTCTGTGTCGACACCTATCGATGCTTTTGTTGAGTGTGAATGGAACATTTGCAGCATATGGTGTACACTATAATTATTGCATATCTTCAGGAGTATCAACAGCAAGCTTTCTTCAATAAGCTGCTGAGACTTCAACTTGCAATGTAAAAAAAAACTTCACAAATTAGCCAATAGCTTTTCGAAATAGAGCTTAGACATTTTTCATATTTTTTACGTTAAATGTAATAATTTACAGTTGAATTGGCAAGTAACATAACTCGCGGTTCAAAGAAATATGTGTTTTCTTCTGTTTTTTTATCACTCATTAGCGCGATTTATAGCTGTGTTTAACGAATGAAACTAATTTTAACCTATTTTCTTTTGAACATTTCAGCCAACTATACAGATCGTCGAGTTTTAACTCGTCCGGCCGCAGTTCGAATTGTGATACCACCGAAGACATGTACAGCGATGTTAGCTTAGAAGATGTACAAGATCTTAATCATAAGGTAAAATATTATATTCTTAAGAATTGACCGTTATGCCCATTGAAATCAACTCGTTTTGGAATTCCAACGATTTCAATCAGATTGATGAAAACAAGGTATTGCATAAGTTCCTATCTGGAGTTTATGCACTGTAATGGCCAATTAATAAAATCTAAGTCCCAAGCCTATTAAACCCCCAAGAAAAACCTAAACCCATTTCAATGAAACGCTCCTCAGCCAAAGCTCTCATTAATTTCCATTGTCATTTTGGTAAAAGGTTGCCAATTTAACAAACTCTTCGATTTACCGAAAAGTATACAGCAATTACAATTGGATAACTCATCGTCAATTAAACAGTTTAAGTGGTAATACCAATTGCTCGAGATTGCCTCACCTAACAAAGTTTGAACAAAAAAAAATAGCACGAAAGACAAACAAACAAAACAAAAATAAATGGTGAAAATGGTATTCGTTTCGCATGCCCACCATACACACATCAAGCTGAATGATGACTGCAGTTGTGCCGTTGCCATCGCCGCCGCCACTCTATAGAAGATCGATTTACACCGCAAAGGTTTCATCATTTCACCACAATTGAAAATTCGCTAACTCACAAATTATGCTATCTAATTGTTGAGTAAAATACTCTACTTAAGCTAAACGCCGAGGCTCCCCCGCCTACAAATCGCTTTATGCATAAATCCAATTCGAAAATTATGATCCATTTTTTGCTATTATTGTGATGATTTTCAAAATATGTGCTGCTGTTGTTGTTGTTGTTCGCGATTCAATTTTTTTGCTTTTCACACGCCAATGATAAATGATGCGGCTTTTCTTCATTTTCACTTTGATTTGGGCTGGAATGTTTCGGATTCGATGTTACTGTACTGCAACTGGGATTACAATTGGATTTGATCGTTGGCAATTATAAACTGCACCTTTCATTTTGGCAATTGTGTGTTTGGGCCGTTTCATTTGGGCGCAGCATCGATGTAGTACATGTGAATGTGAATTGTTGAGCTCAATAATAAATAACAGTAAAGTTCAGTGACCAAAAAAGCCACCTAGAATGTTAACGTTAAAATGTCGACATGGTGTGCTTCTTCTTCTGCCCAATTCATCGATACAAGAGACCGTTACTTCTAACAGCTTGAATTCAATTACAGTAAACAGTCGTTTGTGCACAATTGCAACTACTTTATGCTGATTAAAAGCTACACTTTACCGATTTTCAGCGGCTCAAATGTTGCATAAAAAAAAAATATCCGACCCGAATTCCAATTGAAGTGTTCTTTCGAAAAACACACACAAAGATTAGAGTCTGTTTCAGTGCAATTGCTTTCAATGAAAAGTGAGTTTTTTTTGTGTATGTTGCGTTTTGTGTGAAAATGCATTCGGTTTTTTCGCTTTTTTTTTGAAAGATCTTTAATAATGATTTGGTTTTTGGCACAGAAACAGAGATAATTTTACAATTGAATCTTTGAATTTTGTTATGCCTATCGGTCGTGCACAACAAAACCAGAGACTTTCTGTTTCTGGAAAACAATTCGTCGAGTAAATGAACAGCAACGCTAAAAAAAACATAAATAAATACAGAAGAAGTAGATGAAAAAAAAACAGTTGCCTTAAATCGCCCATGCAATACATATATGCTGGATATAGGCTCATTTAAGCGTTTATTTTTTTTAGGTAAATGAGTGAGTGAGTCTCAAATACAAGCGTGTGTTGCGTTCGCTTCGAAAATTTAATCGCGGCCTCTCCATTATCATTTTTATTGGTGAGGCAGTCAGCACGCCATAGACACTCACATCATTGTAAACCATCGAGCATTTATTTTATTTACACGAGAGAGAGAATATAAAAATCAACAGCAACAAATCGCAGAGCAACGGCAAACAGTACAACAAACATTAAACCGTTGCATACGAACACACCCAACTGACTTGATCGTTCGGTCGCGAGCTCGCTCCACGAGTGCCACTTACACACACTCACACACACACACTCACATACATCTATACGCCTCTCAGCAGCAGCAGCAGCAACAAAGCAAGAATAACAGAGCATTCGAATATCGCTGTGGCTGAGTAACAATATTGCCTGAACCGAATGGCGATAGTGTGATTGAGCTATTGTATGGCCAAAGCAACCATATGGATGTTCAACATAGACTCTAGATAGAGATAGCCACATTCATGTACAGCCACTTCATTTCAACGGGGCCCCAAACAGTGTTTTGCTGCTTGTCGTTGCTGTTGTCGTCGTCGTCATCGTTGTTGTTGTTTGTGTCGCGCAATTGAATTTTTCACACACAAATTCAAAAGAAGAAGCGAACAAGAAAAAAAAATTATGAATTTCTTCAATATTGCCGTCATCAAACAAATCTAAAACGAACGGCAAACGAAACGATAGTGTCTTTTTAGAGAAACGAGCAGAAGTGAAGCAAAAAAAACGCTTTGACGCGCATTCTGTGCGTAATCGGCTTCAAAATTGAATTATTTTGTCACAAATTAAAAAAAAAACACCGAAGTAATTTGAAGCATCTTTTGTGTTTGTATTTATCATTTTTGTTCGTTTCGAATGTTTATGTGGCTTTTCATTTCATATGTGTAGTTAACAAAAAAGCAAGTCGTTTTGATTGTGTTTTAGTGAAATGAACTTGTTATTGAGTTTGAAATACTATTGGCTGAATGCCCAAAAAAAAAATGAAACACAACAATCGCACAAGTGAAATATCGCTAGCCAACGAATAAATAAACAACGCCAGTTCCTTGCATTTTCACATTGTGAATAAAAATTTGAACAATTTTTTTTTTCTCCTCTTGATTCTGTGTGTGTGTGTTATTTTTTGGTTAGTTGGTTGATGCCTGGTTGGCGTCGGTTGCGGGGTCAATCGAAACGTGTTTTGCTTCCCATCACATTTCATTTTGTGTGATCACACCAAGTGCGTTTTTGACTAGTGAAAAAGCAAAGTGTTTTGCAAAATTGAAAATATCGAAAATCTCAACTATCGAAATAAGAGTTTTGTTGGAACGAGATTCAGTGTATGTGTGTGTTTTACCGAATAGCCAAACATCATTCGAGATGTTTCCAGTGTTTTTTTTTCATTTACCATTTACGAACGTATTCGTTGTGTCAAATCAAATGTTGAATTATCCAATTCAAGCCATTGCAATGTGAATAGAACGTGAAACGATTGAATAAATATTTAAAAAAATGTACACGAAATTCAATCGATGTTATGTTTTGTGACTAACCATATTCAACGAAATGACATTACATCGAGTGACGTTTGGGACCACAGTATAGCCAATTGTATGTCCTTGATTGACAAAGACGAATCCACCATACGTTCGATGTATTCAATATTTTTTACTCGAAACAAATAAAAAAACAACAACAACAATTATTTATTTAGTTGAATGTAACTAAAACAGCACCATGCATTGAGTTGCAATTGTTTGAGCGATAACAATCCCGTGATTCAATTGTTTCTTTGTTCAGTACGTTGCATATTGACTTTACTGGCATTGGAACAAGAAAATGAATCGGTCACCTTTTATCGCTTGTTATGTGCCAAATAAATACACATTTTTTTTTTCGAAGCTACTGATGACAAATACAGCAGTTTCGCCGCTTGAATGTTCGGCTCGGCAATTTTAACTTGTTTGACTCATCAAATAACAACAACAAAAATGTGGTCGGTGTATGACCTAACAAAGGAAAAAGGGCAAAGTGTCACTTGCTCAATTGATTTTAATTGAAAATTACAAAAATGCTAATCTCTTTCGCTCTAATTCTGAAAACAAACAAAAAAAAACAGTCAAACAATCGAAACATATGTGCGCGGGTGCGATTCTGTATACACACTCTTCATCTTACTGATTCATCATTCTTGTATAAATAAAATAATGAGAAAGACTGTAAAATCGATGTACGCAAATACGAAAAGAATTACAATTTCGGCTTTTCAGTATTTAAAAAAGAAACAGTTGACGTCATTTCCACCATTTTATTTGAGAATGAAAATGAATCTTATGAAGGAAAAATTGTTTGTAGAATATTCATTCTTGGCTTGAATCTCATTCATAACAGTGATTCACAGTAGCTTTCATTAATATGGCCGGAAACATGGCATTCGATGACGAACGTACAGATAAATAGACAGTGCTGTCAGCGTTTCGTTGTTTTTTTTTCTTCTTCTCTAATTATTCAATTTGAACATCTTTTGGCAGATTAACACCACAACATGCACTTTTCCTCATTTTGCAACGTTTCAAGTATACACAAATACATATTCTTTTTACCAGATTTATCAAAATGAGATGCTACTGGTTTTCTAATCGTGACTTAAAGATGTCTATCATTGTTTTGTGTGTGTGTGTTTTTCACGTAAAATTGCAAAACGACATGCACGAAAAAAAAACGGAGCCTGCCGCACCACAAAACAATTGTTGTGGAATTGTATAATCTGACTTTCTCATGTACAATTTCTTCCGTTACAATGGAAAACGATATTTCCGAGTGAAAAATTGTTATGGTAAATAATATCGTACGGTGCGGCATTTGATCTGAACTCAAACACACACATACAAACGCTCTGGTGTGCACACCGATTGATGTTCGGCCGGTTATTGTTTTAATGCGATTTTATGCGAAAGCGGTTAGCTGAAGCGTCATTTGATCCGATTAACGCTTGATGAAGAAAAAACGAAAAGCTTCTTACAAGAACTTACATTAATGGGGCGTTTATCTGTTTGTTTCCACTTAAAAAAAAAAACAATCGGAAACCATTTCGCTTGCATTGTATGAGATAGTTTTAATTGCATTTGAGACGCAGCTATGCTGCTGGTGATTTATTGAAACAAAACCAAAAAAAGAACTATAAGCACAACAATAAAAAATTACGGCCACCAAATGTTATGCTTCATTGAGCATTTCTTTGATTTCCGGCTTTCAATGGCTTTTGCCCATTTGCAAGATTGATATTTTCGAATTTTGATCAAGTTGGATGAAGCGAGAATAGTGAGAAAATGAAAAAGATAGAAAGAGAATTTCATGCGTGAAAGAGGGCCCGATAATCATCGGCCAGAAACAGAACATGAACAGTTACTGCTTAGAGTTTTCGAGGTACAAAGAGTTTTTGAGAGAGAAAGAAAAAACAAAAATTAATTCCACCACATGAAACATTCCGTTTTGCTCGTGATAACAACGATTATGAGGCTGAAACAATGTTGAAACAGTGAAAGCATACACAGACCTCGACTCATCGATGGAATTTATGATTTGATAGGCATAACCAACTCTCCGATATCACCATGGAATAAAAGAGAATCCAACAACAGCACAAACACGTTGAATAAACAAACTAAAAAAAAATAGCAAGAAACAATCGATTGGTGGTGTTGAACGTGCGGAAATGCACACTTATTGAAATATTACCATCTCAATTTTTTTCAAAAAAAAAAAAACAAAAAACAATGCACACACAAATAGCCAAACCAGAGAAGAAACACAAGAAAATTTCATAGAAAGTTGATATGCAAAGCGTACGGCTTCATTCGCTTTGGAATTTGGAATGCAGCGTTTGTGTGGCTAGAAAATTGGTTTCATAATATTTCACCAGAAGCAATTTCTGATTGTGAGGGAGTGCTTTCAACACTAAACACTGTAAATATATGTTGCTTCCAATTCGTTTTGTCTACCGACAAAATACCGAAAAACATTCACGTCGCAACACTTTGTTCTGGTCGTTAGATATTTTGTTCGATTAACGGGAAAAATCTCTAATCCATAGATCGACACGATCTTATAATGAAGTGAAACACGAATTGCCAAAAGACCTCTAGATTCAAGTGGGAATCGAGAAATGCCACACATCGTTACCACTGATAACACTGGTGAATAGCGAATGCCAAAGATCATTCGAAAAATTCAATAACAAAAAAACACATGATGTTGTCGTTGAGCTAAACTCCAACTCTATAGACAATTTATTTTTTTAAAATGAAAAAAAAACACATTGTGCAATTTAAAATGCACGAACGATAGAAACGAAAAAAAAAAGTTGCATGCAAGTTTCTTGTGATCATTATCTGCACTTGGCTATCGATTCGATGTGTTTTTGTGCACACACACACACACACACACACACACACACACACACACACACACACATATATATATCGAAGAGTGAAAGAAAATCAAGTTCGACTTTCACTTACTGCACCAAAACCGTTCTTTTATTTCTCTCACTCATTTCATTTCGTTTCCAATTCGAGAGATCTTTGTGTTTTTTTGTTTTTTTTTTTTTTATTTAAACACACGATACATGGCCAAACAATTATGATATCAATACACATGATGCACACTTGGTGCAGGTGAAAGACAATGAGCCCAAATAAATTGATTGAGCAAACATATAAATTGACAATTGGATAATTGCTGAATGGAAAATCGGTATGTTTATGTGACAACCAGAGAAATAGAGAGAGAGAGAGACATTATTTTGTGTTGTGACTTTCACGAAGGTAACGATAGGGCCTGTATGCGTGCCGTTTACCGTGCGCCATGTGCAATATTGAGTGATTTTTAGGGAAGTGGAAAAAATAAAATAGACGAAGAAACAAGAAAAAAAAAACAAATCAACAAGAACCGTTTCAAAAATAAACACGAATGAAAAATCTTATTCACGTTACATATTCACATGGCAATCATTGAATCGCGTTTGGTCATTTGACACACATTTGCTCGTTCGTAAACGTTTACTTGATAAACGAAATTTAAAAAAAAAAGAAACGAATAAATTTTAGAAAGAAAATACACTACGAGAATTAAAATCATAAAACATATAGTTTGTTTGTTTGTTTTTTATTGAATCCGATTAGATAATGACATTGGTGGTGTTATTTCAATCGAAATGAATGCAAAAGTGAAAACCTCATTGCACATCGAACGTTTGAATATGTGATTTAAATAAAAATTCAAAAAAAAATTGTTGTTTACAACATCAAAACTAAAACAAGTGTACAGGGGAAAAAAAGAATAAAAAAACCGGCATCAAGCAATTGGAGTTAGTGTTAAAGGCTGGGGGTGGTTGAAGGCAAAGAATGACATCGGCATCAGGAGTGCGGGCAACAGCGGATGTACCAAACAATAGTGAGCCCGAAAGTCTCGACAGTCTTGCCTACGATGATTGGGAGGGTCAATTTGAATTTGTTGGCAATAACAGCACGAATGAAACGACTGGCACAACCATAAAGTCAACAACCAACGAACCGGACGATTTAAATTTGACCGCACCCAAACAATCAAATAGTACATTGGCTGCACACAATTGCCCGATATTAATTGATGAAGAAACATTTTTGAGCATGCAATCAGCCGACATCGATGAACCATATTCCATGATCACTGAACAACCAAATCAATTGATCGAAAACGCTTTGAAACATTTACAATTTGATCAAACAGTGCCATCAAAACAAAACAAACGAACACCGACACAAATCGATGTAAATAAATCGCCTAGTTTAAGCTTCGACCATATCATTGCGATGAAAAATCGCCGAAATATGCACAGCGACAGCAATAATAACAGCTGTTGCCATTCGGATGGTTTTAAAATGTCAGATGTGAATTATGCGCATGAGCTGTACGACTCCTTGCTTAAGGAACAAGTAAGTTAAGACACACAGCTGGGCTCACCGTTAGCTCGCCGTTTCGCTCAATTTCTGAGCGCGTTCAAATATGACAAAACGTGTGTGCAATGCGCAATATTTATTGAATACTCCTACACACCGACAAATGAAATGTAAAAACACGCACGCACACGCGCACACACACACAAAATCCTTTATTTTACAAAACTGTGAATTTTGATGCCATTAATCTTGCGGCATTTTTCTCGGCAATCATGAAACGCATTTTTCATGTGTCCAAATCAATTTTTCAACAGTGATCATTTTTTTCTTTCTTGTTGTTTTCTTTTTACCAATTCAATTTATTAACGTTTTAACTGAACTGAAGGGGAATTTAATTCACCCACGTGATTGAAATGCACACAGCACACGCACATTGTGCGACGAACTTTAATCGGCATATATTTTTTAAATTTTGAATCAGCGCTATTCAGCTGTTACATTCATTTGCACAGCTCATCTTGAATTGCTCCAGACATATTAACAAACATCAACATTCCTTTATAATACACACAAGAATTGTTGTTTCTCTCTATCACATTTCGGTGCACGTACACAGAGGGAGAGAATGAGAGAGAGTGGCCCGATTTGCTTATGATTCCCCAATGAACGACATTTCTTTAAATAGCTCACCAACAAACGCGCTCTATTTTATTCAAAACATTCGATTGCTACACAGCAACCGAGTGCCTTGGATCCGCATTTCATACACAGATCCGTTACAATTATGAACGGCTTTGAATTGTTGTTGTTGTTGTTGTTGTTTTCAACACTAAATTTCCGCTGATTTCTTTGGTCGTTTGTGCGCATTCCTTGCATATCATCGTGTCTTATCGCAAAACAATAACAAATACAGGCGATGTTTTAATCGTTAATAACATATAATAATATAGAGTTTTGTTGGAACAGTCGACCGTTGTGGCCGGGCCACATTAAACCAAAATCGGCAATGTTTTTGTTTGAGCTAACGAAATATGGATGATATGTTCATTGATGAATTCGCAGCCGAGCTTGATGTCCTAAAAGTTCGATTGACATATTTGGTAACAAGTTGCATAAGTCAGACAGGCTTACAATAAATTCACACAGTAGACCTCCTCATCCTTTTCCATTCTATTCCATCACCTTGTTTTTATTTGTTATTTTGAAAATCAAACATTTTTTTTTTCAATGTTCAAGTTTTTGGTTATAAAAGTGTTTAATTTGGTGTATTTTGAATGTGTTTTATAAAACTATAGTTGGAGATATTGCAACGTCAGGTAAGCACGTTGGCTGATTCGCAGAGCAATGCTGAGGATCGAACGACACGAACAAAAACGGAACATGCTGTGCTGCAGGCTCGCTATCACATGCTCGAGGATCAACTTAGAGAGGTAAGTGCATAGTGCACTAGGGTGGTTCGATTTTTATCTACCAACGGTTAAAAAAAAACCCGGGGCGGTCCTTGTAGTACATGAAAAGAGGAACATTTTCCGATATTCAGGTTGATCCTAGATTGAAACCCCTGGTGGCCTGAGGTTTTTGAAAAATCAGATTTTGGGCCATAATAAATGTTTTTAAATTTCATATTAATGACCAAAATTATGATTTCATTCGATTTTTAACCACCATTCCTATATATTCTAGGTATTTATTGATCATTTGTTCATATATTTTGATCCATTCTATTACCAAGAAGACAGCAAAGTGCCAAAAATCACAAAAAATCATAACAAAACTTACTATAAATTCAACAAAAATACTCTGAAAACAACATAAAATTCCCAAAAAGTCTCAAATTTTAGCTCAATCAATTACATTATTATGTTTTTGTTATCAACAGAAAATGTGGATATTTTGATGATTTTTTTGGCACCAGTTTCACACGAAGTCGGACAAAAATTGTAAATCATGTCTCCGATTTGGCTGAAAATGTAAACATATCACTCGAATGCCGAAAAAATGACACCGCCAAATTTTTAGCTCTCTAGATGGAAGGGTTTGGCTGGGAGAGGATAGTCCATTTTTTAAATTTTGGTCGAAATCGCCAAAAGTGCCATTTTTTGAAGACTCATATGTCGGGAACCGCTCGACCGATCTGAAACATATGCATACCGTTAGAAAGGTATTGAGGTTCACTACAAAAAAATATACATATAAGAGGATTACGTGGAAGGAAAAACACACATTGTTTGCAGTTTGAGTTCGAAAATTCAATTTTAAAAAAATGTTGGACGACTACACTCCGCGAATCCACTCTTATATTTTTTTTGTAGTGGACCTCAATACCTTTCTAACGATATGCATATGTTTCAGATCGGTCGAGCGGTTCCCGACATATGAGTCTTCAAATAATGGCACTTTTGGCGATTTCGAGCAAAATTCAAAAAATGGACTATCCTCTCCCAGCCAAACTCTTCCACCTAGAGAGCTAAAAATTTGGCGGTGTCATTTTTTCGGCATTCGAGTGATATGTTTACATTTTCAGCCAAATCGGAGACATGATTTACAATTTTTGTCCGACTTCGTGTGAAACTGGTGC
The DNA here is from genome assembly GCA_030463065.1 of Aphidoletes aphidimyza. Taxonomy (NCBI): domain Eukaryota; kingdom Metazoa; phylum Arthropoda; class Insecta; order Diptera; family Cecidomyiidae; genus Aphidoletes; species Aphidoletes aphidimyza. The sequence continues at coordinate 9,411,426 of CM059998.1, read as the reverse complement.
CAAAAAAATCATCAAAATATCCACATTTTCTGTTGATAACAAAAACATAATAATGTAATTGATTGAGCTAAAATTTGAGACTTTTTGGGAATTTTATGTTGTTTTCAGAGTATTTTTGTTGAATTTATAGTAAGTTTTGTTATGATTTTTTGTGATTTTTGGCACTTTGCTGTCTTCTTGGTAATAGAATGGATCAAAATATATGAACAAATGATCAATAAATACCTAGAATATATAGGAATGGTGGTTAAAAATCGAATGAAATCATAATTTTGGTCATTAATATGAAATTTAAAAACATTTATTATGGCCCAAAATCTGATTTTTCAAAAACCTCAGGCCACCAGGGGTTTCAATCTAGGATCAACCTGAATATCGGAAAATGTTCCTCTTTTCATGTACTACAAGGACCGCCCCGGGTTTTTTTTTAACCGTTGGTAGATAAAAATCGAACCACCCTAGTGCACACACTTATTTAAAACGACTGTACTGTGTATAAAATCACAAACAAAAAACACGCATGTCGATGTTGAAATAATTTTAATAATTTGCATTTTATTGAATTTAGGTTGAAATTCGGGCTGAAGAGCGGGTTACGGAAGAGCAAAAACGGCACCGTGAATTGCTCGCACGTGTCGAACGTGAAGCCATTTTGCAGAATGAAAATTGCCAAATTAAAATTCGTACCATTGAATTGGAAGCGAATAATTTAAGAGATGAAATGCAACGGCTTCGTGCACAATATGAAAAGCAAGCGGCTGAATTACGTTCGACTTCGGAAAAACTTGAAGATGCATGTGAAAATTTGCAAATGGCCCGAGAGGAGTTGACTGAAGCAAAAGAGAATGAAAAAAGGTATGAATGGTTTTTTTGTATCAGTGTGTGCAAAATGAACTTGCTAAACATCAAATTGTGAATTTTAAAGGTATTTGTCGGAAAAATTGGCGGCCGAAGATTTAATGATCGAGCTGGGCAAAGAAGTGGAACGTTTGCGATCCGAATGTGGACCAGCAATGCCAACAACATCGCCTGAAACATTGCGCCTTGAAGAGCTACATCAAGAGCTTGAAGAATTGAGACAAGCGAAAAAAGTGCTCATCGAACAAAATGAAGAACTTCAAGCAATGGTTTTAACACGTGGCGTTGAAGAAGGCCGTAATCTATTGAATGGCACATCCAACAGTCTGGCACAAGAATTAGATGAACTGAATGATCGGCAGGTGAGTCGATTTTTTTTGGATTCTATAATCTGTTGAGAAGTAGGCCATAGACTTGATGCCGTAGTAAAGCTAGTTAGGTCAGTTTAATATATGGCATTCAGTTGAATTCTCTACTCGCATAGCTACTGTTATCGTTGCAATCCGAAATATTGGCTAAAATGTTCACATTCCAATTGAATTTTATTTTGTGTTTGAAAGTTCATGCTGTGCTTGTTTTTTTATTACATCAATTTCGTTTGTCTTACAGGACTCTGTTGATTCAGCAACATTAGCCTCTTTGACTAAGGTAAATCGGATATGACGATTCCACTCAATCTCCCATTTCTGTTTATCTCTCTCTCTCTCTCTCTCTCTCTCTCTCTCTCGCTCTTTCTATTTCTTCTCTCTGTTTCTCATTTATTTTGTGCGTTGTCTCATTTATATATATATATATATATATTCATTCTTATTTGCAAACCATTATTTATTACCCCATCCCCTGTAGCATTTATCTCTTTATTGCAAATAATAATCCCATGGGCACCTAACTCCATTCCTTAGATGTTATTCTCAACAGAAAATTTGCATCATTCCAAAATGCCACATGTCATAACAAGACAGGCTCAGACAGAAAACTCATTTGTTAATTGGTTGGTTATCATTTATGGCAATTTGATTGTTAATATCTCATTGTGACTAATTGGGCTCAATCAATTCCTATCCCGTTGGTTTGAATTAACGTATTTTGATATCCTTACCTTACTAAATATTTCATCCGGTTTTTGGGAAATTGGCAACCTTTTTGTTTTACAAATTTTTTGAACCATTATCACAAATTTGCTCAATTTAGTGATGAAATGAATTAATAATTTATATATTTTGTTTTTTTTTTCGTTCTCTTTTATTTCACACAGTTACAATTGGCATATCAGGAGAAAGAAGAGGAGAATCAGCGACTGAAGCACTATATTGATACCATTCTATTGAATATTGTTGAAAATTATCCGCAAATTTTAGAGGTTAAGACAAATCCCGTGTCAAATAAGCGATAAACATTTAGCATATAAATCGAAAGATGTGACAATAACAACATGTAAAAACCGGCATTCGGTTGGAAATTTCAGTCATTTGATATGGTCCTAGGCACAATATTTAATTATTCTTTCATATTTTTTTTTTTTTTTTGATTTTAGACAAATTGACTAACTAAAATTTATTTTTAAATTTTGTGTATAAAATTCATTTTTGTTTGTTCGTAATTCAACGCAAACACGTTGAACAGCTTGTGCATATGGTTTTACATTTATTCGCTAAAATCTCTTGTCTTTGTATCTTCAATTTGATAAATGAATAGATTTTAGTTTTTGATTTAATTTAATTTTCTATTTGCAAGCATTTTTTTTATATTTGCGAATCGAAATAACCGGAAATAACGAAATTAGCTCAAAATTCAAGAAAAAAAAACAAAATTCAAATCAATCAACTCGATCAATATATCCATATTTGTTGAAATTGCTTCTCTATAGTTTTTGACAATAAAATAATTTGTCGAAATTTGTCAACCGATAAATTGATGATTTTTTCATGTGGCTTAGGTATAAAGGAAGTTTTTCCAAGGAGAATTCTGACAAATATATATATATATATATAAAAACAGTGGACATTCACCTGTTTACGATCAGAAAAAAAAACAACACAGACAAACATAATTTTTACGCCGTTCAGATGTGAACGAGTATGTGAACACCGTATAACACTGAAATTCTGTATGGATTTTTTTAAATCGGGTTGCGCCGAAAGTGATTTTAATTTTCAGTACAATCGCCAAATATAGTTAATGATTTGTTTGATGCCGAATTAATGAATTCTGTTAAAGCCTATTTAAAAATATAATGGTTAGCCATTCATTTCACAGACAAAATGAAGAGATATTAAATTAAATTGAATTGTATATTTTAATCATTTTTTTTGGTTAATTAATCATTGAAATGAAATATTCAAACGACTAAATGCTAATGACTATTATAGAAAGTGGCAATGACTTGGCCTTTAACTATTCCATTTCAATGTGGCGTAGTAATACGAGTTGAAGTAATTTTGACCGAAAAGTCACCTCATTCATTTAAAAGAAAAAAAAATTAACATAGAAATATTTAGTGACTTTTCTAGAATTCTAAAATAATTTAGCAAAAATAATATGAAATTATCAAATGAATCAATAAACGTTTTTTTTATATAAAATTTATTAATACATTAATACGATTAATAGTTTATATTCTAATCTCCACGTTATCAATTACGATTAACAGGTTTCTTATTCGATTTTACTGTTATTAATTATTATTATTATTACTGTTGTAAATAAGCAAAACAATCAAACGAAATAAATACAATTAAAAGAATATTTTTAACTTTTCTCAATGGAAATTCATAGCATGAAAGATCTTTAAGGTTTGTGATTCAAATTGATTTGTTTCTTGTCGATGATAACACACAATTTATTAAATTAAACTTTTTACATAAAATTGAATTGAATAACCGACCAGTGATGCTGGTCATGGGCTGAGGAATCAAAATATACCAACGAATTTCAACACATTGAATTTGTGAACAATTAAATGGCTGCAACGTGTTCATGAAAATAGTTCCACTTTATAAAAGAATCTATATGTACTATGTAACTATACTTACTTCGAAACAAACGTGGAAGTTAATTATTTTTTCCATAGAATGTTTGAGAAATTGTGGTTTGAATTAATTGTTTTTTTTTTGTCATTTGCAATGTGATACGTAGCAAATACTTCTTCTATTATTTTCAGTGAATTCAACATTTTTGGATGAAATAATTTGAATTGGGTTGAAATTATTTCACAATTTCGACGACGATCTCAGTTTTGGTCTTTGTCACATTTTGATTTGAATATGTTTTAAAATTTGTTTTTTTTTTCGGTAACACATTTGAAGAAGAGACATTGGAAATTAATTTATTTCTATTTATTTTAAATTAAAAAAAAAAAAACATTAAACCATATGCTCTCGAAGTTTTATACAGCTATTGACAGGCTATAAAGTAGCAACTCCAATTTTCAAACTGGCCCCTATTGCTCAAAAACTGTTCATTTTGAAGATGAACAGATTTGTTTGAACAAATATTCAAATTTTACTAAATAATGTTCAATTCAATGTTGTATCTGTTCAAAGTTGATGGCATTTTTTTCGAAATGCACATTGAATTCTTTGGGAATTCTTTGGGAATGGCTTCTCTCGGACTAACAGTGATTTATGTTAAAATAAGTAAAAATCTCATTGTAGACTTTTACAAAAGTATTTAAAAACAACATTTTAAAGCAAATAAATAGCAGACAATTAACCAATTAATATAAATTATTGACAACTATGAAGCGATGTTTCAGTTTAATTTTCCAAAAAAACCTATAGGTAAATATTCTGAAATGAGAATAATTTTAATCGTTGGTTCTGCATTTGAGTTAATTCTTTATTTTCATATTTTTGTTGTATTTCTTGCATCGTGCATCTTGGCTTTGTAGCTACCACTCGTTTTTCAAATATTTAATAGAAATTCGAATAATTTTGTATTTAATATTTCCTGTTGACAAAGTGGTACTAAATTGATCAATGAAAGAAGACGTTCCTACCGCAAAAAAAAAATTCAAACAAATTTCACGCGGCTTAAAATATTGATCAATTTTATACCTGATAACATTGTGCATAATAATTTAGTGATACAAGTGTCAAATAATGTTTGAAATAAGTCGTTAGCATTATTTTCGAGGTAAAATTGTGATGTGTAAATTCCATTATTAAAATTTCTCGGGTGGCGGTAAAATACCGTTTGCTTAAAAGGTAAAATCTATCATTTATTGGTAGACATTCCAAAAGACAAAATAAAAAACGAATATTCACTTGAATTGACAATTATTAATATTTATATAATACAATTAAACTAGATGAATTCCGATGAATATCACTTAAACTAAAGGTCAAGAACGAAGCCATCGAGTCAATTACCAACAAACACAAATATAAACACTATCCGATTGAATGTTTGTTGTAAGTGGCCGTTAGATCAGACAATCTTCAAAATAGTAATAGTTCTAACAGCAGAGCATCGGATTCATTCAAATGCGACGTCTCTAAGGAAGTCTTAATCGAGCCTATTCGTTTAAATTCATTAACTACAAAATATTCTCTGGCGTCAAAAAAATTGTAAATAGTCTCGTTGAAGTGCGTTAGCTACGAAATCGGCTCAAAAATCCCATGAAATTGTTTAAAGTATTTGACCTTGAATATGTGAGAGTTTGGTGATAGTTGGCGTTGAATTGGCTATCGAAAGTACGTTTCGTTCAAAATTTCAAATTAAACTTCAACGCACAAACACTCATTCCATATTGTGAGAATACAGAGTTTGGTCTTTAAATGATAGGCATGCGTGCTTCATTTAGTGGGTTTTGATTGAATTTCTAGAGAAAGTCATTGACCGGTAGTTTTATTATCACATTTAGCTCTGTTCAGCTATTTGACGTATTCTATTGCTTGAATGTTGTTATCGAAGCAGAGAGAAAAAGACTCAAACGCTTCTTTTTTTCCTTTCGTTCTTATCTATCGCATATAGAAAATAGAAATAAATAGGAAAGATTGATAATAATATGATCTCTTTAGAATGCGTCTTTTTTTATTCTTTGTTTTCTTTTTATTCCAAACTATACCATCTCTTTTTCGGCATGCGTGCGTCCGTTGTGTTTTTTTTTCTCATTCACATCTCACAGCAAACTTTTTTGTTGTTGTTGATAAAGATTACTATTTAAATTCAATTATAAATCATAGCTCATTGAAGTGATGCGTATCATGATAACAGGGTTGACGACTTGCTCACCGCTAGAATGCTCAATAGTTTATTTAAATTTTAGATCAACATTAGAAGAAAGCCGAACGTATACTAAATGCAGTTTACCAAACGTAATTCTCATTTTATTTCCATTGGCGACGATCATTGAACCATAAATAGCACCTCCAGACAAAACCCTGAGCTAGAAAAATTTAAAGCATTTTGACCATCACCATTCGAAACAATATTGAATGAATAAACGATTTTGCGCGTTTCACATACGATGCGTACTGTGAAACAGCAGCCTAAGTGTTCATTTTGTTCAATCAACTGAGGGGCGTGTAACATTTTGAAATATCAGCGACATCAATGGATACATGCATTCATCGGAGTTAACATAGAGATATTGTATTCGGATAAAGGTGGTCATAGTAAGCTATCGACGTATTCCAAATACTTCGCTAAATCGGAAATTGTTTCAAGAATATCGCCTGTACAGTTCGATTTCCGTTGACTTCAAAACGTTTTCTTTGCCTGTCATTAGCCCCCTCACAATCTCCACCCAAAAAATATTTCCGCACATATTCAATTCCAAAGAAATTGGCCTAGGTTGTTCTCTCAAAACAAAGTTCAACGTTTATCATTTGTGTTTTGTATCGGGTGTTGCAAAATTGCCTCAACTACTTTATTTAGATCGTTGTGAATTCATCGAAAATGCAAATCAAACTAGATCCAAATTATGGACACTTTTTCAATGTCAAATAAAAAACTTATCACCATAGAAATTTATTAGTCTAGCAACTTGTTAGGGTGTACAATAGGGTGTTTCTGAAAATAAAGAGTAAAAAAGTGTCTGGTATTAATTCAAAGTGCACTCAATTTAGTGTCGATGGGTGTTTTCTATTTCTTGCTGCGCATCGTACAAATCTTGATCACGATCTCTACGAATTGGTCTTAATAAATTCGGATGAATCGGTTTGTTGAACAGTCTGCAATGTCCTGAATAAACAATAAAATCAACATTGATAATTATACCGTAAGTAAATTGCATCACATTAGCCACTCTTACCTTTATATAGGATGCATTTGGCGGCTACCAAATCCCGATGCCAGACGATTGTCGTTTGATCGCACATCATTACGTTGTCAATCGTGTGTAGTTGCCAGTTTAGGAAGAACTTTTTTGTCTTCAGCACTAAACGACGATTTGGCATCGCGTTGTGAATCAAATTTCCGTCCAAGCGCATTTGGTTGCGCACCCGTTTCCATGCTCGTTTCCCCATTTCAATTACAATTTGTGTCGGCAAGAATTCTGCGTTCCAAGTAGGTGGACTACAGTTGCGGCACACCTTGAAATCAATTCACAATTCACAATATGATACAATCTATTTCAATACAATCATTGAGTTGCTTACCTTAAATCGCATGTTCCGTGTGTTTCGATCAAATCGGTTGAAGCATTTTGGACACGTTTGCGACGTATAGTACTCATCAACGTATCGAATGTAAACATTTCCAAGCTTTTTGAAACTGTTCACTAGTTTTCGTACTCCCGGGCATCGGACGTACTTCCGAATACTGATGGGCGAATTCGGTGATATCTGTGCAGCTCCAATGTATGCAATTGTCTTTAGTTTGTTTGTTAAAAATGCAGCAATTTTGTCTACTGCGCGATTCGATTCGATGTACTTATCAAGTCCCATCCGTGCATATTTTTGGTTGGCGTATGTTGCTATGCCAGCTTCGAACATCCGCAAACGGTGCTCCACATATGAACGCCAATAAACGCTCTTTGGTGATGGCATCGTGACGTATCCAAATCGGTCATTTATCTCAGCTGTTTTGAATGCTTCCGTCCATCGTTCGGTCTTTCGATCACGCGTGCGCTGTTTTGCATTCCAATGATAATGTTTGCTGCTAATCGTTATGTTAAACTGTAGGAAAAAAAAAACAACAAGCCGTTCATTAGTGAAATAAAGTAAATATTGCTAAAATGAAATCATTGTATCGAACGGAAAACTCACTTCTTTGTTCGTGCGCACAGTACGTCTAACTGTGGCATTCCATGTTTTCATGCCCGGGTCGATTCCAAGTTCATAAACGATTTTATTCATGTTGAAATCGTTCGAAATTTGGTCCACTATTGTTTGTTCATCGACAGGTGGTTTCTTTGTTTTTACGTAAAGCAATGAAACAGAGTCACTGTTCGTAACGATTTGATGGTGGAACCGTTTGTGACTTTTCCCGATGCGATTGATATAGGGAATATTAAATATTGAACTCCAACGATCGTTATCACCACCATTCCATTCCACTTTTTTCGAATCTTTGAACATTTGAAGTTTAGCGATTTCCTTGAATTCGGTGTCATCGATCTTAATGTGTTTCAAATGAAAACTACACAATGGAATTGCCACAAATGTATTAATTTTTGGTGGTCGTGGAACAGCTGTTTGACCTCGAAATTGCAACGGATTGTGATTGATGTGGAATTGTTCAATTTCGCGTTGCATTTTCACCCACATACATAAAGATTTGAACCAGTTGTCCGTTACGAATGTTCGCATGTTAAGAGCATCAGCACCACCAATCAAATATAACTCATTTACGAGCAAATCCATATTTAATCTTCGATGTTGATCACCGTTTGTTCCATCTCGGCCAAGAAATACACTGCGCAAAGCATTTTTCACATCGGTGTCATCGATGTTGAATCCTTGCAATTGCAATTCGTATTTCTTCATGCTAAAAAATGCTTTGATCCGTTTATAGCAGTGCTGTCTAATGTTTGTGCGAACGTTCTGCGTGTATAGTTCAACCATATATTTGAACGAATTCGTCATGGCCGTTCTCGTTGGAAGCGTGATTTGGTATGCTGTAATCCATCTGATAAATAAATATGGCACACTATACATCGGTTTTCGGACATTGTCATTATTAACCCCCATAAAACAGTTTTTTATGGCCTCTTCACCATTTTGTTCGAAGAATTTTCTGTGATCATCTGGATCGTCCACTGCTGAATTGACTTTAAAGAGCAGCAGCAACGAAGCCAAAAATTGAAATTTTGTTGCTGCAAGACATCGATTACGGATAAGTTCACGAAAATTTTTCAAGTGTTTCCTTTTCACCACTTTTTTTAACGTCAATTTAATTGACGAGTAAGTTTCATTTTCTTTGAGCTTGTAACGAGCGCGTGGTGGTCCGCTTCGATCACTCATTTTATTCACTTGATATCAACACTATGCAATACTGGGTCGTGACAATTTAATTTGAATTTTATCGTGTGAAATCTGATGGCCGAATGATTGAGAATGATGCATCACACGGCCTTTTATAGGCAAAAAATGCTGACGGAGTTTGACACAGAATGAAAGGTGAAATTCAAGAATGCAAACATATTTGATAAATAAACAATCAAAATCATTTTGCCTAAAATCGAGGCATGTGCTGTACCTTCTCTGCAAATTTGCAATACTGCATAAAAATCTCAAACATAAATAAAATGAAGTTGTGGTTCAAAGAAGTGGCAACAATCTAAATGATTTTATCGTTTTACCAAACGATGCAAACTCATAACACAATAATCTTTATTATTTATGATGTTTACAATAGGATAGAGTATGTTCGAGATCACAAGACATTATTTGTTGTTGCATCGAGCTCGAATACATTTCACGATAATTATTGAACAGACTAAAAAAAAAACAAATCTTTTGGGAGGTTTGAATATCGTTGGCCAAGCTGTATAAGTACTGTTAATCGGCACAAAACAGATCGTACATTAAATTTATACCAGACAATTTTTTACTTTCAATTTTCAGAAATACCCTAGTGTACAACAAAAGTTGTAATTGTTGTTTTTCGGTCATCAAAGAGAATTGGTTTCGAATCGTAATCTTGTTGATATATCAAAAAGGATAAAATTGGCTCGAATCAAATTAAATTGCTTTCAATTCAAAACTACCACGAAAGGAAGTTCTATTGACCAGAATATGGCATGGGTTTTAGATTTAGTCCTGTTGCACAGGAATCGTTTCAGTCATCCATCAACACGTAGTTCATCCTGGTGATTTCAATTTTCTAGAAATTGATTCAGCCACTGCAGGCCATAAAAATGTTGCTCAATGCTCATTGTGACAAGCGTTTAGAGTCATTTCAACCTTTCTTCTTCATTTCATGAGTTTTCTAAATGCACCTTTTAAAGCAAAGCCATTGCCCAATTTTGACTTCTCTCTTGAATAATTCATTGCATAAGTGATAAGTGCGCAAATAAATTGTAAACCTTAACAATTGGCATGTACTATGCCATTGGTTAGAAATCGATTCGATGGACTATATTTGGTTTGAATCATCGCTTGTTTGATCATCGCTGCAATTCATCTCTATTTTTGTCTCACATTCGATATTTGTCCCGTTTGAAAAATGACGAAGAAATATTCCATACAGAAAAACTTGCAATAGGTCGGTGGCTTTGATCTATTATCAATGGCATTAATGAATTAATAAATGAATCAGTTAATCCAATCGTATGTTTTATTTTTTTAAAATTCCGAAATTTTCATTTTTTCCAATTCATTGAGAAATTCCAAACGAAATCGTAAAATTGTTACTTCGAAAGGTGGATGGGGGTACTACGATCAACTACTCTTTTCATATGTATTTCAAGTAGATTCTAGTTTAAGGCAAACAACGTATTGCAAAGGTCAGAAATAAATTTGGCTGAATGACAACCATTTCGATTGAGCAAATTTAATCGAAGAGAACCGTTTCACCTTGAATCAATGGTAAATTCAATGAAATCATCATATCGAAAGGGAGGTGTTTGCCTCCACTACTAACCGACAGTGCAGTCTGGATTTGTTCAATTTGATGCATTTGACCACGCTCAATTTCAGACACATCACCAAATGTGGCATCAGAATACCAAGCCCCCATTGAAGGTGCGCGACGGTATGCAGACAGTTGCATCGACCGATAACCATTTAACCAAACTGGTTTCGGAAAAGAATCGTTAGAAATTCTCTGGAAATGTGGTTCTTTTTCGAACGAATTCTATTTCTGAAGTCTGGTCTTCTGTTTCTCTCTGTCTCTTTCTCTCTGTCTCTCTCTCTCTCTCTCTCTCTCTCTCTCTCTCTCTCTCTCTCTCTCTCTCTCTCTCTCTCTCTCTCTCTCTCGCTCTTCATCGGGGAACAATGTAATGCCGCTGTCTGCCACAAAATGCACACACAGCCCAAGTGTATTGATGTGTGATAAATATGATGAAAGTGCATACAGAAAACGTGTGAGCGGATGCCTCGCGATCGACTCGAAATATATTGAGTGTGCGTGTCAATACTGTATTCGCATGAATGAAATGCCATAAATATAAATTCAAGCATTTCATTCTCTTTGTGTGCATCTATCAATCAATCGACGATCGGAATGGAAACAATTTTTGTGTGTAGTTTTCATATGAACTGATGAAATCAAGTGGAGAGTTAGATAGATAGATAGATAGAGAGAGAGAGAAAAAGCTGGCATTCAGAAATTGCACGATGAAATCGAAATGTGTCTGTGAATCGGTTTGTTGCGATGCTCATTAGATATCTCATAAATCTTGTCCATATAACATTTATTTTTTTTATCGTTGTAATTTTTAACCAAGAATATATTGCCTGCAACAGCTGAGTTGTTGTTGATTGCGTTTGGAACTGAACAGTTTTGCATTCATTATGCTTTGATTTGAAATTGCATAAAGTTTGATTTTTCATTTACAATATTCAAAAGAAACAAAAAAGCAACAAGAAAAAAAAAATCGACGAAAACAACAAAGTGTGACATAATTTAATGGTTTTTCGCACATTTGTTGTTCGATCCAATGAATTGATGTATTGCACCTGTTGTTGTTGCATTTTGACCAGAAACGGACACAAGATTTGCTACCGAAATTTATCACCTTGATTGGAACTAAATGGTTTGCACACGACCAGAGTGAGAGAAAGAGAGAGCAAGAGAGAGAGAGAGAGAGAGAGATAGAGAGAGAGAGAGAGAGATAATTGTAAATTGCATTGTGTGTCAATACAATGCCATGCATTCTGAGCCAAGTGCCACTGGCTGGTTACCCGTCGATACAATTCGCCCCTTGCACACAAACACGCGTCTGCATAAATCAAATGGCCAAATTAGCATGAGAATGGTGAAATAAAACAAAATTGGAAAAAATGCAAAAACATAAACAAAAACTTAACCACCGTCCGAGAGTTTGCGAATGAGAGAAAGAGAGTGTGACGAAATGGAGAAACGAAATGAGCAACAACAACAACAACAACAACAACAACATCAGCAGCAGCAAAAAACCAGCACGAGAAGAGAACAAAAAAAACTAATGAATGAACCGAACGACCGAATTTGATATGCGTAGAGAGTGCAAGAGAGCGAACGAGTTCGCGTTTGGTGTAAAGAACAAAAGTTTTCGTATGTAGAATACGATCCAGAGGAACAGAGAGAAAGGCTGGACAGAATACCAAATCAAAACGGAATATAATATGCATTGAATTTCATGTCTGGGTGTGTGTTAAATGCGAGAGCATTCAGGCAACACGTTCACGAGTAGCCAATGCGCCTCTCCAAAATCCAATTCATTTGTGAATGTGCTTTTTTCGTTGTTGTTGTTGTTGTTATTATTATTATTTTTTTTAATGAATGCGCTTATGCATTTTTGTGACGACTTCACTTATAACTATTATATTCTAGGCTAAAAATGGTTAAAATGTGTCTGCGGCTCTCTCTCTCTCTCTCTCTCTCTGTCTTTGTCTTTCTCTCTCTTTGTCTCGATCGAACTCGATCAAATTTTCCAACGAATTTGAGTGCTAAGCTGTGGCTGATGTTGTTGCTTTTTACCTCTTTTTCATTCACCTCTCTATCGTCACAAATAAATTGACACCAAATTTTGGTTCAAGTTAGCACCGACTGTGGAATGATTGCAGTTTTTCAGATGAAATCTAAATGTGGCTTTTATCTCCGGTGCCACTTGTAATGTATCTGTCTGCCATAGTGTCACTGTTATCATCCCACACCATTGTTAGTTATCGGTGGGAAATGTGTTGCGAAGACAATTTTCTGAAGAACCGTTGTATGGCGAACTCTACGACCATCAAAAGTTAAAAATCATAGCGGCGGAGTGAAGAGTGCACAAGTTCTCTTTTCTATTTTAGCATCCACATGGACGGTTTATTTGTATCCTCCAATCGTAAAATCAACAGCCAATGAAACTGTACGCATTGCACTTCAGTCCACTGCACACGCATGCTATAACCATTCCGATTGCCACCGAATGTGTGTGAGCGTTGAATTGAATGAGATGCAGTCATATTGAGTTAATTAGAAATTAATCGGATGCATTTTTCTTTTAGTTCGAATTGATCGATTTCAATCGAATTTGTTCATCTACAAAAATTATATTCCACATATTTGATTTGTTCAATTTCAAAATTTTCATTTCAATTTCAATCGCACTTCGACAGAAACCGATTATTTTCCTGAGCAATTGGGTTTTCGTGACTGCCACTCAATCGAGCAGCATAACAACTCAACTCAGCTCCGAAGTGTGTCTGTACCTGTGCCATTGGCCGTCGCCGCCACCGCCGCCGCCGCCGCCTTTGTCGTCCGTTTGCTGTTTGCTGCTGCTATCGTTTTGTCGTGTCCCAGTGTATGTGTTCTCTCTCGCTTGACAAAAAAAATTATACACAATGTCTATGCTCCTCTATAGTTAGCTATATGTACACATGCACACGATGATGTGTGAAATGTTATTTATGTCTTTAAAAAAGTCTTCTACAAATCATTTCACTGTGAACCTTCTTACTGGCCAGTCGCACACACTTTCACAAAAAAAAAAAATTCTCTTCGCTTCCTTTTCTCTAAAGAAAATTTAATCAGTTTTTTTTTGTTGGTCGTTGTTCTCTCGTTTGGTTTGTCAATACGTTTTGTTGGTCTTGTAGTAATTCTCGCGTTGCAATTTCCAATGAAATATAAATTTTCAACGATTTTGCGATAGTTGTATTTGTTTCAGTTTTTTTTTTTTTTTGAATGAATTCACCAAATTCAAATGTCATCAGTTAAATAGCGCGTACTTTTTTGTACATGTGAAAATGTCCAAAAAATTTCCAAATTTACTAAAAATTATTTGAAAAAAAATCACCGTTATTCTACCGGTTTATATACGATAATTTAAAAAAAAAATCAGCAACTTTAATCGTCTGTGCCGAGCGTGTATTGTTTTTGAGTTCATAATCAAGGCCTGGCAAGAGCCAACTAAATTTCCATGAACATCGATCAGTGATCGTTGGAAAATAAGAAAAATTAGTGCCTAAGCTTTGTACTTATGGAAGATTTTATTTGATGTAAACAATTAAATTTTCAACCACAAAAGAGATATCGAGATTAAAAAAAAGAGAGAAAGAGAGAGAAAAAACAGCAAATAGACAGAGATAAGCATACATCAAGAATACATAGACACACACACATACGAAATATGATGTCGAATCTCAGTGTAAACGTGAAAATTGTTGAATGCGTGATTTTGTTAGTGTTGATATTGGCATTGCCATTGAATGGAAACGCATTTAGCGGGGGTAGTTTGGATTCTGGCCAAAGTGGACAAACTGATTCATCGCAGCAACAAATTTTTCGCCAAATGGACGGTGAGTGTATTTCTCTAGTGATACAAATCTCTCTCTCTCTCTCTCTTTCTCTCTGTCTGTCTATCTGTCTCAGCTATGTGAAGCTGAACGCTATCTGACAAACTGTCATTGACCTAATCAGTTACCGAATTTTCACTGCATTGACTGCATTTGCAATTTGTTGATTGATTTTTGATTTTTGGTTTGCGGTTTGCCCGGTTTCAGAGCGATTTGGAAGTGACCAAGTGATCAATACGGTTCTAAATATAAATGATTCAAATACAGCCGGTATTTTGAACAATTTTAATGTGAGCAAAGATGAAATATTACGACGAATTTCGGCATTGCAACCAGCACTGATTAATGACAGTGCCCGATCGATGATTGGCGAACGAAATGTTGAAAGCGAAACAATGTCCAGCCCAACCAACGAACCATCCGGTACTGATGCCGAAAAACAGGAGTAAGTAATTTCCAAACCTTCAATTCATTTACAATCAAAACCAAAGAAAACAGCATGACAAAATCCGTTTTTCGATTGAAGATCCAAATCCATATAAGTAACTCATAGAATAAATCGAACAACAGGTGTTTGGCCCATCAAAAAATCATGCGCGTGAATGTTTTGCTCAGATTACACTTTTGTGGGCAAATAGAAAACATGTAAATCTTTTTTCGATGCACTAATTAGACACTTCAAGGCCTCAATCTACGAATTTTGCCTTGTCTGTGGAGTTGAATGAATTTGAAACATTCGTGAATTGAAACCGAATCATCTGAATCGACAGATTCCATTCATATAAAATTCCATTGTTAAATTGCGCTAAATTCACACGATTGACAATGATTCGCTTTGAAACAGCCTAACTGCACAACTGAAACGCTTGCTATCTGAATCAGCAGATATCTAGAGATCCTATTTCAAAATTCTACAACTTCAATGGTTGGCAAGCGTTTTTGTTTTTGCATTCATTTATTTTTTTTTTTTTTTCTTCTTTAAATCGTCAAGACAAACAAACACAGAGTGCATTATGCTCCGTTGTAGTTATAGTCAAATGAATTTTCTCTTGCTGAAATGAATTCAAATTACCTTATTCGTATCAATGGCTTGATTCATGGAAATGTGACGGCAAAATTTCCCCATTTTTTTTTTTGTGTGTGCTAAAGGTGCGGTTGGCCGGTGAATTTTTCGTTGATTTATTTACTCATTGATGCACATACACAATTACTAGCATCAAATGCATAAAATTCACACTCACATCCATCTATTCTGCGATCGAAATGTGCACAAAAGGTGCACAATCGACCGATGACAACGACGAAAACCAACAGCAGACATGTAGCCGGGCGCGCGCGTTAGATAGAGAGAGAGAGCAAGCGAGAGAGAGGCGCGATTTCATATGGCCTCGCAAAAACCAATGTGACTATTATATATGACCGAATGCGCTGATACGGGCAACAATAAATTGTCGCCAAGTGTTTATTTTAAGAAAAAGAAATAATAATTCAATAAAAATTTTCTCGGGCGCGTCATATGAAAATGGAAATCCACCTCATTTGTTTTGCGGCCGGGCATCGTCACATTTGTTTTGTTTTTTTTTTTTTTTTTTTTTAATTTCATCGCCTTCCATTTTTTTTTTGTCATCGATTCACGTTCGCTCTGCGCTTTTTTTTGCTCTCTTGCTTGCTTGTTGTTGTGTGCAAGTTATTTCTTTGTTTAAATAGTCAGTTTGGGAATTTTTCACATCCGAACATTTGTACTGAATTTTTCTTGGAATGGCAAATAAACACATTCAGCACTTGGTGAGAACCGAAAAAAAATGGTTACGGCACAATCCATTTGATTAAGATTGTCCAAAAAATATGGTTTGAACATGAACAAACTTGTTCCTGCCAGCAATGTTCATATTTGACCCCAAAGGATTTCGAGCCATTGAAATCGAAAAATCAACGGCAATCGGCCTTCGATAACGATGTTCAATATTTGAGTGTGTGTCTTGAATGCAACAATCAAAGATGCCATGAACAAAACGAGCTGATATTACAAAATGACTCAATGAAACTGACCACAAATGTCTTTCCATGCATTCGTTTTTCCTCTATTTATCCGTTGGAAGAAAGTTTTTTTTTGTCTCTGTTCTTTTTTGTTTATATATTTTTTTTTGTTTTTTTATTTTTTTATTTTTTTTTTTTTTTTTTTTTTTTAAATAAAAAAAACGGTATGTAGTGTCTAGCCGATGTCTAGCCGGTGTCTAGCGCATATTCCGTTCGATACGCTACATCGACTGCACACGCAAAAATTAACCGTATCTATTATATTAGTCTAGACCAGGGTTTGGTTTTATTCCTTTTAAAATGTATACATTGGATTGCATTGGCATTGATTGTCATTCAACGTTTGGTTTTCTTGAGCGAAATTGAAAGAAGAAGAAAAACCCAACTGCACCGCAAAATAAATGTTGAATGTTAGATGTTTTCAAATGGATGTAATATTGCATTAGTTGAATTGCATGGAAGCAACATGGATTTTCGTTGAATTCGATTTATGCAATGGAAAAATGCACGTTGCACTCGGTACATATATTTCAGCCAGTTTTATAAATATGATGAGCCCTGTTCGATGAATTGATAGACGTACAAGCGACAAAAAGGCAAACACACACAAACACACACACACACACACACATGGTACATGTACCTACTAAGTCCTCTCCGCACTGATCTCCGTCCCTCATTTTCTCGCTCTCTTCTCTCTTTCTCTATCGTTTTTTTTTTTCTCTCTGATTTCCTGATTGAGTGAACGAATGTAATCAAAACATTTTAGTTATCCAATAAAGAGAGAAAAGAAAAAAAAATTAAAATAAAACGAGATTCACATTTATACACTCACACTGCACTTTAGCTGCAGTGCACACGCGAATGTAAGGCATGAAAGTAAATTCAGACAGCGGCCAACTTGCATGCACAACTCTTATTTTTCCTGTGTGATTGAGACATTAGTTGAAACATGGATTGAACGAGGAAAACAAATGGCATGCGACGGTTTGATCTTATTGTTGTTGTTGTTGTGTTCACACCAGCCATGCTTCCGACACTTAATGGATTAACCAAGTTTCAACCATTAAAATGTTGAAATATGTGACACTTTTCCTAGAATGAGTTCAAACTCAAACGGTTTCCAAATTCAAACACATTCGGAATTCAAAAAACCTTCATGACCAGAAGATACTTTACACTCAGACCCATCTACACCATCGATTTTCATTTTTCCAAATCGATTGTAACACTTTTCTTGCATGCAAAAGAGGCAAACAAACAAACGAAAAAAAAATACTGTTGATGTTAAGTGCAACAAAAACGGTCAAACCGAGACATAGCCGGTGAATGAAATATGGCCGAAACTGCATTGAACATCGTTCGCCAGCATAAAAAAAGCGGCTGGATATGTCGCGTGTTGTTTTTTTATTTTCTTCTTTTAAATGGTTTCAAAACGATATGGCCGAGCAAATAGCGCGTCTGGACACTGGTTAGAATGTTGGCAGCACACACACGATTCAAGCTCGTTTTGTACAATTGTTATCAAAAATGAACGCTGGCTGCTACACACACACACACACATGGATGCTGTTGTAAGAGCATAGAATAACCGTCGCCCACATCGTTTCATTCATAATTGTGGTTATCTCGGTGGTATTGATCGTGTAATTCAATATTGTCTTAGTAGGTCGGAAAGCCGATGCGATCCAGATTCGAAATTAAATTATGAGATATACGTTGTGTGCAAAAGATCGAGCGTGTGGATTGTGATCGAATCGAGATGTCATTGGGCCAGTTAAGCGGCGGGGAAATGCGATGTCACAACACACACCAACACCAACAATTTTGGTTGAATGCAAATTCGTTCAGAATCATCAACGAGTTTAAACGACCAAACGATCATGCTCTTTGCTGTTGACAGACATGCATTGCCTGTGGAATATATATACATATATATCGTGCAACAGCGTCAACAAACCAGCCGGCGAATGAGCTCAACGACGACAGAATACGACAAAAAAAACCAACAACAACAACAACATACAAATGGAAATGAAAGACAAACGTGCTATACGAAAATCCAATTGAATTGAGTGAAAAACATGCGTCGCATAGCTCATGAGAGAGCTGTAAGATGTGATAATTAATGTGTGTCCCTCTAATGCAACCATGCAACCTTGGCAATGAAAGCGTGCAGTAGCAACAAACACACACACACACACACATCAAGCACATTTCTTTGCATTTTCTTTCTTATTGCTGTTGTCCTGCTGCTGCTCCTTTTTTCGTTCATGTTCATTTGGCAATCAATTTTGTTGTTGTTGGTTTTTTTGTGTCGTTTATTATTCAACATCGAATCTGTGTGTTGTTTCGCTAAAATCTGCAGACACAACACAGACAGTTCGGGTGGAAGAGAGGCAACATATGGACTTGCAACCGCGGGCTTGGACAATGCGTGATATGTATCATACATATGAAATATATTCAGTATCAAACAAATGGGACACTGAACCTTCGTGATGCTTGTCATTTTGGCTTATTTGCTTGTTCATTCGCTTCGACCACCACACTAAAAAAAAAACACCATCCTCAACAACAAAAGAGAGAAATCTACTGAATTCAGTAACCGATCGCATTTTAATTGATGGCACTGCGACAAACACACAGACTGAACATGCGCCTTTTTCTTGCGCGTTGCACAGTGCACACTCATTGGATGCAATTTGAAATAAGCCTAAAAAAATATTTCATACAAATCAAAATTGGTCGCGCGCTCACACACAAACACACACTCACGAATCAAGTGACTGAGCCATTGCGCTCACCTTTTTTTCTTCCATTTTTTTTGTTTTTGTTTTTACTAGCCTCTTTCATACGAGTGTAGCGTATTGTAGATAAATTTGATTACATTTTTTTTGCGTGTGCCAATTGTTGTTACTCTCAATTACTGAATAAAGAACTTTCATAAATAGAGAGCTATTTTATGGTCAAAGCATGCATTTTTTCCATCTCTCTCTCTCTTTCGCTCATCTAAATTTGCTATTGAATTGTTATGCTTACTTACGACGCCTTCAATGTGTAAGTGTGTGAGTGTGTGTGCGGATGAATGATCTGTCAGCCATCACATTTTCTCATTTCCTAGGTTCCAAATGAAATATTATGAAATCGCAATCGTATTCAATTGACCTAATAAGCCACCACATCGTCATTCTTTTGCGCATACAGAAAATTGTTGTTTTTATTCATTCTCCCATTCTCAATTCACTTTGCACCGCACGAATTGCTTATGATTAAAATCAAAGCCAATGTATAACAAGCGTACACGAAATAGAATGGTGTTTTCATGCTTGGCCGTCTGCGATTTTATCGCGATAGATTCATATGCAAGCAGAACTGTCAAATTCAATCTCAATTCACACACAAAAAATCAGGAACAGTGCGAGCAACAAAAAAAACGATCTAAACTAAAAATGCTAAACGATGAACTTGCGCAAAAAAACCATATTCGGATCTACTTTTTTTTACTGTCGTCTGATCTAGCCAAGGTTTGTTTTTGCTTCCATTCCACTTTATATGACAAAACTTGTCGAAAATATACCATCACCAATGGCAAAAGGAATGAGCGCCAAAGTGTGTAAGAAATAAAAAGAAACACAACGAAATTGTTTTGTTTATCGTAGAACAACAAAGAACAGAAAAAAAATTGGTTCGGTTGAAGTCAATGAAGTGACGACGTAATAGTCTTCCTCATATTTTTTGTGTATGTGTGTTTTTTTTGTATCGTTGCCGCAATCGTACTTCACTTACAATTAAATTAATAAATGGCGTTTGTTGTTGAAGTTTTGTAAGGCTCTCGTTCTCTTCCATCCGCTCTGGGTATGCTATTTGCTGTCCATTTAGAGCTGTGTGTGAGCTATTTTCGGTGAAGCAATAAATGGTGTCTGGAATTAAGCCGAAAACAATAGATTTAAATCAAATTCAATCACGAGTCATTGAAATTGGTCGCATTTGAATGTTTACACTATTGCATAAGATGTTTGACGAACAATAAGCGGGGGGCCCTGTGTGAGTGCACATTGTAGTTGTGCATTTGATAAATATTCAAATTGATATCGATATGCGGATGTTGTGACTGCGTAAAAGGCAAATGACTTCTCAGTTTTTTGTGCCAAATCAACTCTTTGTTCAACCTTTGTGGAATTGTCTCATGCATGGAGACTCAAATGTTTTTCAACTTCAGAAATTTAATAGCAGTGAATTTTCCGTACTGCGTCTCAATTATGTTTAGAAAGAGAATTAAAAAAAAAACAACAACAACAACAAGAACAATATTTATTCTGAATGTTTCAGTTTAGGTTTAATGTGCCAAAGCAAAAAGCATCCATTTCATTTGATACGTTTGACTCGCCCCATCAATATTTTTCAATAACCAAAAGTAAATTGAAATCCTTGGCACAAAAGAATGTTGTGCCGGCTCGTGTTACACGTAAAACACTATAAAACAGTTCAAACGAAACAATTTTCAAAGTCATTTTTCACCGGATTAATTGCAAATTGTTTCACCACATTATGCTTAATCACTTCTGATATCTGTTCGCGCGCAGTAAATTGGGTGTGTGTGTGTGCATTTTGGCATCATTTTCTTGCGCGCTTGAAATTTGTGTTTTAATCTTTTTTTTTTCGGACGAAGCTTTTTCAACGGAAACAATGTAGTATATTTGAAATGGTCATAAAAAACCGTTACTATGTTTACGATTGTATATAATTTAATGCCATCAATTAGTTGGAATGTTGGTAACCGAACAAAATACTAAAAAAACAAACCGAATGTTGTTGACGTTGCCAAAATGTGGCTGGTTGGATTCGGGTACAAACATCAATTGACACTGTAAACTGTAAATCGACAAGCAAGAAATAACAACCTCTCGTTCTCGCTCGTTTTGTATCGAAATATAATCGGATTGCCCATAACAGCCAAACTACTTGGCCAATTGCATATTCATAATTTACAAAAAGAAAATAAAACACCAACCGCTTGTGTGTTTTTTTATTTTTTTATTTTTGCTGAAACGTTAAAAATGTGTACGAGAGTTATATTTATTTTTACTGCTCAAATGGAATGGGCACCTCATAAACAAAAACGGCCATTTTTCATGAGCATTCTTGAAAATTATCCAAAATGAATTAAAATATTTTGCCAGCTTTAAAAACCGTAAACAATGTTCTGTGGACAGCGTGTAAAATGTGTACTCTTGCAAGCGTCAATTTTCATTTCGACAAATTTCTGTTGATTTTGTTTTTTTTTTTCAATTCTGCTGTTGTTGTTGCTATTGTTGCTGTTTGGTTGGATTGCAATTTCAAACCACAATGAGAAATGGGCTCACGTAATATTTTCCGTTCTTGTGTGTGTGAAATTTTCAACATTCAAAAAAATTGAAAGGAGATAAAAATGTTTGTTGTGGTCAAAACGACGAGAGAACAAAAAGAAAGAAAAATTGAAAATAAATGTGTGCTGATGAACCGTTTACAACTTAACTTGAAAATTTTTGAGGGAGAAAAGAAATGGGCCCATTGGCCAGTGTGGATGGCTCAGTCAACTGCTTTTAAATGCGTTGTAGTGTTTTATTGAACGGAATGATGATGACACACGAGATCGTCCACCAACCGGAGAAAGAGAAACAGAAAGCCACATTAATTCAATGATCAAATTTCATTACACAAAACAAACATATCAACGAAACCAAAAAGTGCAAATGGAAAACTAAAAAATGGTAACACATACGAGAACAACACACAACACGAACAACAACAACAACAACAACAACAACTAACCACGGATTGAAGGAAAGAAATAAGACGAATAAAATTGAAAAGCACAAAAAAAAAACAATTTCAACAAATCAGTAAAAATTCGTTAACAAACGCGAGACAGACAATATATACAAAAGTAATTTTGGGTGTCCAGTTACAAGACGCACAGACATAACAGACTTTTAAGTGTATTGGCTTTTATGATGTGTCTTCGGACTCGTCTTCAATGCGAGACAGTTTCAATCCCGAGGCTGCTCTGTTTAAATCTGGTTTAAATATTTATTGTGTGCGGTTATTGATGTGTTGTCATTGTTGTCCCCTTGTAATCCGAATTTTTTTCAGCAATGTCATGTGCAACTGCATTCTTCAATGTCATACACTGATGTGTGTATGTTTTCAGTCGTTGCATTTGCAAAATTCCAGTTTTTAAAGTGCATTCAACGCGATTTGGTAATTTTATCATCGTATCCATTTATCCAGCAAACAAACAAATAGCCACTTTCATGAATGAACTTACCATGATTTGCATTCAAATTAGATTTCAACTTGATGACACTGCACCAAAAACAAAACTTAAATCAATTGTCGTTTTTCTTTGTTGCAACTGTGTTGCTGATTGTCTTTGTTATTTTTTTTCTCGTTTTCTCTCTCGCAGGATTATTATCGATGCGTTTAAAAAACGAATTGAATCGATGGTTGAACGTAATTCATCACGACACACGCCCGATTGGAATACGGCAGCCATCCATGATATGGCTTTTTATCCACTTTGTATGTACTAGTGAATTGAATCATTCTGTCACATTTTTTTCTCTATCTCTCTCTCTCTCTCTTTCTCTCTCTCTTTCTCCCGCAGGTAGCAAAAATAACCAGACTTCATGGCTCGAAGAGAATACCGCTAAATTGTACTTTTCATCAAGTATCTTTGACAAATTGATTCCGAACACATTTTTACACCGAGCTATTTTACGGTATGATCCCGCATTCTCAAACCGAGTTTGATTTGTTTGGTCAAATGACACATGTTTTTAATTTATCCGGATTATTATTTTTTTTTTTTTTTTTTTTTGAATAGGCTTCGGCAAAAGATTCCGGACAATTTGCCAGCAACCGATGCAAGTGTAACCGGCATACCCGATTCGCAAAACGGTTGCTCGGACGTTGATGATATCATTCACGTTAAAATTTCAATCTTTGTCAAACGTCCCGTTCGAGGAGGTAATAATAGAATTGGTAATAGTGCAATTTATGGTAGTAATCGACGAGGTAAATAGCTGTTAAACCTTTCCACCAAAACACACACACACATGCATAATTTCAATTCAAATCAGATCATCATTTTCAATTTTATCATCGCAACAAATCGCTCAATGTTTTTTTTTGTCGTTTATTTTCTGTTTCGGATAAAATAACAAAACACAGTCTATGTGTGCGCAACAAACAATTGTATTTAATGGCTTTAACCTAATACGTAATTGCTTATTTACCTCATGGATAACAATTTGTTTTCGTTTGGATTAACATAAATGCCAAGATGTTGTTTAGTTTTAAAAATATCGATTGCATTGTTTAATTGAGTGTTTTTTGTGTCGTACATTTTTAACAGAGTCAAAACCCGTTTTGAAGAAATTGGTGTGTCACAGTTTTACACTAAATCGACTCAACAACGAATGGGTCGAGATTGATGTACGTCAAGTGATTAAGTATTGGGAAAAAATGTATCGAGCTAGTTTAATCCATAATAAGGGCGGTGCTGTGGCCGATCCAATGGTTGCTATTGATGTGGAAGATGAATATCAGCAACCGCTCAAAGCTGGCCTTTTCTTTGAGCCAACCGATTGTCAGGCATGTAAGTGTGTGGTTTTCCGGAACGCTTTTCTACTAACTATCTTTTATTTAATTTATTTGTTTTATTTTTTTCAATTTCGATGATGAAGAGTACGAATTAAAAAAAAAACAAACAAACAAAAAAACTCAAAATTTCTGTTGTTCGACGAAACCTCTTGATAATACCTATTCTGATCGGATTTTGAGCCAATTTTGATGCCAGTCAGAATGTTTAGCCTAAGTACTTGGCACGATTTCTTGGTCAATTTATCTCCTCTCACATCAATGAGCCGGAACTTCTCAATTTAAATTCAAGTGTGCATGCATACCTAATCAATTGATGTTGCTTTATTGAAATTATATCGACTTTAATGGCTGCGTCTGATTTTTCGACATCTTGTTTGCATTTGACTAATGAATCCTAAGCGATTAATAAACATTCAAAAGCCAACTAAAACAGATACATCGAACTAATTGCTGTACGTTTTGGTTTTGTAATTTTGATGTGTGTATAAATATTTGATGAATTAAATTTGTTAAATTGTTGGTTTTGTTTGATTTTGTGTGCATTTGTTATGGTTCTTTTTTTTTAAGTTTAAATTTCATTGTCTCTTTCGGATTGCTTAAAAATCTTGAAATGCAGTCGAATGAATTTGCTTGTTAATCCTACTAATTAATGCACCAAGGCCATTATGATAATTGAAATTTTCTTTTTCGTCTTCTTCATAATTCAAATCTCAGCAGCTCCGGCAATTCCCTGGAGCCTCTACGGAGAAAACATACGGTCTATACTTGGAGCCCAGATATTGCCCCAGTAAGTGTTCAAGTTAAAACTCGTTTAGTCTCGCCGAAACGCAATATCAACATGTAATTTGGTTGTCTATTTATTTTTCGTCTAGCAATCCACGATTAGATATCAAATGGAGTCGAATGCATCGGCCGCATCGTCATTATGGTCATCGTTCACATCGCTTACGTAATATGAATCATTTGGAGAATTTACGGCTTTTGAATGAATCGCCATTGATGGCGGCCGATTATCAATACCAAGCATCAACCGATCAAAGTGATTTAAATTTAGTTTCCATGTCAAATAATCGTAACCATCGAAAGCGTCATGCACAGTTGAGGAGTCACAACAGTGACAAAACCACCACCACCACCACCAACATTCATATCGATGAAAAGCCGCGCGTAAAACGCAGCATGAATAATAATAAACGTAATAAACGAAGCTATAAAAAGAATACCAAGCGAAAATTCGTTGTGCAATTAGAATAAATGAGGATATATTGAGCAAAAACAAGCGAGAGCATGATATTCCTTTAAAAAAAAATCAATTGCTGGAATAATTTTCCACTCTCTTTTTCTTACAATCTGTCCAATTTTTTTCCACTTCGTCTACGTTAGACTATTGTTTCCGATATTGATTTTAGATTTTAGATCGCTAAAATGGCACTGATGCTCAATATATTTTATATTTATTTTTCATTGAAATGCAAAACAGGAACGAAATTCGTGACCAAAATAGAAAGCGAATTTTGATTTTAGAAATAGCGTTTTTCTGAGCATTATATTAAGTTTATTAAGATAAAAAACAAAATCTTTCTTGAAATTACTCTATGATGTAATTAAATTTAACCGAAAAAGAATTGAACATCCCCCTAAAAAAATACGAGTTAAGCTAATTGTAAGACAAAATGTTAGTTATGTAGCATTAAATCAGGTTTTTTACAAAAAAAAAAATCAATCTATTAAGCAGAATAATTTCATTTCTTTCAACCGATTTCTTCCGTTGTCAATTTTTTTTTTCATTTAAATAGTGTCTTCCTTTGCTGTACACAGTACAAAATACTACTATGCTTGAGTACATCATCATACAAAACACTTTTGTTTATTGAATTTGCAAGAATACACAGAAAAAACCTATTCGGATTTGCATTTACTGTCAAATTAGTTTTTCTTTGTATTGTACCAGCTGTGGTTGTGTTGACACATCATTTTTCACACCAATTACTTGTGACGTTTCATTGGTGATAATGTGGATTTGAAAATCCAAACCAAAAATTTCTCTGTTCGAATACATTGTAAAATCATTAAACAAAATGCATTTTAAACGTTTCAATCAAAACAATCACAATCTCGCGGCTGTTCATGATTTATGCTAGTAGAATTTCGTACCGTGTAGCATTTAAGTAAAATTCAGGAAATGTTATTAGCTGGACTGATCAGGCTACCGTCAACCGGGGGCTGAGAAAAGCTGCGTGATAAATTCAGCTGATAACAATCTCTGCTGTAATCCAGTGATTGTGTGAGGATTTCGAACAGTGACCACAACTAAACAGGAAATATATTTGGATGGAATTGTAACATTTTTAGATTTTATACGCTGTTCAGGGGAAGTCAAAATCTTCACAATTGGAATAGGATATTTGTTTTACATTCAAGTGAGCAAATCACTGTTTAAGATTTATACTTCGCACAAACAATAATAAATAAATAAAGAAAGAAAGAAAGAAAGAAAGAAAGAAAGAAAATTAGTTTCTATTTGTTTTAAGTTGAAATGAGAATTTAGGGTTTGCTAGGTTTAAGTTAGAAATAGAATTCAAAGTTATTATGTGTAAAACAAATGTGTGTCTCAATATTTTACAATTGAATAGCCTTTCGATTGAGAACCTTTAATACGAATGAAGAAGATCCAACATTGAAACGAATACATTTTGTGGAAACATTTTGTGTGACATTTATTTCAATTGAATAAAAATGGTGATGCAATTTGAAAAAAAAGAAAAAACGTAACACGTAACAAGCACATGCCCTACCATATACACTGTTTTCACTTAATAACCTAATAACATTCAAAATTCCCACATGCATCAAGAGGATTGCATATTTGATTGTTGTTTGTGATGTCATGTCTCTCAACATGTCGAATCGTCCAATATAATTAACGCAATTCTTAAATATTAGCATTTTAGTTGACTTCTTTCAAAGACTAAACAACGGCATTTCAACAAATTTAACGCAACAAACTATCGATGTATTCGATTTGTGAGCCAATGAATTGATTAATGCTCAGTAATCGTCCAAGATAAAAGTAGAAAATTGCCAACAGCGTATAATAAACGCAAAGCACAAAGAAATGAGCGATATAAAATTTACGCATCCGTCGACGAGCTGGTTCAAAATCATCCAGAGTGTCATTGCCAATGTAACGAAGCAAACCGAGATTGTAGTTGTAACAGTACGCATCCCAATCGAATTTTCGAACATCGCTCGGAAAAAATGTTTTGTCATGTTCACACATCCTAACGGGTTGAGGCGCGTACCAAATATATAAAAATTCCAAAAATCAAACATTCAATTTTGCGACATTGACAATCGATTTTGGGAACAACGAAATTCAAACAATTTACCTCTCATAAACGGCATACATATTTTTATTGCAAAAACGCCATTCCTGAGTCATGAAATATCGCAATTTTACCTAAAACACAAGACAATCGATTATTATCATTTTGTGTTAACAATTTCCGTTTGTTTGAATTAACCCGGGGTTGAGTTTTTTTTTCAGTCGCTTCAATTCATTCGAAAGTACAATCTACGAAACAACAATTTCTACGTTTCCGGGTTAAAAATTATAAAGAAATTCAATGAAATACCATAAACAAATGTGTTTTACGATACAGCGGCAAAAGACGGCGCGGATTTTTCGTAAACTTCAATACAAAATCATACAGAAATCCGGGAATTGCATGGTAAAAAATCACTAAAAAGAACTCCATAATTCGATAGCGTGTTGTATTTGTCAAATGGCACCATATATTCTTAGTTGTTGGATAGGCGATCAGCATGTCACGCATGGTGTTGCTTATATGACCTGTCAAATAAAATTTTGGAATTTGGAATTGTGAGAGTGAAATTGAACCGCCCAAAAAAATGCTATAAATAGTTTTGTATTACCCCAAGTTACACCATCATCTTTCGATGTTACATTGTATATCTTTGATTCCAATATCGGTGCCTGTTGAACAGTTTCACTGATACTCTCATCTTCATTTATATTCACAACATCTTTCAGCGCTTCACTTTCAGTTTTCAATGCGTCTCTGCAAAATGTGTTCATTTAAAGATAAATTGAACGGGGTAAACCTATTACCACTGCCACCTCATATAAGTATTGTTATAAAATAGAGTATCAATAATTACAATTCATTGCGTCGATCCCAAATGGCGGCCAGTGTGGAATTTGTGACGAAATCCGCGCAAATCACATCACCTTTTAAATCCGGATCGAATACCATAATTCGTAAGAATCCTAAACCGCACGCAACTAACATTCCATTCAAACCATAAATATTCTGCAAACAGAGCGGAATATTTGTATTCATTAGAATATATTGTGTTTTGTTGTATAAATAAAATTCACATACATTGCACCAGGCTGGAATGGGATCCTCATGTGTCGAAATGACTATAAAATAGAAAATTGAAAGGTCAACAAACTACAAAACATTGAATTTGATTGCAAACAATCTTTAACTTACTGACGGATGGTCTGATGACGACAATCGGAATGCGTTTACCATATTGTCGCATTAATTCTTCTGAAAGTGCCTGAAATTGAACCCCAAAAAAACAACATATCACATCAATTCAATTTCAAACGTCAGCTCAGAAGTTTCAATCAAATCATTTGTTTGGTAAACAATTCAATCACACCTTTGAAAATGAGTAAGTATTTGGCCATGGATGTACAAAATTTTCCGTTATAATATCTAAAATGTCCTCATTGTCTTTGCCATGTTCAAAATGTTCGGCAATTTTAATCATTTCCTCTGGATCGATGGGCACATCGTAGAATTTTTCTTCAATAAATTTTCGTTCGCAATGTGAAAATGCTGTCGAAATATAGGCAAACATATCCAATTGTTTGCATTCATCGGCCAATTTGAGTAGCTCACGTGTACCACGTAAATTCACTAAACTCAATTCTTTTAATGTATTGTCAAAACGCACATCAGCCGCTGCATGCAAAATGATATTCACATTTTCAATCAGCTCTTGTCGAATTGCATCGGATAAACCAATGCCCAATTCACGTGTATTCCCTTCAACCGCTTTAATACGATCCATGTAATTTGGATCGATTCCTTCCAATAGCACGAATAATGGTCCAACATACAAATCACGAAGACGTTCAATTCCAGATTTTCCCTTTTTTGAACGGGTCAACACATACACCAGTTTTGCTTCACACCTAAAAATTGCATTGTTTTTTTTTTTAACGTCACTTTCACTTTAAGACATTTCTAAGGCGATTTCCGCAACCTTCTTCACTTACCGTAATAATTTTTCCACATAAATTTGCCCCAAAAATCCCGTGCCACCAGTCAAAAAGATCACTTTACCACGATAAAAATCACGCATTGGTGTTGTTTCAGGCATCGTAGCTTCCGACCAGAAATCATCTGGTTCACGCTCCATCTTTTGAAACAGAGCCATTGTTAATCAAAGAAAAATTGTCCACTGATTCACGTATCAAATCTATTAAAATTTCTTTTAAAATGTTTTTAATTTTTTTTAACGAAAATAATTATTGTTCACTAATAAAATAACTACTACGTGCTAGTTCGATTGGCAATGATGGTTTGGGTGATACTAAAATGGAATGAGCATTTCATTTAGGTGGATATTCCAATCGATCAATAGCATTAAGTAATCAATTCGATAACGATTTTTGTCCCCATATTTTTTGTCATTAAATAGCGCCTTCGGCATGTACGTGTATGTGTGCAAATGTGCGTGTTTTAATTTTTCTACTCTTTACGGTGAAACAGGGACAGCCGAATATTCATTTGTGAACGAATTTGGATTTGGTTTTTTTGTACAATAAATTTGTGATTCACGTAATCAACACATATACATGAAATGAAACAGGAATATAAAGCAACAGCCGAAAAACAAAAACCGCAATGTAATTTATAAACAAAGAGAAGGCAATTTAAATAACAGAAATATATGGAAATGGGCAAAGAAAACAGGTCAACGGAATTAATACAAACGACCGTTTGGTGCAATTCCATTAAATGCATTTCGAACAACAACAACAACAAAAAACTGTATTTACGTCAAGTAGCACACCAAAACCATTTTAATCATAATGGATCAGATCACCATTTTATCACACATCTCAACTTAATTTTTCCAAAAAACAAATGGTTTTTTTCCTTTTGTTTATCAACAGAACAGTATTTCGAGCATTTCTAATTGATAAATTGAATTAAATTCGTTATCCAAGTTTCCAGAGTTTTAGGAATTGTCCCCAAAACTGAGAAAATTCCAATAATTTGTTGATGCTATCTTACGATTTAAATTTCAGACCAAAACCAATAGTAGTAGGCGAGTTTTAGCCAGTAAAAAAAGTTTCATAGTCCCAATCCCAATTTGAATCGTTGAATTTGTTAACGTTCGTTTGATTTTAGTTTGCTTGCCAATTGTCTCCATCCATAAATTTGCAAAAATTGTAAATGTGGATGGAATCAACGCAAATAAAACTCCATAGTAAAGAGTTTTTACAACCGTTTTAGTATTTAAGTTTTCTAATTAATGAAGGAATTAAGCACAAATCAAACAAATGTCATTCACATTCTGAGTTTCTATTTGTATTTACATACAGTCCTGGAAGCGAACGGAGTCGACTATTTCAACCCATTTCAACTTAACGCATCGCCGGGCGAATCTAAATTTTCGGAATCAAGTGCTGAGACTCTTAATCGGTAGGTATGATAAAATCCTTACAATCAAGAATATCACCAAGAAAATCCATTTATAAACATAAAAATATGGGTGTCAATGTAAATCGAGTGGAGTGAAAGCCTCAACTCCACCCAAATATTTGCATTTATTGATGAATTTTGTGCGTGTTACTCTTGTTCAAAAGAATTTGATCATACCTATCTGTAGAAAACCTAAGCCCTTGGTTCCGAACAGTAAGACTGAATTGACTTGGTAACCAGGCCTGTTTGCATATAATTAAAAATGACACGATCAATTAAATGGCACAGTTTTGTGCATTTGAATTTTTGTATTTTTAAAATGGAGTTTTTAGCTCAAATTAAAAAAAATGCATTTCATGTAAACGTAAGAATTTTTCACGATCAGTTTACAATTGGCATAAATTGAAAAGTGAATATTCTATTGAAACGGTTCAAATAGAGAGCAACAGCAGTACCTTACTTCAACGGCACGACATTTTCACTCAACCAAACAATCAAGGTTTTCGCAACGATACGATTGCTATTGAAAATACTTGATTTCGAATTTCACTTCAAATTTTGTTTAAATTATGTTACACTTGCAATTTATATACTCTAGGGCAATTCAAAAGTGTATAAATTAAGGCGCTTTTGTTTCATTTTAAATGAGTTGCGTTAAGAGTCAATAGGCTCAAAGTAAAAAAAAAAAAACATTAAATAGACACCCGATCTTTCCTTCGGCAACAAGGTAAATGTTAATTACTTTATCACATTTTTAAAAAAACTGCAGCACACTAGCTTCTTAGTGATTGGATTTTTTTTCGATTCAATTCGATTCGATTTGGATGAATTCTTATTAAGAATTTCTTAAGCATTTTTCATACAAAATAAACTCAGTTCTGGAATTCAAGCGAAAACTAGACCAAAGAACCCAGGAGCATCGTTTCACGACAGGCTTTAAAACCCTGAAAATCAAATTTCATACAGTCATTGAGATCCGTGTCTATAATACTGTTTTGTCCTGTGAAATTGTTTATCAGCATTATAAGTGGAACAGTGAGACATTCCATTCTTGTGACGTTTTTTTTTGTGTTACTCATAAAATTGATAATAATTCATCATTATCTAGCATTTTACTATTTATATTGATCCTATCCCTCTTTACGATATCATTCAGTTTTTTTTTTCTTCAAAAGATATAATTTGCTTTGTCTGAGAAATAACACGTTGGTTTCACACAAACCAACTGTTCACATTTGTGAACTTTTTCGTGCTTCAAAAGTGTAAATAACGATTATTATTTGATCAACATTAAATTAATTAAATTGAATTCCTTATCAATCACTTAAGTGACTTGATACCATCGATATTGAAATCCTCCCCCTACTAATATGATGTTTGAAAAGCGCAAAATAAAAAAAATTTAATAAAAATTAACTTCAAATAGTAAAATTTCGATGTAAATAAATAATTGCATGAAAAAAAGGAGCCAGTTTGCAGCAAACAACGCAATTCTGGTTTTTAATTCTAATGCATGTAGCAATTAGTCACCTAACAGAAGAAATTAGACTTGTTATTCGTGTTTATGTATTTTTGTTGTTGTCATACGCGGTAGTCATCAGTGGCAACGGATTCGATCAGAAGACTGCATGTCGTTTAAACCGGTGTATCAATTGCATAATTGAATGCGAACGCTGTAAAATACATATACAGTGACTATTCACCGTAAAAGATGCGATTCATGTATTCATGCCAACAAATGTGTTGGTGCATTGTATTGATGTTTTCATTCGAAACCGTGAAATCATTCCACACAGTCACTTAATTACGTACGTGTAGTTTGAATAAATCATAGGTAATCACTCCATGGGTTACAATTATAAAATATGTGCTGTGATTCTGACATTGACACAATATAATATTTTTCGTCGAAGTTTGTTCAGTATATCTCTTATTTTACACCTATCACAAATGCTGTATATATAAAATACACATGGCTATGGCTGGACATAGTTTGATGACATTCAGTGCCCTCTAGAAGTTGAAAAAAAAAATGAAATATGGTGCTAATAACATTTTTATTAACAACAATTAATAAAAAAAAAATCGTTTTGACTAGCAAAGGACCGACTCTATGATGGCGGTAAATGTCATCAATAGACCTGACTATATTCGATCGTTCGTAAATTCGTATTTTCTTCCATTTTATGTGTATTTGGGTATGGAACATTTGTTTTTTGTAGATGTTGCTGTTGCTGTTGTTAGAAATGCTATTCTAGGTATTCAACAATTTAAGACAAAAAATAAATGACTTCATGACTTCAGAACAAATGCTCAACATTTAAGTGATCCCAAAGTTCAATGTGGTTTATTGTTTAATAAGTTCTCAATTCCGGCATCAAGATATATCGAGACAACAAGTGTAAAATGATATAGAATGCGTCATATGTTTTATTCGCGTTGGAAAAGAATTCCATGGCAATAGTTCCGTTAGTAATCATGACATGGCAATAATTACCGAACAAAATGATGTTTGTAGTGTGTTTGTTAGTTTAAGCATTCACAAATCCAAATAAATGCGAGATATTACAGCGATGACAAAACCACATGAGCTTTGTGTGATCAGATTTAAAAAAAAAACACACACATCGTATATGAGTCCAAATGAGTACACAATTTGATACGTTTCGGTTCGTACAAATCCAAGAATACAAATAACGATTAATATCCGTCGCAATGCTATTCGATGTATTTGTTGATGTGCATCGAGTGACTTTAGAGTGATCTAAAGATAAACCAGTTCGTTTTTTATGTGGTTTGGTGCTCGTCTAGTAGTATCTGTGCGTAAACATGAGCACAAAGCTATGATACAATTTTAAGCGTAGAGTTGTATACGCGCACCAAACTATATGCTTGTAGCATGAGGCCGGTCAAAGTGTGCGTGTCAGTTTTTGCGCTGTTAGTTCTGATTATCGTATATACTCGAACGTTGTGTAATCGATGTTGTTGTTTTTGTTGTTTGTTGTTTCTACTTTATTCTTCTCTCAGTTCATTGTCAACATATAAAAATGACTTGCACTGTCTGTTTGACAGCGGAGATGTGCCAGTCCTATAGATATATTCAGTCCGAATAGATGTTTTTATAAATAGAATCAGATTCTAGTGAATATTCAATGAAAATAAACAAAGAATGAAAATAAAGCAAAACAATTGAAAGTGAATGAAACAAAAAAAACAATTGTGTATAGTTTAAAACATGGATTTAACGTATTTAGGTTTTTGGATTAGTTTAGTAATATGCTTGGGATATTTCTATGTTAAATGGACATTTAATTATTGGCATCGCAATAAAATTCCATCGATCGAACCAAAATTTCCATTCGGTAATTTAGAAGTGACGAAACGTAAACAACATTTATCACAACGATTGGCTGCATTTTATCGTGATTATAAAAATGGCGGCGGTTCTAGTTCGATGCTTGGATTATATTTTTTTCTAAGGCCTGTGGTGCTTGTGATTGATTTGGATTTAGTGCGACACATATTCATCAGAGATTTTCAATATTTTCAAGATCGGTAATGAATAATTCACACATTTATTAGTTATTGACACACACACACACACACACACACACACACACACACACACACACACACACACACACACACACACACACACACACACACTAATAAACTTTAATGTTAAAATGATTCGTTTTGATTTTTGAACAGTGGAACATTCTACAATGAGAAACATGATCCACTGTCAGCGCACTTATTCAATGTCGAATATGATAAATGGAAACCGTTACGTGCCAAATTGACCTCAACATTTACATCAGGCAAAATGAAGCTTATGTTTCCGACCATTGTTTCCGTTGCAAATGAATTTTGTGAATGTTTAAACACAGCTATAAAAACCGATTCGGAGCTAGAGGTTTATGAATGGCTCGGTCGATTTACAACCGATATAATTGGCACATGTGCATTTGGCATCGAATGCAATAGCCTGAAAGATCCGCAAGCAAAATTCCGACAAATGGGCAAAAAAGTGTTCGAACAACCAAAATTGAGTGCATTTGAGCGTGTATTGATTGTTTCATGTAAAAATATTGCCAAATTGATTGGCATTCGGTCACATCACAAGGACGTTACCGATTTCTTTTTGAATATTGTCAAAGAGACAATTGCATTTCGTGAACAAAATAATGTGCAACGCAATGATTTTATGAGCCTTTTGATTGGTTTAAAAAATTCCAAAAATGAAATTGAACAATTGACAATTAATGAAATTGCGGCTCAAGCGTTTGTATTCTTTTTGGCCGGTTTTGAAACGTCATCGACAACTCTAACGTATACTTTATATGAATTGGCATTGGAGAAAAATAAGCACATTCAAGATGAGGCTAGACGGGAAATAACATCCGTTTTGGAGAAGTACAATGGTGAATTGACCTACGAAGCGTTAAATGAAATGACCTACATCGATCAAATTTTGAATGGTTTGTAAAAAAAAAACTAGGCAAGATTTTGTTCACTGTTCAAATTAATTCTCAAATTACTTGGTTTTACTCTCTATAGAAACTCTGCGAAAACATCCACCAGCTGCAAATTTGGCACGAGTTGCAACCAAAAACTATAAAGTACCAAATTCGAATTATACAATACCAGAGGGAATGTTTGTGCTGGTTCCAGTCTATGGCCTTCATCATGATCCAGAATTTTATGAAAATCCAGAAGAATTCGATCCGAAACGTTTCGAACCAGAACAAATCCAATCAAGACCGTCCTGCTCTTTCATTCCATTCGGTGATGGACCACGTAATTGGTAATTTAACATGAATACAATTCAAACAACAACAAAAAACATTCGCGATAACCAATTGTGTTTTTTCTCTGATTTTTTTTTTTGTTATTAGTATTGGGCTACGCTTTGGAATGCTTCAAGCAAGAATTGGACTAGTTAAGTTGCTACAAAACTTTGAATTCACACCTTGTGCTCGGACACCAATCCCATTGAAATACAACGTTAAGAAATTGGTACTTTCACCTGAAAATGGCATGTGGTTGAAGGCATCGAAGGTGTGATATCATTAGTTAATCATTGTGGGAAATTCCCAGTGGTGAAGTATTAAATTGTTTATTAAAATTACATTTGAAAAAAGGCATTAGCCTTCGATAGTATGTGAGTGAATAGTTGTAATTACTTTAATATTGAGTTGAGAGACAACTTAAAATGCGATGAATAATTGTAAATAAAAAAAAAAATAAAATGGTGGAAAAACACTGAACAAAAATTTGATAACTGTAATTTTTGTCCCATCAGAAATGTATACAGTTGCAAATTCATTTTGTCCGATTTACAGTAGCCATTGATTTGATTTACAAAGGTTTGTTCAATAGCTTCAATGTGAACTTGATATCAAAATGGAAAGAGGTGTTGAAATCTCTGTGTTGAAAGAGTTGATGCTATTTCGAAATATTTCCGTATACAAATCCATACAGTTTTAATGTGTACACGAATTAGAGAGAAATTTCGAAGAAACGCATATACAGTTGAGCCAAAGGATTGGAAAAAAAATACAAATGGCGCTGGATTTCTGCCTCTATGTGCGCTTAATATCACATTTACTGCTTGCGTTGTGGACTCTGTTCAATATATTCAAACGTGTGGCTATCAAATATACATCTAGTCAACCATGCTCCTGAAAGCGTCTTGTTGCTGGCCGACATACACGTACACACAAACAAAGTTCTGTCACCGCTCCAACTTTACTTTATCAAAGGGGAAGAAAGCAGCTCAAACGAACACAGAAACGCAGTAGTTTTACTAAGATCATAGCAAACCCTTCAATTTCGTGCTGATGATTTTCTTTCATTAGAACTTTGGCGTTCAGAGAGATCGGTTGTTCTTTGATGGCTTTCGTTTTGTTGTTTTTTTCTTTACTTTTATAGTTTGAAGTGAAACAGCAACAAATTCGGCTTGAACGTGAAAAAAAATAGTTAATTTAAATTTTGTACAAAAAAGTGAGGAATATTATTGATTAACAGTGAAATTTTGTGCAAAAAAAAAAATTAATGCAAGTTCAATTTTGTCGTTGCAAAAATACACGTGGCTTGACGTTCCGCCATATTGGTTTCCGTTGGCATTTTTTCCACGAATTCAATTGAAATTTGATACGTGTGTGAATCGCAATCAATGCTGTGGCTTTCAAGCAGTAAAATGGTTTATCCGGATAGTTTCATGCAAGCCTTTGACTAGAGTGAACATGCGGTTGTGAACAGAATGTGAATATGAACAACATTCACAGTGGAAGGAAAAATGTGGAAATTCAAAATCAATTTTCGGTTTTTTAGTGAGTTTTTTTCCATTTTGCGGTTAATAATTTTACCATACGATTTTCAAATTTACAAGGCTTTTGTTCATTTTTGCAGTGCAAGTAATCGGAGATTCATTGCATGAACATTTAGATAGAATTGTGTGTTAACGTTCTCTGATTCTGGAGCAAATTTTACACCCTCAATTGTTTAATAAAATTAAATATCGGAAAATCATTGCAAAACAAGATAGGAAAAAGACAATTTATCAAAATTCATCAATTCCTAGATCAATTCAGAATTTCCATAACTTGAGAAATTAAAAAAAATCTCACTTCGCTTCAATCCGTTGGAAACGGAAAAATTCAAAAAATTATTTGTGATCCAATATGGCCGTGGGCTTTCATTTTGCATATGAACAATACAAATCAACCATGCAAATCGTCCTGTTGCTCACACAATCACAATCACAATCACACTCACACGCGAACACACATTTCATTCGTCGCTTCACATTTACTTCATTGAACGCGATGTAGCGCGAATGCACACGGAAACGGTGTCACTTCAGTTTCGCAAGCATACGATCATAGCATACGGCTTATTCAAATATTCAACCCTGTGAAACATGTTCATGTTTGTTTGACAATCTTTCAGCTGACTCAGTGTGCTGCAAACATTTCACCAGTGAACACGCGATTCTGAAAAGAAGGAACCATGCTTAAACTGGAAGGAAACACTCGGTTTTTTTTTTAGTAGATTTTCATTTCAATTTTGTGAAATATTTTTTATCAAGCGATTTTAACGAGTCCCAGTGTTTTTTTTTTTTCATTTGAGACATGTAAATATTCGGTGATTTATCGAACTTTTTTTTAATAAAATGCTGTGTTACTCAAAATCCGTGGCAAAATAAAGTCCATTTTTACATGTTTCGTAAGCTATACACAGAAAGTTTAGGTGTTTTTGAAAGTAACTATGAAAAATGTTATGTTTAAAATTAAAAGTGTTGATTTCTTCAAGTGAGCAATTGCTTTTTTTGTAGTTGTATATCAATCGCGAAGACAATTCCATCGAATTCATTCTCGAAATTCCACCAAAATTATTGGACACACAACAATCGAAAACAATTTCGCTCTATTTTTGTTAGTTTTTTTTTTTACTGAATAACAACCAAACGATGAAAATTATGTTGATAAAAATAAAGTGGTACAGTGTAAAGACTCAATAAACAATCATATTAGAATTTACCGTATAAAATAAAAGAAGCGGTGATTTTAGTTAGTTGTTGTCGAGACCAAATTTTATGTTTAGTATTGCGGTCAATTTATCAAATAAAATGTCGTCGAATTTTTTTTTCATATGTTTTCCTCAGACTTCCTATTGACAATTTTAGTTTGTTTTTTGTGTTTTTTCTATTCATTGAGTGCGGATTTGCAATTTTCAAAAACAAAAAGATAAAAAAAAACAAATTTCGAGAAAGGAGACAAATAAAAAAACCGCATTAACACAAAGGCCATAAACATAATGAGTGAAAGATCGATAAAATGACCACTTGTTCAGTAAGTATTGCGATTTGTTCACATTAACCAAATATTTATTCATAAGACAATTATTCACGGCTAAATGCACATCAATTTTGCTCATCGAAAAGAAACCAAAAATAATAACAATTCTAAAATACGTTTATTGCACATACTC
The DNA here is from genome assembly GCA_030463065.1 of Aphidoletes aphidimyza. NCBI lineage: Eukaryota > Metazoa > Arthropoda > Insecta > Diptera > Cecidomyiidae > Aphidoletes > Aphidoletes aphidimyza. The sequence goes on along the minus strand of CM059998.1, from coordinate 9,372,269 downwards.
ATTTCCTTCTTTTCGTGCCATTTTATTTCGCCTATTAATGTGACGTTCAAGTTAAATCCATGTGTTGTGCAATTTAAATCCATTCATTCAATCCCATCTTAGTTTATTCTTAACATCACCGATCACCGGCAATGCAACGATTCGAATTAAATTGCCTTTAGCCAAAAGAACCGAAATGTTTGATCAGAAGAACTGGAATTCATTTAGTATGTGCAGACAACAAACCAGCTTTTACTTTCAAACGACAAATTCAATTCCATTTCATGTCAAATTGTTTTTGCAGTGAAAAGAAAGAGGATCTACGATTTTTGTTGTGCTTATCGACGTGTACAAATATTAGCTACCATTCAATCGCTTTCTTGAAATATTAAATGAATCACTCTAACTCAATCGAATTAATATCTCCAATCCATGATAATATCGACACCAGATCTTACACTTATTCACATCACAATTCAAAAAACGCTTATGCAAAAACCGCAAGCTACAATTTGATTAAAAAATTGAAAAATACCTCATGTTTTGTTTTTGTTCTCTGAATAATTTTGTTTTGAAACTATTTCCCATTTTTGTGTTCAATGGGAACAATCTATATAAAAGAAAATTTGAATAAACGAAATCAATATCAAAAAGAAATGAAAAAGCAAAGATAAATAGAAAAAAGCCAAAAGGCATCAAAAAAATACATGCAAAAAGCTACTGAAATAGTGCTGTTGAATTTGTAGAGTTTTTTCTTTACTTTAATAAGGCTCTAGAGCTACAAGAAATATCATGAATTCTTTCGAAAAACCACAGAAATATCAAGATAAAAAATTGAATATTCAATATATTTTACGAAAATGATCAACGGAACTTTCACTTTGTACGTTACTGATTTGTACAGCCGCCAATCTGTTTCCAAAAAGTGTCTCTACTTATGAATTGTTTTGTGTAATCCCAGATTTATAATGCATGAAAAAAAAATAAAAAGAAAAGAAAAGAAGATTTTGCCTGCATTTAGTTAAAGCACCGCTAGGAAGCTACAGTGCGCTTTGCTCAACGCCATTAGTCTACGCGCTGAAGGTTGTTATTGAGGAATTGTCGCTATGATACCGTAGAGGAAGTGTTTTCGCACGGAGAGTAATTAAGAATCAAAAATCAATTGGAGTTAAGTCGGCAAAGTTTTTTACTTTCTACTGAAGAACGTATAAATTCTGGAATCTTCACACTGTTGTAGAGAGATGAATTCGGATACATTGGATGGGCCATAGAAATGGTTTCCAAAGTGGTCGAGTTTCAAAGATCGCTATTGTAACAATATTAATTGAATATTAAAAAAAATGATGTACAAAGAAGGAATTTAAACTAGGGTTACTACTCAGTTCCGTCGTATTCATTGAATTCAGCTATTTACCAATTTCATACAGAAAGATTGAATTTTGAAGGAGCTTTGAGAGATTTTGACGTTTATTTCAAAAAAGTATTTTCCTGATATGAGCTATTAAAACAGATTTCTTCTATATGAAATGAACAAAAAAAAAATTCGACAGCGTTTTTGCAGTGCAACAAAAAAAGAAGAGACAAAAAGAAGAAAACAAGAAAAAAGAAAATTGAAATTAAAAGAAAAAAAAAGCAAAAATGCATTGAAAAGGTTCGCCAAATGAAGCGACAAACTTGGTTTTTAATTCTCAAAAACTGGCATCCAGGGCACTTTGTAGATATATCGATTGCGCATTATGCCACAAATGATCAACTTGTGATCAACTGTAATTTGTAAATACAGTAATTTTTAATAAAAAAGAGATGTAATATTCAGATGCATAATCAAAACGATGAGGAATACAAAGGTCGAGAAAAAATAATAGTGAAGTAATAAAGTCAGGCCATTTTTGAAGGTTTAGTCGAATCAAGACATTTGAAAAATGTTCACATTCAATTCACATGTAGATTTAATCCATACAAAATTTCACTTGGGAACAACCGCTATGTGCATTAATCACATATTAGATGAACGTATCAAGTGAAGACATTTCATATGTGAACAATAAGATCAGGGGTCTGTTATTCGATTGTTTTGGTGTTAAGGATTTGAGATTGTCATCATTTAATAATTTAAAGAATTTCGTTCCATGCATTCACATCCATTGATACCTGTTATTGTTTGGAAATAAAAAAGCAAACGACAGTGTTAAATAATTAGCGATCAACAATTGAAATTTCACTCTGAAAGTCGACAACAAACAGAATGCTAAAATAATATCTCCCACCTTTGAGTGTGCACCTTGTTCTCAAATCAAACAACACATAGTGATCTGCACATACTCATTTGAAATTTCACGCAAAATGAGTTTCGATAGGGTTTTTAATGGATATTTATGAAAGCACGTGAGTTTGGTTTTTTTTCGTTTGCAATTGCAGTGAATTTGAGTGCATAGCTGTTGAATGTCGGCGAACAGAATTATCAGTCGCAGATATCATGAATTGTCAATGGATAAAATATTTGGACCATTGAACAAAGAAGATGGTGTCAAGTGTGGCGATGTATCAACAATTCAATAAAAATCAAATAATCTCCCGAAAGTATGCAATAGCTATATCAATGTTACATCACAATGCAATGTTGATTATCAATTTAAGGGGTTACAACTCCTAGTGCTATGCAATTTTTCTGACATTATGCGTGAAAATCGTCTAAAACATATATTTTGTAGTCACGTTTGCATTAAATTTATTAAATAGAATTGAAATGTATCACTTTTAAATGCTAACTTTTATTTTAACGTACTAGAAATTGTACAACTGCGATGCTGTCATCTTCCGATGCTAATTTCAATTCAATAATGTGGAATTCGTATTGTAGAAAAAAATCCGCTTTTTCTTTAAAAAGAACATTTTTCGTACTGAAAAATGCTTGAACTGCTTTTGGCGCTAGAAACCAGAGGTGTTATTTTGCATTACAATCTAGAATATAGTTTTTATGCACTGTGCAAATTTTCAATTGAGCAAATATCACACAACAGACCTTTATGTTCCCTGTTTTGCGTCCACTAAAGATAAATAGAAGAATCAATTGTGAAATCGATTGACAAATGCACCGAATGACAGCTCACAGAATTTGAAGTTGATCAATTGACTACTTTGTTTTATTGAGTAAAGTGTTAAGTTTGATTTTATTGTGATTTCTTCAAAAATGTAGGCATAATTTTGATAGCATAAACTACAGATTTCAATGGAATTAAACCGACGTAAGAGCACTTGTACAGTGCCCGCAATCGCTTAAAATCTAATAAAAAAACAATTCAAATGAATGTCTCAATTCTATTGCTTTAGTAATTTATCGATTTTGGATGCAATGCTCTTCGGTGATGTGGTTGGTGCAAATCGTTCGACTGGTTTACCATTTTTATCAACCAAAAATTTCGTAAAATTCCATTTGATGCCATCACCCAACATACTGCCCTGTTTATCTTTCAAAAATTTATATAATGGAGCTGCATTTTCACCATTCACGTCAACTTTTTTGAACACATCACCCACATTAGCATTAGCTTTCTGTAAATGGCAAACCATCTCTTCACCATCATTCTCGGGCATTTGATGACCAAATTGATTGCATGGAAATGATAAAATGTTTACATCTGAAACGAAAACAATAAATTCCAATATAAAATTTAATGTTCATAATTCAAACAGAAAGATTTTAAGCGAACAAAAACATGTGATTTTGGTGAATAAACCTTGATCTTTATATTTTTCCTGTAATTCGGTAAGTTCCTTGTAGTTAGTACTGGTGAGTCCACATTGAGAAGCAATGTTTACAATGACCAACACTTTGCCCTTGTATTTGTCCAGTGAAACATCATTGCCAAAGGTATCTTTCACCTTAAAATCGTAAACCGATTGCGGACTATCTGGATTTTCGGAACTCATTTTTTAACTGAAAATGTAAATTAAATCAATAAAATTAATAAATGATTCATTTAAAATGAAGCTTTGAGATGTTTCTACTTTACTGTGATTAAATTGCTTTTCAGATAAATTTTAAACACACTTTGAAACAACCTGGTGTTTGTTTTTAGTATAAATTTCACCTTAAAATATTCCAAATATATTTGACAAGATGAACGCAAAATAATTTGATGTTTAAAATTGAGTAAAAGTGGTCAGCACAATTGCACAATAACAATTCACTTCAACGTTTGAGAAACGAATTTTATGACTAAGCTCAAAAGATACAATAGCTGTCAAACGCGCAATAACACACAAACATCAATGGTGATAACGCATTTAATATTATTCACATTGTCAATTGATTTGTTTTACCTTAAAAAGTTTGGTCCGTGATAATTTTGTCAAAAAATATTCTTCTGAAATATTGAATGCCCAAACAAATGACAAGATTGATAGAATTTACTCCGAAAAAAATGCGCTTTATTTAGTTTATTTGCCGGGTTCAAGTGGATTCTGTGAAAGAAACTAAATGAATATTTTTAGAACACCACTTGAAAGCCGTCTTTTGTATATGTGTATTGTAACAATACACTGTTAATAAAAATGGGAGAGGCTTGAAATCGTGCGTGATACATACCATAATGGTTGGGTAGTAATTGAAAACATTCGCGAACAAAAATCGAAGCTGTATGTGTATTCATCTTATCCAAACATTGCAATTGGGAACCGAGATCGTGACGACAAAAAATACATCAACGACGAGTATATGAGTGAATTCGACTTTGAAGACAGATTCCCAATGTTTTATCCATTTAATGCGTACCAGACAACAAATCAAATGGAAAACCGATTTGTGTTCGTTTTAGGTTATGCATTGTGCCGAGCAATGGGACAACCGGTGTCCGCATTTGATTCGTAGGATTATATTCCAAAAACTTTAAGAACCGGAAATCCAACCAAATGAAGACATAAACATTTGGAGAAATGAATAGAAATATCATTAAGAAAACATATCATTTCATCAACACCAATAAAAATACACATGTAAAAAACCTAATACACAAGTTCATACTGAGGCAGTCATAATACAGCGTTGACATGTGAATGTGTATGTAACAATACATGCCCTAGCGAAAAAAAATCTCTTGTGATTAGACTAACTTTCGGCTTAAGAAGGTAAGCAGCAAAAAATCACCAAATGGTTTTCAATTTATAATATTCAATTATTTTTTTATATGAGTTAAAGATCAACCATTCACGATTGACTTTTTTGCAAATCATACATAATTCAACAGAAAAAAACAATTTTCATTCGAATCTATATCAAGAGAATTTACACATGGGTACATGAATCATGTTTATACACTGTAAAATAAATTCGAACGTTGTTTGAATCAGCTGTTTTGTTCACAATGAAAGTGTAACTTCAGTCATATTATGAGATATGTTTGGCCGTTAATTGGGCCAGTTAATACACGAAGTGATGGTGCACATGACTAAAACGACTTGGCACAGAAAGCTATCGGCATAGACGTTACAGATCAACCGTTTGTATGAATTCACTCGTTTGAATTTTTTTTTATTGATTTCTCCAGCAAACAATGCAATTTCAGCTGCACAAATACATTGAACAAATTAAGGAAGCGTCTTCTACATCAATATGCTTATGCCTTCGAAGCGTTCACATTTTATCCCTGGCAAAGATGATGGGTAGGTAAACGAACTAAAATTGATTAAGAACAACCGCATTTTTTCTTAAGAGGATCCGAAATAGTTGAAAATAAATAGATAAATTGAGTGAAAATCACAATAAATAACGATCTATAAAATTATTTTATTGCTATTGCTGGTTTTGGATCCCATATATAAATATTTAATTTCCGTTGCAAGTGAAATTCGATTTCGTGAAGGGGTTTTTAATCGATTGTCAGCACTGACGCTCCTCTCAACATCTGCGGAGTGAGGCGTACAGACTTAAGTTCAACCCAAAACGGTCACCAATTCTTCATGATCGTTCGATTTTGAGAGAGCCATGATTATTTCACAAACATTTCCGCCGCAATATCTTTTTTTATCTGCAATATTTTGATATATACTTCATCGTATTGCAATTGCAAATTTATGAGATTAAGGTCGGCACCAAACATCGTATGAATTTCGCGTATATTAACACTCTTTTCGAATTGTTCGAGTGGTTTGATAAGTTCATAGATCAATGGATTAAGCCATCACTTTCAAAGACGACTTATAATGGAATAAATGATGTCGCTGCGAATTGAATAATTTATTATTCCTATTGTCATGGCTGTTCGTCGTAAATTTTGAAGAAATTATGTCGAATAACATGGAAAAATTTCAATATTAAATGAGCATTTAGTGGTTTTTTAGCAAAATTGTTTTACGACCGACTTTTTGATTAGGAGTAGCACTTTTCAGTTAAGAACAACCGATTTTCACATGAACAGCCCGTTATTTTAATCCCTGGTGCAAACAAAATAAAATTGGAATAAAATTTACCCCGCATGGAACACGCTTTTGATTGCTACAGCCAGAAGATTTGTAAAGCGAGTTTTTTCAAGTGAATTTCTGATCTACATTAATGTAGTACATTTCATTCGTTTTTTCAAGTGTATGAGTAATCTGTATCTGTGTATCAGTAAAGAATTATATAGATATCCTGGTCTGAAAACTGAAAAAAAAACAAGAACAGTAGCTCTACATATCATTTCATCTCATGTATTATATATCACAAATTGGTGTTGAGAATTCCTCGTGTTCCGTCATATGTTCCATTGTTCATGAAACTGGGCTGAACCAACTGAATCATCAAAATAAAACAAATCCGTTCAAAAGTTATATTACAAATGAATCATTTGATTTCTTTATTTCATGTTCAAATTGCTTTTTTTTATAAAGTTGTAAATGTACAAAGGTTCCGGATGAAATTTGGTTCGATTTTCCAAGTATGTGATTAGAGAATATGTGAAGTTTGAATGAAATAAATGCGATAGTTATGTTGCGCTTATTCTCCGGTCATCATTTCCATGAATTCTGAAATGAAATAAATTTGACAACATTTATTAAATCGGCTCTTCAAACAGGATTTTCAAAGCGCATGGAAAGACTAAATTATAAATCAATATCAATGTTTACCATCAAAGTCAACAGTTCCGGATCCATCGGAATCGATTTCTTCGATCATTCCATCCAATTCGTGATCGGTCAATTGGTCATCCAATTCACGCAAGATTTCCTTTAGGCATGTTGTTGGAATGAAACCGTTTCCGGCTTTGTCATACAAACGGAAAGCTTCTTTCAATTCCTTTTGCATGGCTTCAGCATCTTCTTCAACGATGAATTTGGCAGCGAGTTGAACGAATTCAACGAATTCCAAGCGGCCAGATTCTGAAAGCGATACATTAATATAATACATGTGTGGACTCATTCAATTATTTTCATATTGTTCAAAGCCATCGTTTTACTTACTATCTTCATCGACTTCTTCGATGAGCTCTTCCAAGATTTTCTTGTCGAATGGTTGACCCATAAGACGCAAAATGTCCGACACCATTTCAGTTGGAATACTTCCAGTTTTTTGCGAGTCAAAGCTGTTGAATGCTTTTTGAAGAACTGTGAGAAACAAAAAAAAAATCATTCAAAATATTGTTATTGATTGTTGTTTTTTGTTTGGGTGATTTTGTGATTGTTTCTAGGGGCAAAACACTACCGAAAGACCAAATTCACCAAGAATAAGTGTACAAATACCGAAAAGACCCAAGAAAGACCGAAAAGACCGAAGGTGGACCGAAAAGAACAAAAATAAAAAACAACACACACTGTGTCTCACACAGCTAAAGCAACGGTATTCTATGTATATATTTCACTATTGTTCTTTTCAGTCTATCTTCGGTCTTTTCGGTCTTACTTGGTTCTTTTCGGTATTTGCACATTTATTTTTGGTGAATTCTGTCTTTCGGTAGTGTTTCGCCCCTTGGATTGTTTCGCGCGTTTCATGTAAACGAATGAATTTGGCTCGCCGCCCAAAATATTTTGTTTACATTTGCGAGACTGAACGCAATTATTGTGAAACCTATTTTCGAACGCATTCATTTATTGACTCGTTTTCGGTTCGGTCTACTTGTCCAACACAAAAAAAAACCTAATCTGTCTTCACACCCTATGCAATACCCTATGTACGCATGTTTCTGTTCATTATTTGTTTGTGCACGCAAAATACATGTTTTACAGAAGCTGAATTCTGTAGTTGCAAATAATTGCAGTATTTTTAGCGGATGGGGCAATAATCTCTCATTTTAAGTTCAACTAGTACTGTCATGAGTTGTGTTGAGACGATTTATTTTGTTTTTTTTTTCATTTTATTTAAACTGCTGTAAACCATAGCACCCTATCTCTAATTTGTTAGGTTAACGCCTGCGAAAACGTTTACAAATGAATTGAAACAATGTTCAATAGACTTTTTACGTGGATTAGCATGTACAAAAATCAATAGACATTAGAATATTGAATTCAAACGAAAATTCTAACCAGGCTAAACAAGTGGATTTGCTATTTGTTTTTGTTTTGTAGTTGTAACAAAATGCCTTCTAATATAACAAAATCTATAGGTTTCATATAGGTTGAGGAAAGCCATGATTAATGAGCCACGAGCTTCTTTTTGATGTGCTATGTGCCACACAAAAACGATCGTGACACAGTATTTGGTCGAATTACCAACAATAAACGTGGACATTGGGAAATTTCTATCATAAGCTATAAAACACCCACTATTGACTTTGCACCCATCATAAAATAGGTTGAATACAGTGACAAATATACGGTTCAATAGAGGATCGCGCGACTTAGCCACGATCTAAAATCAACATCACACTGAATAAAATGCTCACTATTTATAACACTGCAGTCTAACACATATGAATTGGAGAATTTATATTCCTATTTTTCGATATGATATTTTGTTTACGCAAACGACTAGCTTTTCGTTCACATCCACCCAACACAAAATATTTCAAACCGTTCCAAAAATAACTAACATGGTTACACCGACTTAAAAACAACATAGCGCGGCATTTTATCTGTTTCCCTAACAATTATTCATACCAGCCAAATATCATTCGATTCCGTGAGACCGTGATAAACCAATTACATTGGCTTTATTTTTCTCTCTCGCAAAAACAGCAAACTGTGTTTAATTATTTGGTATATAAACACTTACCAGCGATTTGTTCTGGGGTCAAGTCTTCATCCTTTTGAAAAACATGAAATTTAAGCGAAAATAAATGAATTAATGAGAAAAATGTGCTAACATTTCACTAAACAAATGTTTTTGTACAGATTTTCTGTCGTTTTTTTGGGTTTTTATTTTTCGTTCTCAAAGTGAACGCCTCTTATTGTTTCAATTTTCATGAACCACATAAAAATCACATGAATTTCGATCAATTTCGAACGAACAAAAATTAACAAAAAAAAAACACATAAGTACAAACTTATACTTACGATTTGGTCCATTTTTTATTTTGTTGATTTTATTCACCCAAAGGATATACACAAATGAAATTCGTTCTGAAAGTAAATAATAACCACAGGTTTTAAAAATTTGTGAACACTCTTTTATGTTGGGTATGAAAATGTTGTATTGGAACTGGAAGTTGGAAAATGTTTCATTTACCGAATTGTTCTGACCACTAACTCGGGCAACGATCTCCGCTCAACTGACTAAGATTTTACGGTGAGCGATCATATATCGTTTGGAAAGTCTAGCTAGACTTTGAGAGATTTTTGTTTTTTTTGTGTGTTCGTTGTTGCGTAGTCATCATTCGGTGAGAGGTGAAAATAAAGATGAAAAGTATAGCTGTTTTCCACATCGGCTATAAAATGCTGAAATTCTATATTTTTCCGTGTTTCATATTGTGTGTTTCTCCGTGTGCCGTTGTGAGCATTTCGTCCGGAAAACAGCTATAATATTGAAATGCGAATATTTTCGAACTGCCTGCGCATCGTGTTAAAAATAAACAATAATCATCCAGAATCGGAGCACGTCTCACAGATTTGTTTGGAACCCACATAACCCTGATTACACCGTTAGCGTCTACCGAACGCTTAGTTTGCAACACACAAACGAATGCAAAGGAATGAATACCGAATTGACAATTGACTGACAATCAAATGTTAATCATTTTTCAAGTCAATTTTGATTGTTTTACGAAGAGTTTTTCGATATGTTAAACGATTGTCAATTGTTTGTCAAACGTGTGTCTGGTCAGTCTGACAGCTTTTTTCACAAGGGCATTGAAAACAAATAGCTCATGTGTTTAAATCGATTTCGTGGCTCACCTACTAATCTAATTTTTCACTTTTCTGTGCAACAATGGCAAATAAAGAAACGAACAAAAAAAAAATCAAATGGACAAACAAATTTAACGATTACATTAAAATACATTTTTTTCGCCATGGCATTCAGTTTCAAAAAATAAATAGTTTGTTTAATACTACACATAATATTTGTGAAAATGTGGATTGGAACGAATCACACGTGCAAGTAAAACCGTGGTTTTATTAAATCGAGTATGTTCTCATGCAGAGACTACATTCAAACTGCAGCCATGATTCGAGCTATACATAGGGAATATAAGATAGGAGCCATGGAGACGAAGAACAATGGTGTAGAATTTAAAGTAAAGACAATTGATATTTCAATGTAGTCTAGACGACTTGTCTGATATACGACTCAAACAAGTTTTATTTTTTGTCTTCTATTTATACTATTATTTTACATGGACTGCTTACATTATAAATGAAATCGCGACCACAGTTCAGGCATCCTATGCATGATTTGTCAAAAACAGACCTCCTAATTGAGGACACTCAACTATTGTATTATAAACTTTAAGGAACTTTCAGCACTGAATTCATAATGGTTAACGATAATTCAAAGGTATTGCTCGAAATGTCCACCGTTGGCGGTTACGCACGCCCTCGCTCGTGAAATACTTTAGAATGATGTAAAACTTCACAACCTATTTAGATTTGGCACTCCGGAAAAATTGATAGCGTCTTATCAGCTCTTATGACAATTCGATGATCATTTGATGGTATTTTTCTAATGCAATTTCGAATAACATAATCATGTTTGTGAAATAAGCTTTGTAAATTTACAATAATTTCATATCTGGTTCGAGTGTTTATCAAAATATATCGATCAGCTTCTGAAATATCGACTCCGGTGAAGTAAATTTGAAAATACTTAGGATCTTCATCAACTGGAATGGAAGAAGTGAACAGATTTGATGGTAAATTTGTCCTTGTACTTTGAATGTGGGCATGAATCCATTATTTTTATTAATTTGAGTTTCACCGGATGACGTTATTTGAAAACTCGAATTGTAGTTTCGAATATTCTGGAGGAAATGTCTTGAGAGCACGGTAGTTCCAGCCTAATAACTTAGCAATGCCACAATTATTGGTGACAATATGATTTTTCCATTTGAGCAACATATTCCAGCTGATTCTTTGAGATACTTCATGGCTAAGCATTATACACTCAGTCAAAACAATAACTTCACGGTGAAGCGTACTCAAGCACTGTGCATGTTTTCACACTGAGTTTGAGTTGTGATACGGCCGCTGCTCAATAACTCAGTGCGCTGCAGTCTCTGATTTCTCTTTCTTCCTGTCAATGGAAATTTGAATTTTTGAGTTGATTTGAAACAAAAATTTGAATTTTCTGAATTGACATCATAAAGTTTACTCGGAAAAAAAATCTTTTCAATAGAATAGAATTTATTAAGCGTTAATTACAACGATAATTTCATGTATTCATTTTAAATGATATTTTGATTATGATGATTCAGTCCTCAACAAATTATATTTGGCACTTTCAAGGCACTTGTTTTCAAATAAATCATTCTTCAAGGAAAACCTGATCTAACTTATTGTATTTTCCGCGAGAAATCCAACCTTTCCAAAACAAACGATTTTCCTGTTTGACCAATTTATATGGTCATCCAATTGTTTTGTTATTATGGCTATTAGGAGATCGACAGCTACAAAAAAAAACATTGTCGGTTCCCTTTTTGTGTTTAACGCTAAAGGCCTTACTTGCAACTCCAGCGATTGCAATCGTGCTGCGATTACACATGTTGATACCATTTCATTTCCATAGAGCAATCGCGAGCGATTCCAATCGCTAGAGTTGCAAGTAAGGCCTCAAAAGTGTACCTAAAATCGATATTTTGTGCCTTGAATGGATAGGTCTACAGATTCATGGGAAGTGATCGGAGAGTAAAGTGGGTCTCAAAAAAAGTTGAAGACCTAAAAAAAGGTCCTCAGCTCGAAAAACCCTAGCAAATTAAAAGAATTTTTTCAAAGTCCATTCTATCTAGCGTAAACCACTTCCAGAAATTCTTGAGGGGCAATCAGCTCAGGGGGGGGGGAGGTTATGGGACGTCTGGGTCCATTCCAAGAAATTCATGTTTCTATAGAAACATATCTTCAACGGTAAATATCAATATATTGATATGTTGGGATGTTCAGGTGAAAACTTATTTAAGAATAAGTTTGTGAAAAACTGCTGTAATTTCGTCCTGAATGTATGCGATCATCGCCTTTTTCATTGCCGGATATGCTTGGCCGGATATGCTTACGAATAGAAATGGAATATGCGTTCGAGCTGAAAGTGAGTTGCAAATAAAACACGTCTGTCTTGTTAGGTAAACTGTAAGGAACTGATTTAATACAAATAGAATCTGAAAGAGTTTGATGATTATTTAGTACCAGAGAGTGCGTTCAATGTACAAGTTGTTGATAACAAGTTCGCTCTTTTGTTTCAAGGCGATCGTCGTCATAGATGGGCAAGGACATGGCTACCTTGCCCCCTGCTTTCTAGTAATAAAAATTAAATTACATATATTCCTGAATGCATGTTGTTTGCTTTCACCAATAGGCTATCTAGTACTACAACAATCTGATTGTACTAATATAATCGCAAGCAATGACCATTCAATCGGCACAACCGCTCACAATCGGCGTAATCTTTTCTCTTCGCATCTCTTTCTAACGCATTCGCGTCACACTGTATAGTGAAGAGCTCTTGGAAGAGAATTATGATTGCTTATTGTGTAAAGCGAATGAGATGAAAAGAGATGCAAAGAGTTGCGATTGTGAGCGATTGTATTGCCTACGATTATGCTTATACATTTTTATAACAAAAATATCATTGGCATTTTTTCGCTATGACTCCTTCTTGAATAATATACCAAATGAAAACCCCCTTGGCGCGGTAAAAGTTCGTGTATATATTACCACGCCAGAGGGTTTTTCATTTGATTCAGTCATAATTGCCATTTGGCCCAAAGGTCAAGGCCCGTTCTACATGAAATACAATTATTTATTTATAGCTTTCTTCATACGCAGAATATTATTATCAAGTAATAGCCAAAATGTATTTACCTGTGCTGCACAAACTAATATATTTATATCGAAATTTACTTCTTGATGTATCATTTATCGAATATTTCCTCTAAAAGCAAATATTTCTAGCACGTAATTTTCTGATTTTATGTGATATCTATTTTCGCATTCAAGCGGAAACATAGTGGAAGTTTTGAATGTTTACTTGACCAATTATTATTGTAGTTGGCATGAAATTCCCAACTGACATCTCTCATATCGTTGATGTCAGTGTCAACTTTGGGGTTTGAGACTCCGTTCAAGAGTTATCGGCTTAACGTACATACAACGACGGCGACGCCATTTTGCACCGGAGCTACCAGAACCGAGTATCCAAAAAAAAAACTGGTCAACATTTGAGCCCGAGCGGTAATCATTTACTCAAGCTATGTGGAGTTGAATTTTTGAGGCAAAACCAATACTTCTCCTTAGCACATTTCATGTGCGGAAAAGTAATAAGAGAGATATTGCATTTTGAAGTTGACCAATTTTGGCGATTTTACATCATTTTAGGTGATTTTAATTTTCATCATTTTGACTGTACTGAAACTTTTGGCCTGTTTCGGGGGTGGGGTTGTATTGCACCAACTGTCTACAAGTTACAATTTTATGTAAATGTAAAATTGATTTACATATTACAATTACTTGTAAAATGATCAGAAAAACTTGTAAACATTATTTACACAGCTATTTAAGCAATCTAAATAAAGTTTGCGTATCATTTTAAGTGAATATTCGTTGGAAAGGTCTTTTCTAATTCTAATCAATTTTATGCTGGGTGGTGTTTTTTTCTCGACCGGGCAAAATCATGCAGTGAAGATTTTACGATCAAAAAGGATGTAATCCAGGTAAACATACCATACAAAAATTGCGATTGACCGCACAATTGTGTATAATGTGTATATTTAGTTTCGTACCATTTGACGTTTGTTCACAGAATGCGAAGCGATTCAATTGTGAGCTATGTGGATATGGAACTGATCACAAAGGAATCTTCAATGTGCATATGCGAACGCACACCAAAGAGAAACCGTATCGATGCAGCCGTTGTACCAAATGATTTGTACAGTCAAATGTCCTCAACAGGCATATAGCAACTCATAAGGATGAATTTTCATTCCATTGCTCAAATTGTTTTCTTGGATTCTGTCAAAAAGCAGAAAAAGCAGAGCACGAAAAGAACTGCACAAATCGTCACTATGAATGCTTCATTTGTAAATATGTCACCATCAATAAGACAATCTTGGTCATACACATGCGGACGCACACGGGAAATAAGCTACATCGATGCAGTCGTTGCTCCAAAGGATTCACACAATTGCAGGATCTCAAACGACACATGACAACTCACAAGGAGAGTTTTCGTCGATTTCCAGGGAAGTGTGAAATGGAAGCCCATGAAATAGGATGTCAAAATCGTCGCTACGAATGCCATCTCTGCAAGAAATATGTCACTGCTACCCACGTGCGTATATTTGTGCCATATGTTCTCACCAGGGGTCCAATTACCAACTCCCCCCCCCCGCCCTGAGCGATCGTTACCTAAAATTTTAAAACGGCTTTACATTAGATAGAATCGATTTTCAAAAGTGATGACCTTTTTTTTAGGTCCTCAACTTTTTCTCAGACTCGGTTTACACTAGATAGAATTGACTTTTTTCGTGACCAAATGTACCGCACATGGGTAGCAGTGACATATTTCTTGCATAGATGGCATTCGTAGCGACGATTTCGACATCCTATTTCATGGGCTTCCATTTCACACTTCCCTGGAAATCGACGAAAACTCTCCTTGTGAGTTGTCATGTGTCGTTTGAGATCCTGCAATTGTGTGAATCCTTTGGAGCAACGACTGCATCGATGTAGCTTATTTCCCGTGTACGTCCGCATGTGTATGACCAAGATTGTCTTATTGATGGTGACATATTTACAAATGAAGCATTCATAGTGACGATTTGTGCAGTTCTTTTCGTGCTCTGCTTTTTCTGCTTTTTGACAGAATCCAAGAAAACAATTTGAGCAATGGAATGAAAATTCATCCTTATGAGTTGCTATATGCCTGTTGAGGACATTTGACTGTACAAATCATTTGGTACAACGGCTGCATCGATACGGTTTCTCTTTGGTGTGCGTTCGCATATGCACATTGAAGATTCCTTTGTGATCAGTTCCATATCCACATAGCTCACAATTGAATCGCTTCGCATTCTGTGAACAAACGTCAAATGGTACGAAACTAAATATACACATTATACACAATTGTGCGGTCAATCGCAATTTTTGTATGGTATGTTTACCTGGATTACATCCTTTTTGATCGTAAAATCTTCACTGCATGATTTTGCCCGGTCGAGAAAAAAACACCACCCAGCATAAAATTGATTAGAATTAGAAAAGACCTTTCCAACGAATATTCACTTAAAATGATACGTAAACTTTATTTAGATTGCTTAAATAGCTGTGTAAATAATGTTTACAAGTTTTTCTGATCATTTTTACAAGTAATTGTAATATGTAAATCAATTTTACATTTACATAAAATTGTAACTTGTAGACAGTTGGTGCAATACAACCCCACCCCCGAAACAGGCCAAAAGTTTCAGTACAGTCAAAATGATGAAAAGTACATTTTTACACAAAAACTGATTTTAACATTTTTGATTCTCTTGGCCGTATTTTCCAATTAAAATTTATGCAGTTCGCGTCAGTTGAGAGATATTAAAGTCCACTTGATGTTTTACATTTCGAAAAACGCAACAAATATATCTTTGTGCCGAAAAATCATGGAATATGAACACTTGTGAAAATGTACGAAATTCTTAGAAAATCGAATTGTGATATGAATAAATCTCAAGAAAGGACTCTCAAAACGAAAAGTGCAGATGGCGAATTTGTTGTATTGTGTAGCAGAACGTTTTGTGTTGTAAATTAGCCATATTGCATTACTCATTTCATAGCGACGTGCAGTAAAGTGCACATACCTTGTCCAAATATAGAACATTGTATGAAAAATAACAATACGATTCGACAGACTTTAATTTTTTTCTTAAATTATATTTTTAAACTTGATTCATTTTCATTCTTGATAAAAAAAAATTGTCTCATTCAACAACAAAAAGTTCAATATGATCATTTAAAGACTCATTTCCCGCATATTTGAATCTCGGTCCATTGAAAGCTAAATAAGAGCTTAACATTGAAATCATAACTGGTAAGTGTTGCCAAAATCGAATGCGTTGAATCAGCATGAAGTTGGCTGCATTATTATTATTCACAATCGTTTCGAACGAATGTTTAAATTCAAAAATAAATGAGGTAATCTGCTCTTTTCTCACCTTTTCAAATCGAAAATTCTTTCGGAATCATTCCGTTCCCGCATAAAGCGAATGTTATCCATTTACAATAAATTAATTACAATAATCGCAACAACAACAAAATTGACTGCTGTGCGAAAATTGTATGTCATTATTAGTAATTGTTGTAAGTAAATTAAAATTCAATGTTTCGAATATTGCGTGTGATTTGAGATAAAGTGTAATTTTAATCTTTGACTTGATTCAACTTTTTACCGCTTTTCATCAAAGAACTTTGACTAAATGAACGGAGATTTTGATCATATGCCCACATGCTGCAGTGGAGTGCAGTTGGTTTAACTTGAACGATTAGATGCAAAATAAAGAGCTAGCATATGCCTAAGTTCTGTGTACCAAATAAATGTATATTGTAAATTCTAATGCATTTGGCCATCGCCTCAAGTAAATGACAAACGATAAGGATCCGTTTGTTAGCTTGTGCAATACATTGATTATACCGATCAAAATCATACGTTGACGCTAATGTGACGTAATTTAGATTGGTGCTATGGGGCAAAAAAGTGCAAATTGATAAATCAAGCAAATATGACATGTTAAAAAGCAAAAACAACAACAACAACAAAAACGACACACAATTATGTTCACTTTGTATGTTTATCAAAACACATGCTGAGGTCTCTCTTTGTGGTTTGATTGCATCTAATGGACAACAGATTCGTTCTACTTAAGTCGATATCTTGATGTTACAAGTAAATTGAAAGTTCTATCATGTACCTGATTTGCAGTAAAACAACACCAAAAATCCATATCTCGTTGGTCAACCTATCGTGACCAAAAAAAACAAAAAAACAAAAATCTCATTTCGAACTTCTAATGAGCCATGGTTCGGTATTTTCGGACCAGCGATTTTCTTGTCAATTTAAGTGTTTCGTGCTTGTTTTTTAATTAAAAATTCCATGTATGGTGAGCATTCTACCGCCTCCGTTATTAAATTAAGAATAGTCTAAGTCAATTTAATTAACGGGTTTACTGTCGATTGGTTTTGTTGTTGTTTTTTATTTGGCCGCAAACGCAATTTTTCCTGATCAATCGGAAAACCGTAAAATATTGCACATTATCAAAATATTTGATCATTTTTGATGCACATTTATGGTGATTTAATGTTTGTATAAAATTTCGTCACGCATTTGGCTGACCCTAGCCTGGCCCGTTTGAAAGTCAACCGAACGTGTGCTAAACTGTGTGATATTAATGATGTTATGGTTCTAAGATGTGGTCCAAAAATGGTAAATTATTATTATTTTTATATTCACAATTTGGTTTAGTGTGGTTTTGACGGTCTTTTGTACTTGAGCTCGTTACACATAGAAATTACGTTTAAATCCATTTTCGATTGAAAACCATTGGCTGCTCTTAGATTGTATACTTATATTCAATATTTTATAAACTGTATATCTTAATTGAATTAATCGAAAGTTGTTGTTCGAACCATTGAGCTCGTGCAGAACGAATATAAAAAAAAATGCTACCAAATCTCATTTGAAAGTGTACACTGCACAGTGTACAGTGTTAAAGATGAATTGAAAAGCGACACACTGCCTGCGCTCACGCATTCTCAACGAATTAATCGCGCACAGCTCAAAGTGACTAGAAAAAATGTGCGACGTGCGAACATTTTTCGCTATGAAATCATTTGGACCGAGGGAGACAGAGAGAGAGAGAGAGAGAAAGAGAGCAAAAAAGGCCGATAAATAACACATTCGAAAAGAGTGCACAAAAATCAATTTCAATGTGTTCCGTGCTGTTGAAGCATGCATTTGTCTCACTCCCAATCGAATTTTCGAATTCGATTAATTCTGATTTCTTTGATTTCTACCTTTCTCGCAGTTGGATTGTCGTTACAATGTTTCTATGTTGTTGGCTTTTTTTTCTTCTTATTATTATTTTGTGAATGGCCAGACAAAAAAAAGATCAGAATTCTATAATTGAACACGTATTGCAAGCATTTGAAGCTAAGACCACTACATATTTGTCCCGAGCAGCTACAATTTTTCGCAGTTAATTAACGATACATAAAAATTACGCACACTCGCGATGATGGTGAATGGGCTGAAATCAGTTGTTTGGATTTGTTTTGCATTGCGAAATATTTATTCAATGGAAATAGAAAAAAAAACGCTTACAAAGATATCAATATTACATTCATCGTCATAAGTGTATTGGATTTATACGTCTTTATATATAAAAGAGTTTTTGTTTTTCTTTATCCGTCGCACATTGAATGCATTTCATGAATCAAGCAATGAAGAGAAGAAAAAAAAATCAATTACCCAACGCAATTTTGAACGCATTGGTTAAATATACTGCGACCTAAGTCGTTCAATCGTTCAGTTTGAAGTTTAGCAAGAACTATGGAATGGTCAATGCAAGTGCATTTTTAGCACATGTCATACGAATCCATTGAAGTATTCAACAATGTTTTTTTTGTTGTTGTTCACATTTGGCGCAGAATGTGTGCGCGATCAGCACGTCATTTACGGTGAAAAATGCCGTTTGTTTCCGTTGAAGCGATAAATATATGATCGTCAAATCTGTTGATGGATAAATAAATGTGTGAAACCAACTAGATTTATAGCTGTGATTAAATGTGAAACGCTTTTTTTGTGCTTTTGTTTCTTAAAACGGTGTTTGGCGTGTTGTTTGCGGTGTAAAAACAATGATTATTATTTTTTTTCTCCATCTTGAAAAATGGAAGAATTTTCAAACATAATTATACCATAAAAATATGATTTATCGTTTGGAAAAACAGTTTCTATGTTAAAATCCAGCGACTAAATTCAGACTAAACACTCTTGAACATCTTGGTGCCCAACCAACTGATGATCAAAATTCATAAAACGTTTTTTTTTGCAGTTCATTAGAAAAGATTTATTGCTTTAATTGGTCAATTTATGAACCAAAAAAAAAAATTAAATACATAAATTTTACAATATTCATTAATATAGAAATTTATTTGATAAATTGAAATAGATATATCGATTTTAACCGATTAACCGTGGCGCAAAATTTGAAGGTCACTTTTTTTACACTTCCAACGGAAATTTATCAAATGAAAAACCGTTCATCAAAGAAACAAATCAAACGCATTTTGCTCAAGTTATTTCCCATTCAGTTGAAAAATCAACAATAGACTCACTTTCAATAGTACACCAAAGCCTATAGCCATCATTTAAATGATTTGTTTTTTTTTTATCGAAGTGCGGCAGCAAGGCTGCGAAAGTAAGTTGAGCCGATGCTAGCGCTTCAAATTCAATGAAAAAAATCAATTCTATTTTACAATTCAATTCGGAATTAAACAACGCACCACGTTTGAATTGGTTCATATTTCCGTCCCTTGGTTTTTATCGTCGCACTCACCAAAAAATATCATTTAACCTGAAACAAATGATTAATCATGAAAATAAAGCAACAGTGCGTGAATAGATTGTGGCATTGATGCCTTTTGTAAGCCAAGACAACGGTTAAAAACAAACGAGATTGATTAATAGTTTAAATATGCAACAAAAAAAAATCATGTTTCAGCGTTTGCAATCACATGACTTGATATTCACGAATCAAATCGATGACAAAATCTCTGACTAACAATCAAACAATAACAATTTTTCGTGTTTATTCATTGAGCGGATCACACCACGTGATTCGGAAATATTTGCGATTCGCCTTAAGTGTACCACGAATTGAGAGAGTATAAATGGTGTAAGTACAATATAACCAAATGAAACAATAAATAAATTTTTCTATTGGTTTGAAACGATGGGTCAATCAATATTAACGCCTCTAGCGGTGTTTGTAACATTTGATGAGATTGAGATGTAACTCTGCAAGTATGCCATCGATTTAAAGAAGAAAACAAAAAGAGTACACAATTGCTTTTGACTTTTTTCCACGATTTGGTCAATCGCATAAAATTTCATGTACTTTGTAATGTTACACCACAAAGTGACGAAAATGAATTTTTTTGAGATGCAAGCAAAAACTAGAACAATTTTTTTTTCATTATTTCAATGTTGCAGACGCAATGTCTAAAAAGTCCCCATATTTTGTATCGTAATTGGAACACAATTCCATTAAAATGCTAATCATTTCCGCTTGCAATGAATTTTTGTCGTTTTCATTTCAATTTTGTGATGTCGCGGTTTTTGTTGTTGTTGTTGTCGTCTGTTTTTCTTTCTGTATACACTCAGAATCAACAAAACACAACCAACTGCAATTGGTTAAGGTAGTTAATTTTTATCGTTTTATGGATTTAATTAAAAGATTTGTGCTTGGAGCGTTTAGTAATTATGGTTTTGTGCGGTTGTTTGAGCGAATTTGATCTGTTCATGATTCCATCGATGTGCCTGCATAAATACCATTGGTATTGCTCATGGCAAATTTACTCTTTTCCAGCAATAGCATGCGGCGTGCTCCGCACACACATCGTCCAAATATATTGACGAAACGATTGGCGATTGAAAACTAAATGTCAACGCAAATATTTTCTTTACGAAATTTTCAAGCCCCATTAATTGATTACGAGCTATAATCGTGTATATCGATCGGGCAGTAAAAATCAATACATTGCACCGTGTTTGAATTGCACGAATTCAAAATTGCATAGATAATTCGACAGTGAAGTTTTCAAGATGAAAAAAAAATTAACCATTTTTTTTTCTTCGCATTCTTCCATCGGATTCGGTACGGATTCGATACGGATTTTTTTAGCTTCATCATTCACCAAGAACGATTTTCAGATTCGTTCAACGATTGCAACAACATAATTAATTGCCGGTTTGTGGTTCAAGAGTCTTCAGTTTTTCCATCTCAAATTAACGTAAACACTTCAAATTAGATCGATTAATGTTTCAACAAGTAGTCGTTGAACCATTGAGTACCATTTGTGTGTGTGTGTGTGTGTGTGTGGAAATGGGCCCTTTTTATCACCCGATTTACAACTATAAAAATTGAATTTCATCGTTTGCTAATTGCATGCGCTATCATTTTTCTGCTTGCAGCATCCAAATGAAATCGGTGTGTTTCTTCGAAAGAAACACAAATCTGTCTGTTGAACTTTACAGTTCATGCAAGCCGATTTACTTCGAATGAGGAATTAAATTCCATATAAAGTCAATCCGCATTGCTAATTGGACTTAAAATCAATGCGCCAATTACTGCACTATATGCAAATGATTCATGATGACCTACTAAATTATTGCATGGTTTAAAGGCTTAGCAAACTGCGTCACAAAGTGCGTACCTACATTTGATCGATGCGTGAATGCATTTCATATTTCTGATGAAATAATTTAAATTTAATAATTAATACGACTAATTTAAGTGGTACAAATTGGCCCAAAGTGTGAAGAATTTCAGCTTCATTTATGACATCGATCGAATTTTTCTCTCTGTTTCACTATCATTTACCAGACCTACTAATTTGCCATTCTTTATCGTTTATAAGCCGTTTATGTTTGGCTGCTGTTTGTATCGGGTTTTGTATATACTTGTGAGGTGTGTGTGTGTGTGTTGTTTGCTTGTCGACGACCAATTGTTGAGAGTGCGCACATTACATAAGCTAAAGAATAAGTGTATCACTAGAAATATGATAATATGCATCGTGAAGAACGTGTTTTGATTTCGATTGCGATCGCACATTGAAACGAGAGTCTGTGCCGAGAGCGACACACAAAAAAAAATGAAATGCACAAAAATTCTGTCTGGTTTTGTTGTGACGTAGTATGTCTGTACATGTACATTGTACACAGCCGAATTAGCATAGTATTACCGAGACGCAGCAACATCGACAGCAGATGGCAATTATGAATGTCGGCATTTGTCATTCAGTTGCATCACAGCGCCCGAGTAAATCGCAACATAGCGATATATTTCATATTTTAAGGCCAATTCTGAGTGCAATTGAGATTTGATGGTACGAGTGTGAACTGATTTTTTTCTTCGATGAAGAATATCCAAAAGCGATAGTTTCCCAATCATAATAAGCATCGAAGGCTTGATTTTGTCTTTGGCAAAAAAAAGAGCAATTTCAGTTCTTGTCTTGAATAGCTTGAATAAATAAGTAAATAGTCATCTGGGAAAACAGCTCACCAATAACAAAATAAACGTCATGCGGATCGCACTTAATAGTGTACGCTTTGGAAAACTCATTGAAGCTGCGAAGACGGCACAATTTTAGCCACGAAACGCATTTCTCATCTTTTTATAGCATCGCCCAAATGATGGATTACATCTATAAATGTTCACATTGCGTGCTATGCATAGCTAATAACCATTTGAATCGTATATTAAATGCTGACGAATAGCGATGGGGAATTGCATAATAAGAGAAAAATTGCGTTTTTTGTTGTTGTTTGAAGTCATTTTCATTTCGAATACCTCCGGCTCAATTAGCCAAATGCCATAAATTGCGATCATTGTTTCGGTGCGAAATATTTAATCGAGTAGATTTGATCAAAAATGACCGAAGACATTTGTTGTTTGGAATTAAAGGTAACTGCCGAAACGTTTGGCAAAATAATTGATGAACGGTAACGGCTTCAATTGAGTCGATTTTTGTTTTTGTTTCTGCGAATCACTCGAAGGATTTGTGTCCGAAACGAAAGTGTTTCACTATCGATTCCGTTAGCATAATGATTGAGGTTAAATGGATTAAACACAAAATCAAATCGACGATAATCTGACATCGACAATTTCCTCTAAATTGGACATTGTACGAAATTTCAAATTCAAAACGGAGCATGAATCACATTGTTTTGCATTGATTTATGAACTTCAACCACTTTCATGACATTCCCTTATCGGCATCCATGTGTCTTTTTTTTCTCCACGCACTAATTTTAGCTTATGTTCAGTGGCACCAATATGATTTATTGACAATAAGATTGATAATTCACGAGATTAATGTAAGTAAAACAACACGTGGATAACACGTCGTGTTTGGCTATCTCTTTAACGCCTTCAAAATGAGAGGAAAAAAAGAAGTGTATAATTTGCGATGCCTAATCCATATGATTAGAAATGTGCGATAGCGGAGACACAATATTGAGCAATCTTAAAACGAGTTGGCTGTTGTAGTTTTTTTTTACTCCTACTATTAACTACGTGTGCAATCACTGCGCTGCAATCGCGACGTGTTTTCAGCAGCATTCATAAAAAAAAAATGCGTTCAGTTTATGTATTAAGGGCTCAATGCGATAGAATTGTGCCTGGTGACAATATGAAAACAATTTTTTTTTCGCGTTGTTTTCTTTTGCCAGTCATTTGAAACATTTAATTTTTGAACACTCTGAACAAGACCGAAGAGAAGAGAGGTGAAAAAAGAGCCGATTTTTAAACGATAATTTATTAGTAACTTGGAAAATTATTTCTTAACAAATGTGTAATTTATTGATTTTATAAGAGCCATTCATTTTGCCTGTGCCGTGTGCCGCTGTTTTATGTACGCACTATGGATAGACACACCACAGTGGCGAGCGCGCACAAGCGCACACTTACATATGGATTAATATTTCTTTTTATTTTTATTTTGCGTTTAAATTTTAATCTGCATTTAAAAGTGCCACAATTTTATCGTTTACTTAATTTCTGTTTCAGCATTGAAACATATATATATGTATATACAATATTCTGCGAAGCGGACACAAATCCATTTAAATGTTTTGCCAGAGTAGTAATAAATAAGTAAATAAATAATAAAAATGTGATCAAGTTGATTGTAACCTTCCATGTGGTGCGATGTGAAATTTTTCTGTTGGAAATGAGAAAAAAACGACAACAAAAGCAAATGCTATTTGGATTTTAAGTCCATTGATTACTTAGAATTAAGGTGGACAAAAAAAAATACGCACACGTTTTACCCTGTTTTTTTTTTCTCTTCACCATATATTTACTTCAGCTGTGAATTCTCATGAGTGATTCAAAAGCTATTTAATTATTTTGCACGATTTTTCGACGATGGAAAAGTCGACCGCATTTTTCATTTTCGACCGACGACAATGAGTGTTTCTAAGGCAAACACCGTTCACGTTCGAACAAATTAATTTTTGTGTGTATGGTTTGGGTCAAGTATTTGGCTTTTATATTTTAATCAGCCTCCTCTGAATTTTGCAATTTCGCATAGAATATTTGAATGAAGAAAAAAAAAATACAAAATTGGAGCAATGTTGAGAAAAATTACTTGGCCACGAGAAGCTTTGATTGTCGTTCAAATAACACACTGAAAACTCGATCGAATGTAATAGCCTGGCTTCGTTGCCGTATTCATCGAATTGCCTGGAATTGGGACGGCCAATTGACAAAGATTAAAATCACTTCACCGGCTCAATTCGACTACTTAGCTTTGGACTACGTCTCAGCTTTTAGGCTCCCATTCCATCGCGTTTCACTTTCATTTCGGTGCACACTCTTTATTTTTTTAAATTGTTTGTCATTTGCTATGTTTGTTCATATGAGATATATCAGCGATAAAATAGATTAAAATCTGTCAATTATTGAGCTGCAGATCATTCACGTGTGCAATTTCATTTTCATAAAGGTGGGAGTGTATCGAGGAGTGTGTACTGCGTACACTGCAAGAGCCAACGCTAAATTAATTCATGTTTTGTCGATGTCATGCTGGTTATACCAAATAATTTTTCACAATGTCTAAGTTACAGTTGGACCCCGTAAGCCATACCCAATCGACACACATGTTGTGTTTTAATGTGACACGCATCGAACAACAACAACAACCACACAATAAAAACTACATTGGTTCAATCATAAATAATGAATTATTGAACAGAACGAGATGCAGTGATCTACAAACGTAATTGATTTTCTAAGCCAATTGTTACCGCACCGACATAGCCCAAAGTGATAGATTCCAATTTTAATTTTGATTTTTTTTTTCGCAAAATATAATTTACTTTTGAGCATTTTTATCATTCAGATCAATATCTACGCTCATATACGTCAACATTAATTTTTTTTAAATTTATTATTTCTTCATTTTTTTGCTGAGTTGATTGTTAAAAGGTATGTTACATTCGGAGGACTATGTTAACTCCAATTGATTCTATGCACCAGCACGTGAACATTCCTGTGCTTGGAAATACCATTTTGATATCAATCAAAACAATTGCCTTGTGTACAAAATAGACACAGTGAAGTCATGCCATAACCCAGCTAGCGTAACTGTACTCGCACTGGGCTTAAGAGTACGTTTAACTAAGCACAACTGTGCTAGCTGGGAAGCAACAACAATTTTTTTTTTGCTATTTTGGTTTGAAAGCAAAGTTCTTCTGACATGATTCTACTTTGAAGCATTCGGAGATAGATTGCAGCTGTCCTTTGACATCCATATCAAATGCATCGAAGTCAACGAATATAGTATCATATACTTTAAATTAGTCTGGGTTGTTATCATCTGTAAACAAGTGTGCACATGTGTTACATTGCAATCTTCAATATATATTAATTATTGCTACATTTTAATTTATTTATTAGACAACAGTCTCTAGCAGAGAAAACATTTTTCAATGTGTCACAAAAAGCTAACGAGGGAGTTAGTAAAAGTTTATCTGTTTAAAAAAAATCATTAAAATTGTTTAGAAATTTAAAAATAAATCCAAAACCCCTTAATATTAGCCTAGTGAAACACAAATCCAGTGTCATATAACCTGAAATAAATCCAAAAGGCAGCTCATATTGAATCTATACACAACATATCTATCCATCTCTGTTTATATATTAGAACTTAAACTGAATGAGGTTCCATACAACCGTGTGACAATATCAATTTCATTATTGAAATGTAGTTCTTTTAATGTAAAGTAATTCAGCTAGAGTAACTCTATGAGTGAATTTCCCCTTGGAGAGAACCGGCTCAAAAAGCGAAATGCATCAAAATAAATGAGCGAAAAGACTGGACGTGTGTCTATGTGATTGTTTTTTCTTTATAGAATCTTCAATTTGTTTCATGAATTCATGAATCGGTGCATTTCCAGTGAATTATTCTTATCAATCAGACGTTAAAATTGTGGTGTTCCAATACATTGTTCAGATTTTGTTCGTTTTTCATAATTCATGAAGATCTATTATTTCAAATAATTTATTTGGAATTCTCAGAAAGGCAAAAATATGATATTCGGAAAAAGACTCGTAACATTCTTTTTATTATGTTCAACGGTGTGTTGTATCGCTGTTTCAAGTTTACCACTGCCACATTGGCCAACAAATTCAATTGTATTTAGAAGTATGCTGCATCTTTTATGAATTCAATAGAAATAATTTTAGCTTTCATTTTTCTGATTTTCTTGTGACAATATTGATAAATTATTCTATTTTTAGTGCCTTTATTACGATTTTTTCCAGTCCCAAGGAAACAAAACGCCGAGTGTGTAGAGATTCGTGGAAAATGTCGTCGAACTTCCAAACATCACGATGAGAATGGCCATGTTCAAGTTATAACTTAATAATTGTATTAGCTTATATTTAAATCAGTGTTATCCAGGAACTAAAAGAGTTTATTCAAAAATAATAGTTATTCAATATTTAACATAAATAATATGAAAAACCGTTTTGTACCAAATAATATTCGGCTGCGCTTGAATATATATATGAAAATATGTTTGCTGATCTTCCATTTTTGTTTTTTGACTGGGCGATTTACGGGTTGTTGTAGTTTGATCAAGAAAATGAATAATATAAGAAACATCGGTCAAACTTGGACAAATCAGAAATTTTTTTTTTGTTCAAATCGAATTTGCTGCTTAAGTGGTTGGGACGATTTTAAGCATTTTTGTTTCGAAAACCTTCCGGACGGACATGCATGATTTTACAGCACTTGGACACAGAAATTGTGTCCGAGTGCGATCTCTCTCGATTTTTCTTACGAAAAAAATGATACAAGCTTCAAAAATCCTATCTATTTGTCTAGTTTGATTCGAATTCTTGTAGCAAAAGTGATCAATTTCTTATCTTCAGTTTATTCATCTGACCCAAAAACATAAACGAGACAACGAAATTATTTTTCCTCACAAATTTGTTTGCACATTGTATTTATAATTAGTTTTCTGTTTTATTGACAAATATTATACTTATTTGAGTTTTCACTCACGTCAGATGTACATTTCGGAAATTGTGCCTCCATCATCAGTGAGTATTGAAAACAAACTAAAATGTCATGACAATTCTTAAGCATTAAATTCATGGCTATTGTTTTTCCTTAATATGATTTATCAGACATAAGTTTGGTCAAAGTGACTTAAAAAGCATTGGTATGTTGTTTAAACTGATAGTACGTAATATTTGAAAATAATATCGAAAATTTCGTAAAAATAGCATCTTCCATCGGTCTGTCATTTTCATTTAAATTTATGTAAAACGATTCATGGGCATCGAAGACTTGATAAAACCATTTGATGATCCTGTATTTATATAGATATTGAAATACATGTAGGAACTCTAGGTCTTATGGATCGTGTTTTGCTTCTTTATTGCTTCGTTTCTACTTTAAAACTATGACTTTAATCACAATTCGCATTGTATTTATTCTCAACAAGGGCTGTTACGATCTAATCCCACACTTGGCCACGACACTCACTTATTCGTCCTCGAATATTCTGGCGTCTCGGATTTCATCTTGGTTTCTTTGGAAAATTTTGCATCTTTTCGTAGTGAATAAACAACTCGTTAATTTTCTCATCTCTTTCGTCGTTCATCTCTTAAAACTGCTCAATAATTTTACGATAATCGTCGCAAAATCCAAACTAACCACTCAACGGTATCGCAACATCATAAACCACATCTGAGTGCTGTGCTTCTTTTCAGCAAATGACTTATTGAATTGATAATATCCGATTATATTTGATACACATGAAGCAGCAGAAAGTATCATTGTTGATGTTGAATATTGTTGGCATTCGAATATAACCACTGCCAATCCTGTCATCTTCCACTGCCTTTACCATTATGCCATGGGAACATTGCGTATTGTAAACTATCTTGTTTTCGAAGAGTATGTTATGATAGATCCGTATTCTCTTATGATGTGAAATGACCTGTTTTTGAAGTAATATCACCTTTAACCATGTAATATCACCCACTTTTTCTACAAATTTATAAAATGTCAATTAATTTTTGTGATCGATTCCGATTGCTTGTGACTTATTATATTATGACTTAATATTACAATGTGTGACATGTGACGATCAACATGTCAAATTCGCCACAAAAAAATCACCAGGACACGTGACATGCGAATTTTTCAAATATTTGTCGATTTTTTCGAATATTCGAATCGAAGTTTTCCCCGAGCGTTTAATTCACAATCAGCCATTTTCCTCAGAACCAATGGCACAATATGGCCTATACCATTGTATGTATTGAAATTAGTCCAAAGTTTTGGTTTTGTCCAAAAACTACACCACGCGGCGCCACTGAAAGCAACAACAATTTCAAAGGCAAAGTCAATACATGCATTTGACATTAGCTAACATGTATTGATGGTCGGCTTGTCATTTGTTAGTGACGCTTTCTTTGACTAATACCTTGCATACACCGTATTGCCGTATTGCCCAGAACTTGATGACAATCAATAACCAAAATTTTTAAACGTGCCCAAAATTCTCTTTGGAACTTTTAGTGAATCAAGAAACCACGATTAAATAGACATTTTTAATTTTGAGGGACCTAAGGTAAGATCTGTTTCAATTTTTTGCTATAGATAGAACTAAATTTTTTAGTAAAAATCGTCATTTTTTGCAGGATTTTCTCTCAAATAAAATCAACATAAAACATAATCACGGAGAACGGCAGTTCTCCCAGTGGCGCACTAAAAAAATACACTTTTTGAGGGCAACACTATATACGCAACACTATATACGCGAATTTTTGGACTTACATTTTGCTGCAGAAATCTTTATTTCCCTAAAAATAAAACATTTTTTGACGATGCAAAAAAATGCATCGGA
Source organism: Aphidoletes aphidimyza (assembly GCA_030463065.1). Classification (NCBI taxonomy): domain Eukaryota; kingdom Metazoa; phylum Arthropoda; class Insecta; order Diptera; family Cecidomyiidae; genus Aphidoletes; species Aphidoletes aphidimyza. Next base: position 9,342,550 of record CM059998.1, on the reverse strand, counting down.
TCGGGTGGGAGACTATTTCAACGGTGACATTGTATGTACGAAAAATGCAATTTTTTGTCAAATAGAAAACAGAATAAACGAGCCTCGAAAGATAAGCGTACTGTCACACAAATTCAACTTTATGTGCAAAACAATACAAATTTAAACTAAAGTAAAAATAGATTGGTTAAAAAAATACAAATTGGCCATTTTCACCATTCATCCGCATCTTGTGACTAAAACACCACTTCATCGTATCCATTCGTGTTTCTTTAGTAATATCATGTTAATTAGAGCAAAAACGTAAAATCTCACTGAAACAAATGAACTGGTCGAATTCGCGCTTATGCGTTCATATTTTTTGTTTCATGCGCAACAGACCAAAATTCGCATAAAATATGAAGGCCAGGAAATTATGTGAGCTCGTTGCTCAAATGTGCATGCTCAGTTCAGGCTTATATGCATATTCGATTAAAACCGATTAAATTTGTTATAAAATGAGCCCCACAAAAAAGTGGTGCACACACGTTTTTTTCCATCTTGCTAATCGTCAATTAGTGTAACGGTGTAGCACAAGTCTCTCTCTCTCTCTCTCCCTTTCAGCTAGACCTTCTGTTACTTTGTGGCTCGAAACATAGAATGCTGTTCCCATGCAAAATTGGTTTTTGTGGGCTTTCATTACGATGATTTAATTCTTAAGCCAATTTATTTGGCTTTTGAGTTGATGAAGGCTGTGACTAATAATAATAATTTTTATGCACTTTTCAATCGAAAATTTAAAGACACAAAAAAAGAACAACGCGTGTTCATAAAAGGCCAAAAGATTTAATTAAAATGATTATCGAGATGCAAATACATGTTGCGTTGCTATATTCTTCTGTATTGCTTGGACCCTTCCATCGCGCAGAAAGGAAAACAGAAAAAAATGGATTTTTGCCATTTGGCACTATGACATACAGTGAGCCAACATTTCGTTCAGTCACAAATCTCACCAAAAGACAAACGCGTGCAGCTGAAAATTGTAAAAGTGCTTGGATTCGATTAAACCGAAATGTGTGTGTGTGTGTTTTTTTTCCTGTATGGCTTGAAATTTGACATGCTCATGCCATACAGGACAAAGACTGAGAATTTTTCCCATTTACAATAACTTGAATTTAGATATTTACTTTCGATAGGTTTTGTCGAAATGTCTTTTATACACGCAAATACTTGTTTTACAGTGGGTTAAGTAGTGTTCATGAGAATAGGGACATAGAAAAATCCAAATCATCGCTCATCAATAAGAATATCAGATCACGTAAGACATTAACACAACAACAACAACAACAACACACCACAACTTTCTGAATTCACACCTCAAAGACAAATGTTGTTTGACTTTTTTTTTGAATTTTAAAAGCATACATAAATGATAGATTCCATGCTTTAAATCGACTGATGAAGAAAAAAAAATAAACAGTACTGACTGTAATTTACATTTCTAATAGATTGCAAAAAAATGATACCTGCAAGTACATTGAGACCCGGTCTCAAGAGTTTAAAATGCCGTCATGATATTCAACCTACATAATGACACAAAAAAATATCATTACGGACAGCAGAGAAGAAAAAAAAATCGTACACACATTTTCGATTATTCTGTTTATTTATTCACCAGTTTTTTTTTTCTCGTTCATAAATTAAACTAAATACAATTTTTTTTTATAAAGAAATAAAACCGTTATGTAAGACGTGAAAAAGTGGAAGATTAAAATGTGTATAGATCATAGTGTTTGCCGACGAAATGGCCGTACCATGGTGATCGCATATATTACAACGCAAAAGAAGCGAAATGTAAAACAATTCGAAACCATTAAAATAATGTTATACACTTACTAATAGCTATGATCAATGATCGTGCGCACCATCATATCAACGCTACATGGAAAATGGCTACAGGATCAACACGAAACAGTAATCATATACGGCTGAAGTGAATTATGAAATGTTTGGCGTTTAAGATTGCGTTAAAATTAGATCTCAAAACAAAGGGATTAAATTGTATTTAATAAATTACGCACCCAAAGTCAAATGGTCAAAGATGCGAGTCACATAATATTTACAATTGATGTCAAATGTGCCTTTTGGCGCATTTGAACGAGAGAAAACCTTGATGTCAATTCGTATATTACCGAATTTATCAGACGAAGCGATAATAAATATTGATTCGAATGAACCGAAATTCAATAAAGTACCACAGCCAACAGCAGTTTTAGTCTAATAACATTGACCCTTTTACATGTTAATAACAAACAAAATATTAATATGTCGATTGATTTTATCATTCAAACAGAAAAAGAATAAGTTTTAAATTATTTCTGATTGCTGCCGCTTATCTTAAGGGCCTTTCAATAGCTTCAATCAATCAAAAACTGACTTATGTTTAACGAGAAATATTATTTGATTTGTTCCAAACATTTTAAGATGAAAAACAAAAACAAAAAATGATTCGAGTCAAACGTGACGATTTTATCATGAATGGGTTGCGTTAACATTGAAAGTGAATGAAGAATTCATTCAAAAAAAAAAAAAGAATTGCTCATTCAATATATATTTTGTAGATAAATTCATTTCACTTTTCGGTTGAGTGAGAGGTGTCGAGATGAAATCGAAATTAACCTCCTTTTTATTTATCACGATTCCGACTTCAATCATTCATTTCAACTGTTTTAACCAAAATTATACTTGAGACACTCAACAGCGACCGATGAGTAGTATTTTATAAATGAATTTACGCATTCACGTTTAAAGCATCTGATCATTAAGCTCTTACTCAAGATACAGTTACAGACGGTTCCCAGACCTCTTAGACGCAGCAGACACAAATTGTATCACTATCAAAAACAAACACGTTTCATTTTTTTTTATTATCTTCGTTGAAAGAATGTCGCTGTACATCTGTTCTCGAGTCGTCAACTTGCTTAACACACCTCTTTTTATATTTTTTTTTGTGTTGTTTGTTAAATTAAAAGCGCGCTTGATGTGGCCGCGACAGCTGTATACCGTTTTATAGCAGTGTGTATTGTACAGTGGATAATTGTACACTGGAAATGAGAAGTGATCACCATTTCCCCTCCAATTGGAATGGCATTTATGCGAAATGCAAATGCAAAATTGCTTCTTGGTACGCACTGGAATCGCATGCTGTCTCACAGACAATTCATCACTCCTTCAGATCACCACTGGAACATTGAGTGTCGTTTTGTTGTTGTTGTTGTTGTTTCTGATTTGGTTTGGGTAAAAGATTTGCAAGCAACATTTTTCTATTTCATTTCTTGACGCACTTTCAAATCGTCAGTTGCTGGTAAACCGTTAATCAAAGCAGTCGGGTTTCTCTGGGCTAAGAGAGAATTTGCTCGCGATTTTGGTGCTTAGTTTAGTTTCAACGGTCAAGACCAAAAAAATCATCAAGTGATTTATTTAGTTTTTGCTTGTGAGAAGATTGTTTGTTAGTTGAACAAACAAAATTAAACCAAAAGAAATAACAGAACAAATATAAAAGAAAAACTGGCAAAAATAAGTCAAATGAAGTGGAATTTTGCATGAATTTTGTGCAGTGAAATGAAGGCGCTGGAAGATTTACTTAATTGAAACCAATTTTAATCAGTTTATTTATTTTGGATTTTATCTCCGGAGTAATTGGTGTGACTTGAGAAAAGTGAAAATATTCTAGAGCGGCATCAACGAGCAACCAACTGTTGTTTTTTTTTTATTTTGTGGATTTACACGAAAGAAACTGAGTGAATTCAAAAGCTAGCAAAATGTTCTTTAAGTAAGTGAATTGAAACAGAAATCCAATTTTTCATAACGACACTATAAGATCTTCATTTATGTTGGTGATTTATCGGAAATAATGGGCTTGTGGTAAATGCCATGCGAAATGTCACATTTAAATGGAAAATGTGAATGAAAGAGATTGATACAGAAATTTCCACCAAGTCTTTTCATCTTTTGTTTTTTTTTATACTAAATAAACTGAAAATAATAAATATTTCCAAATTAAACAAAAAATTACATTTGAAAAAATATAACAAGTAGTTAAAATTATATTAAAATAAAATCATTCAATTTTTCAACTGTAACCCAAATAAATAGTTTAATGCAATTATCATATATTCTAAATGATGTTAACTGATTTATTAAAAGTTCAATTTTTAGCACAAATATCAAAAACACCATTGTCACACATTGATTCAGCATTCAAAGCACGAAATCGATTTTACCGTTGTTTTTTCTATTATCTTAATCAATTAACACGTTCAAACATCTTGAGAGCATTGATCAGATTCTCTTCTTCTGCAGACGCACACGTCGTTTTGATTTGAAATTCCGCAATCCGTGTTTTTCAATATCTTTATATGTATAAAGTTTCATTTACAAAGAAAATTGGAAGCAAAGAAATTGAAAATTGGTCAATCAATAGTGTTTTTTATTGAGTGCCACAAGATAATGGATATTCGTTGTAAACAGTGTGACATTGTTGCCGAATGCGTTGAAACAACAACAACAACAACAACAACAAAAAGTCTATTGAATTTTCAATTATTCAGACACTAGATAATTGAAATTAATAACCGGTAAAAATGTGCTTGATAATAAATCGATTAATGTTTTGCCGCTACGAGTGTGTTGACTCTTTCTATCTCATGTATTGGTAATTAAATGACATAAATCTTCGTTTGATCGTGTTGTATCTTTGAGACGACGTTCCATTTCATCATATACAAATCTATATATAATAATAATTTTTGCTTTGGCATGTCACATCCGACAAACCATTTCATGTCACCTGACTCCGATCATATCTTGTGAATGCAATCAATTAATTATGCACAAATCTCGAATGGTTTGTGCATTGCTACATTTAATTGCTAATTAACACTCGCTCATCGTTGCATTTTATGCAGCTAAACATATTCATGCACCAGGATTAATTAATACCATTATTTACTTTTAATTACAATTTGTTTTTTTGTTGTTGTTATTTTGATGAAATGATGTGCGATCATGTGATGACGTGTGCCTGAAAAGTAACAGTCTTTATCAAAATGATTGAAATTTCCTTTGCGTGCATGATATTAAATGAAATGTTGATACCATCAGCTTCGGATTAAGTTGCTTGATGGAAACTACTAAATTAAAATAAAGTGCTTAAGTAAATGCAGTTATTTGTTGCATCAGAACAGCATTGATTATTTCAAGTTTTATGGATAATTTGTTAGCCAAAATTCAAAATCGCGAACTGATGGTTTCAAACAATCTGACTGGATTCATGAAATTTATCTTTTTATGCTAATTAAATTCAGAATATTTTCCCGCCGAAGGGGCAATTTTGTTCATGTTTGCGCAACAGTGTTTTACATTTACCTTATTCTAATATTCGTACAACAATTTGTGTGTTCTTAAAATTTGTTAAGTGAGAAATAATCAAAACATTTAGAGAGTTTTGCTGGTGTGTATGTGTATTGTATTGTATTTTTTTCTCATTGGCTACGCTTGTGAAAATAAAACGATTGAACAGACAGTCGTTTGGTAAAAAAAGAAATGAAGAGCCAGTGTACTGTATAAATAAAAATATTCGATTAATATTTTCACAAATGATTTTTTGGTTAAAAAATCGTACCGTATTAATAATTCTGTCGCCGTCAAATTGTCGGATCATCATCACATACATATAGGCCTCGATGACGTATGATAAATCCAATCGATGATGCGCAATGTTATGAATTCGATTATACCGAGATAGATTGTCACAACGCTAGCGATGAGGCTGCTAAAGTATAACAAAAGACAATAGAAAAAGTTCATTTTTGGCTTAAACGTTCGCAAGCAAAGCAAAGCGCTGAATTTCGTGCTGCGTTAATGTAGAAGTCGCGGAGCATATTCCGCATACATAAATATGATTTATGCCATAAATTTGATCGGCAAGCGAATTAAAGTGCTTGACAGTTCACGTAGAACCAAGGGGGAGATCACTCAAAAGTAATTCATTTTTGGCCAGTCATTCTAGTAATTCCAGTTATTCAAATAATTCTCTCATAATTCAAAGTAATTCCTATAAACTGAAGTAATGTCATATCCAAAACTGACGAAAACGTCAAAATTTGTCGAGTCAGTGCTTGACATTTGTCTCAGTTTTGGATATGGCATTACTTCAGTTTATAGGAATTACTTCTGTTTTCTGGGGAATTGCCGATAAAAATGAATAACTTTCAGTTAACCAAAAGAGTTATTTTACAATGGAATGATATCGTAATTCCTCAAAAACTAATTCATACAAATAGTGTAGGAGAGGAAAAGTGTAAAACAATAAAAATTCACGTACTGAACTGTCAACTTTACTAATAATTCTAGAATTGTTATTGTAAACATCGTTTATGCAATACCCTCCAGAATTACGTGATTCACTCTTTTAATCAAAAAACATTTTAAGATTCACCAAATTCACCGGATTCAGAAAAAATATGTTGAATTAATAAAATAGCTCTAGATTCTTCGTATTAGTATGATGTCCAACCCCTAGACAAAATCGCTAGTGATCGAGTTTAAATTTTGTCGACCGCAATTGAGTGTTGTTGTTATGCAATCGAGAGCATGGGATTTTTACAATCAGCAGAATTTTTATACCATTTTTTACTTACTTCATTCGTTCAGACGTTTCTTCTGCCATTTGCTTCTTGGGGATCCTTTCAAAAGCTGAAAACATTGTATCAATTCAGGTCAAGGAAAAGTAATTGTTCACCATATTTCTTAGAGATACAAGTGCGTAGCCTGAGATAGCAGATAACTGACTGTGTTTTATGAAAATCTGAATGTGCGAAAATCCAACAAAAAGACAAATACAAAATCGATCGTCAAGCGTTAATTGAACGTTGAATGACCGCGATAATGGACTGCTAATATGAACTTACTGCACACTGATCACTGATCATTCAACAGAGTTTGCTTTTTTTCAGTTGTTGCACAGTTTTCAATAAAATTATTTTGCTAGCAAAACAGATCAATTTCACAATTTTTTTTTCTTCTTTTTCAAAAAAAAGAAATTACCGTGGGGAATTTGAACAATAATATTTATCTGAAGTACAATTGTGGTAAATAAGTTCCTGGTTTGCAGTGGATATTTAACTAAAATTGCATACCTTTTTTCGAGTTCTAAAAACACATAGCAAAGAAAAAGTAGAGATTACAACAGAAAAAAAAAACGTTTTCTCCATGTTATGTCACAATTGTAGCGGCACGATTGCTTTTTTTTCTTTTCGGCTCATTATTTATGTGACTGTGCGAATAAATTATCCCATATTTTTGCATTCGAGTGATAAGTCTATGTTGATTTCCAGTTGTCAGTGAGCATTTTCCATGTCTATATGCGGTACCAAAGCACGGCCGACCAAAAAAACCGAGATGATTGCAATTAACTTTCATTTTCAACATAATATGACCTTAACCTTTTCGACGCACCGACATATTGCATAAATCAAGAAAAAAAAAACAAATGTCGACGGTTGGCAAATCGCATGTAATATTCTTTAACAAATATTGATATATAATTTTTATCAGATCGAAAAAGTGCAGTTCACTTGAATGGTTCGCTCCAAATTGGTCTCCGGCATCGTCCATTCAGCGGTCAAGACTATCGTTTATCTCAGCCAATCGATCGTGATTTTGAATTAAAGTCGAAATGAAACGAAACGAACCGAAGTCGCGGTTATTCATTTTGATCGAAGTGCAATTGAAAATGTCTGTCGAGTAAATCGACGAAAAAAAAGTACAACAACAACAACAACAACAACAACAACAACAACAAAAATGAAACTGAAAGCAGTAGAAAGACCGGTAGACACACAAATTCAATGGTATTTTTTGTGAGTCGAAATGATTCGTTTGAAATCGCAATCGTAAGCGCGCTTGGCAACAAATCAATTTAGCCAGGCGTATGGACTCAGCGGAAGAAAAGTGTTTGTGGTTTTGCATTTATAAATAATAATTTTCGCGGTTAACGAGCCCAAAGACTTCGAAGCCGGCGGTCCGTTCGCTTGAAACTCTTTAACAGGTCTCACACTCATTTCGTTTCGCATCTGGGCAGTTTTTTTTTCTATAAACACTTTGAATTTTTTTTTTCACTCGGCAACTGAATTCTCCGCCTTCGAGTAGCACGCGCTCAACGCTGTGTATCACAGCACAAAATTGTACTTTAATTCATCCTCTCGAGTCTTTTTTTTCTTTACTGTGAAAATACACAGATTTTCTCTCTAACAACTCGATTTGTTTGCCATCGAACAAAACACTTGAACGATTTGCCATTTACTATTTACTGAGTTGCTCTGTATACACATGCTAAACTGTGTAAGCAATGCGTATGCGTAATGAAAATGAAAAAAAAATCTAAAGCGTTATTCAGTTGACTTTTATTGGAAACGGCTGTAAAGTGATGTGTAAAGCACACACTGCTTTGGAAATTGCCAAGTGGAAAAAGCGACAGAAAATAAGAAATGAAACACCGATACAGAAAAAGAATGCCACAATGTATTTCACATTGAAACTGGATTAACTGCTTTTTAAGAGATGGCATATAATGTGTGTCTCTCTGACAAGAGAGAGAGACGCCAGTAAAATGCATCGAAACACAAACGGTTTCGACAGAAAACTTCATCAGCCGTTTGCTGCACAAATGAACGTTAATATCTTTATTTTTTTTATTTTTAATCGGTTCATCGAACACTTTTACATTCATTTCACTCCAATTCTTTTCATTCAGAGGACTTTTGCTTTTGGCTTAAACACCATTTAAAAAAAAAAACACATTTTACGCAATTTTGTTCATTTTCATTGTGTTCAAATGTGAAAGACTTTTCATTTTAGCACATAAGTTTTATCGAAATAAAAAGAGCAAAATATAGGTAGCGAACATTATAGAATCTCCGTATACTGTAGACTAAATAATTAAATTTGCAATTGAAACTGATATTCATTGAAAAAAGAAAAGAAAAGTTCGATATAAGTTTCTCAAAATAGTTTGCTTAGAGCTAATCAATTTAAGGTACTTGATTGCTTTAAGCGAAGTGGCTTTTAATTTGCCAATCCATTGAATCTAGCATTGAATTCAACTCAAATAAAGCTAATAAAAATTAAATCAGCTGATTCGTTCAATTCTTAGAATAAATTGAGAAAGAAAATAAAAATAACCAGTTGTGAATATCACAACCATCTATACAGTATTTAACAGTAGATTTCACGGAAATCAATCGATGCTCTTCAGTTTTATGTCTATAATGAAAATGGGAAGTGAAATTTGGAAAATTAAACAGAAACGTATCATATTCTATTTGCTTTTTGTATAGACTAAAGTCTGATCAAAAAAAAAATGTTAACATTATTATTTCCAAGTGCTTCGAACTCGATCAAAAATTTAGCCCGGCAAAATTGTACACGAATCTGAAATTTGACTGTGTTTCGTTAGGTTTCATTCACTAAAAAAAATACGTTTGAATCTAAAATTTGACTAAAATTAAGGTTAATATGTTTAAAATACGAATAAAAAGTTTCTATAGCCGAGAGAGATAACTCTTTTCTTTTTTGTATGTTTTGAGAACATTATCGTTAATTTTAATAAAAATGTTTGCCTCAAAATGTCTTTTCAATGGGTTTTAGTGAGATTAAATGAAATGTTCATGAAATACGATAAAATTTCATTGTTTTGAACAATTTAGCCTAGGAGCACATGGAACGAGTGTAACATGCACATCACATCACATTTTGTCTGTCGTTCACTTCCTATATTCTTCATAAACACAAAACCATTTCTTGTGCGAATGGTACGGTATTTGCTTTCCCGCGATCATCTCACGCAGATGTACTGCGGTAAAAATTGACACGCTTGATTTTCTCGAGAAATATGCATTTATTGCCATGCCTATTGGCGATAATAATATTATTTGTAGTGTTGTTTCGGTCGCAATTGGTAAAACCTGAATTTCCGGTCATTCCTTTCGATTTGATTTTTGCCAATACAAACTTCTTAAAAAAATGAAGATGTTTTTACATTTTACCCAACTGATACACGCTCACTTTGAAGCATGGACAATTGTGTAATTATACCCGGGTTATTTCTCCGCCGTTACTCTTGTCACATTCCGAATGTGACACACAGTGCGCTTACTTATTTTGGTGTCAACATTAATTTAAGCACATATTCATATTCATTTTCAGATTTCTAATAATTGCCGCAGTACTGACAACGAAGGCGACATTTGGTCAATATTTGCAGCCGGTTGAATTAAATGCGATAGGATCAGAATGTGCGCTTATTTTACCAGGTGGAGCTCGTTCATCAGCATATGATCACACATTGAATTTATTTCGAGTCGGAGGATTGTAAGTAAACCATTCAATATGTACGCACCTTTTTTTTCTGGGTTTTTCGTTTGAAATTGCAGCAAACTGCCGTACAACATTATTTATTGACTGATTGGATACTGAAAAGATACTAAAATTAACAACAACAAAAACCCCAACTAAATAGATTAAACTGAGTAAAACGTATGAATTTTGTATGCCTATGACTTGTTTCGCGGTGAATAAAAATGGAACCAAGGCAAAGCAGTGAATTCTGGTGGAATGCATTTGTCACCAACAACACCCCAAGCGATTCCAAATGGCTTTAATAACTGATAAAAAAAAAACTATGACTCCATATTTTGTGTTGAAAAGAATAGAAGAAAAAAAAAATCACTTGTACAAGGCCATAACGCATGAATTGGTCTCTCAATCAAATGAAGTTTCATCTCTGCCTCCACCTTGTGTTTCTATTCCAAGTGAATTTATTTCGTTTGAAATTCTGACAACAGATTAGAAAAGTGACCTTGCCACCTCGACGACATTACCATAAATTGATACTTATAGACCAGAAAGTGTCATTGTAAAAAAAAAAATTGTGTAAAATGAAAGACAAATGTTGGTGGAAAAAAAAACTTGTTCAGCCATTTAATTTTAAGGTGGCAATTATTTTCTGTCGAATCGAATAGATTTAATTAAATTCATTTCTTTGATTTGTTTTAACTAGAAATAGCATTCAAGATACCTCAAAGACCTGCATTACCTATGATGCTATTAATGCGGCCTATTTGGATGCACGCAAACGAATTCGTAAGTATCAAGCGTTTTTAAGTAAAGTTGTAGAAGAGAAAGACTAGCTTTTAAATGAAACATTACGTCACTTGTTTTTTTTTGGTTTTTCTTTCTACATTTTTACTTCTAAAACAGATGTCTCGCAGCCAAAAGGCGAATGGAAGACGGAAGACATCGCGACAGTCGGTGAGCTTCTACTAGATGTATCCATTCAGTTGGCAAGAACGTTAGTATTTTTTTGTTGCTGTTTCATCTGTCTCGGGCATTTTTTTTTTAATTTTGATGAAATAAATTTGATTTTTCTTCAACACATTTGTCCACTTGGCATTTGGTATACCTTCACCATAATTCACCTCGGTCCAAAAATTTATAGCATATAATTTTAAACCATGATAATTTGTTATGATTTAATGCAATTAATTGTATAATAGCAATAATTAGCGGATGAAAAAAAAGTTCGAAATGCTTGAAAACGGTAGCACATGCTGGTATTTCCACCACGAAATCTAGATAAACGTTTGTTGTTGTTATTTTGTTTCCATCAAATTCAACAGTCTTTGCTTTATTGCATTGCGATGTTTATGTGTGAGCGTAGCACACATAATTCGATGCATATGATTCATGGTTTAAACAAAATTAAAAAAAAAATATGCCAGTGGAAAAAAGTCCACTTATTACAATAGCACGTTTTAATTGAACATTTAAAAAAAATATGAAAAAACCCTTTACAAATTTGCATTGAATGCAGAAAATGAAGCAATTATTTCCCAGATCTGTGTGTGCATTCCCTCAAAAGAGACGATTTAATTCATTAAAATTATTACTTCATTTGGTGTTGTTGTTTTGTTTTTTTTTTTAATTCAACGTACCTTTAAGCAAACAGAAAATTAGTGGGCTAAGCACAAATGCAGCTTGTGGTTCAACCTAGGTCTCTGTCGGTCATAATTCACTTTGACTTGATTTAAAACTCTGCACCAATAGTTTTTTTTTGATGTGGTGTCGATTGAGCGATTAACACAGCACATAACTAGATGACTGTAAATGGCAGTGTCTAAACATTCCAAAATGCGTGTTGTGTACACTGTGGCTGTACAGTAACCGCACACGCATTTCTTACTCAATGCGTTCATTTTAAGCAAGAGCTGATGCCGACTTTTATGCGAACGCCCATGTTGATTGCATTGATGCAACGCATTTAAGACAAAAGCCCATTGTTCATCACGATTGGACTGCAACTGCGATAGCATTTAATAGATGTTTTATGGAAATTAAATTGGCATGACTACATGGCTAACATCAAGCAAATATTGTAATAATTTATTGTTATTTATATCCATCAATTTGTGTTGCGAACCAATTTTCGAGGAAGTAGTGTTCATCTTACACTAATACTGATTGGATTGGCCTGGCTGGACATGGCGCAGGTCCGGTTTTTTGTTTTGTTATCAGGCCAACATAATTTCCATGTCTTATCTCAAGATTGAATATCAATATACTGGACAATTGTAGCTTATGTTCGAAAATTTAAATATTCAATGCACATTACACACACACACACACACTTAATAAAAAAAAAATCATGTGACATGTAATTTAATATACTACTATCAACTGGCAACTAGCCAATTTCGTTGTGCACATGTAATAATGGTGATTGATGCAAAACAGATCAAGATGAGCGATTAGATTTCTAGCCGCAAGCCAATGAGATCAATTTGATAGAGCAAATAGAGTGTTTGTGGACTTCCATCCTCATAGCCCCGTTATTAAACAGATAATTATTTCAATATTAAACACAGTATTAAAATCCAATTTATTTATTTTTTTTTTAATTTTATCAATATCTTGAATCTCGTGATGCGTGTTGAATGGTGCCAAAATACATGATGCTTATTCACAATGCAAAATTGCATTTAAACTCTTTTAAATAGAGTCATCATCGATATTATCGATTGATTTGGAATGGAAACCTTTGATAAAACTGATTCTCCATTCAGAAAGTAATTTCTGGGAGGTTTTCTCTTTTTTTTGTTGTTGTTGAAAAACCGCCTTTTCCAATTGGCTATATTTGGTACGATTTTACCTTGCCCAAATCCATTGCTGCATTGAATTTACGGTAATAATAATCGAAGCGAAAGTAAAAGTAAGACGAATTTGATCGGCAATCCATCAACCAAAAGATAATATCACATGATATTTTTTCACACACATCACATGATATTTTCGCAGACAAATGCCAAATACACACACCACCATTCATTGTCTTCAATGCATAATCATTTTCAGGTATATTAAAATCATTAATCAATTGCTTTAATTTCAAATTATTTCATAATAATGAGTCGGATTAAATAATTGCCGAATTATTAATCGGTCTGTATAATGGAAAAGGGTTTTTGATTTTGGTGTTGACCCAAAAAAGAAAAAAAAATCGTAATTCTGCGCAAATATTTTATCAATAATGGTGAACTTAACCTTTGAAAATCTCATGGAAAAACTCATAAGTTTTAAAGTGTACATTTTTTTGTGTGCATGTTTCAACAATTGAACCGTTTCATTGGAAAACAAAACTGTTGGGCATCACATGACTTGAACGGAATGAATGGATGCGGAAAACAGCCGACAGGCGTTCAATTAATTTCCAAATCGTTTAACCATTTATTTTTAGTGCTCTCTTCATTATTAAAGCGTTGTAAACATTGGTTTATCGTTGGTCTTTTTTTCGTACAATGTACCATGCAAAATGGTAAAACATTGGCTGTTTAGCGCTTGCGCTGAAATCTTTAATCGTGGCTTGAAACTGTGTGAAGTGATCGTGGTTTGCATCACAAAGGAAAACCACTCTACGGGAACGTATTTAACAATTCTATTTATAATATGCATAACAAATAGTGTTGAATAGATAAATGAGCATGAACTACTTTAATCGTTCAGCTCAATTTCATTGTTTGTGCATGCCATTTTTTTTTGTCTGCACAGAAAGTATACAAATTGCTTCGTAAGTGTTTAATTTATTGTTTAAGCATTGTAGCATTTTTTTATGCCGGGTTTTACGTGATTAAGATTCGCCATTCGATGAAATTCATTTGTGATTTTATCTGGAAAATAAACATGAATAATATTTTGTTTCTTTATTCGGTTATTCGATATAGGTATGGATTGTCTTATGAAGACATTGAAAATGGTTTGCCACAAATTGACACATCGCGAACATTGATACGGGAAGTGTGTCCACCGTTTTTGTCGGGTGTTGAGTGTCGGGCGGGGAAATATCGTCGGTTTGATGGTTTGTGTAATAATCTTGAGCATCCAACATGGGGTGCAACAATGACACCATTCCAACGTTTAATTGGACCTTTATATGCTGATGGCATAAATGCACCAAGAATTTCCGTCACTGGTCATGATTTGCCGCTGTCGCGTGTTGTATCGCGTACCATTCATCCAGATGAAGGTTTCCATGATCATGCGGGCACTGTTATGGTTATTGCTTGGGGACAATTCATGGATCATGATTTCACACTAACGGGAACACCATTGGATCCTCGCAATCGCAATGACCCAGAGGAATGCTGCCACCGACCATTACACTTGAAGCACCCATATTGCAATGAAATTCGCATACCCGATGATGATTATTTCTATCGTTTGTTCAATGTTAAGTGTATCGATTTTGTGCGTGCATTCCCATCACCACGAGCTGGCTGTCGACTTGGTTCACGTGCACCATTCAACACATTGACTGGCGTTATTGATGGCAATACCATTTATGGTGTGAAAGAAGACTTTGCACGAAAACTACGCGAAGGTCACGGTGGTTTATTGCGTATGAATCCAGTATTTCAAGAGTATGGTTTGAAAGATTTGTTACCACTTAAACTTGATTTCCCGGATGAAGGTTGTACACGACCAAATAAGAGTGTTTATTGCTTCGAAGCCGGTGAAATTCGGGTGAATGAACAATTGGTGTTATCGTGTATGCACACAATGATGGCTAGAAATCACAATCTCATGGCTAAAGGATTGGCTGAAATAAATCCACATTGGGATGATGAAACTTTATTCCAGGAGGCACGTCGCATTAATATTGCTAACATTCAGCACATTACATACAATGAATTTTTACCAATTTTACTCGGCAAAGAAGTAATGGAGAAATTCGGATTAGTTCTCTCGAAAGACGGATATTGGGATGGGTAAGCATTCATTTCATCATGAACACTTTTTCGCACCAAACTGTTTTTTATTTCGATTTTTTTTTTGGAAATAACGTGTTCGAAAAAGTACTCGCGATCAGCTTGAATAAGCAAGTGAAAGGCATCACGATCATTCAATCCATTTGTTGTTATTTTTCAGCTATGATCCAAAAATTAATCCTTCAATCATTGACTCATTTGCTGCTGCCTCATTCCGTTTTGGTCATTCATTGTTGCCAACAGCCGTCGAACGTTGGTCGAAAGCACATAAATTCATTTGTATGTTTCATTCTGTTCGTACATTTGATAGATTCTAATTTTCCGCTGTACATCTTCTTTTTTTTAGCATCGAAACGTTTGTCTGATTTGATTCGTCGTCCATTCGATTTATATCGTGCTGGTGTTTTTGATGAATATTTAATGGGTTTAATGAATCAAGTGGCCCAGGCGATGGATGATTCGATCACCCAAGAAGTAACAAATCATCTCTTCAAGAAGGATGGAAACCGTTTCGGTCATGATTTGGTATCATTTAACATGCAACGTGGTCGTGAGTTCGGTGTTCCCGGCTATATGGAATTTAGAAAATTCTGCGGACTATCGGTAGCTAATTCATGGGAAGAAATGGCCGGTTCAATGGCTAATGAAACAATTTATCGCTACCAGAGCATTTTTGAGTGAGTGAGACACAATTACATAAATCAGTGATGCTATTTATTTGAATATTACCATATGTTGTCATGTTATGTAACCGTATTGCAGACATCCAGCTGATATTGATTTGTGGTCGGGTGGCGTGTCAGAAAAACCATTGCCTGGTTCAATGTTGGGACCAACATTTGCTTGCATCATTGCTACACAAATGAGCTATATTCGACGCGGTGATCGTTTCTGGTATGAACTACCAAATCAACCATCTTCGTTCACACCAGAGCAGCTACAAGAACTTCGCAAAGCAAAACTTTCGAGAGTGATTTGTGACAATACCGATTTGATCGATGTCGTTCAAATCTATCCAATGGTTCTACCTGATCATGAAATGTGAGTTTCAATAACGTTTTGAATAACAATGTTCAAATAAAAAAACACAACATAAAAAATCTAAATTGTTTAATTAATACAATTCAGAAATCCACGAGTGCCATGCAAAAGCGGTGTAATACCCTCAATCGATTTGACAAAATGGGCCGACTATGGACAGGATTTGGGAGCACATCAATTCGTAATGCATATATTTCAATTTTAATATACTCAAATCAAATACTAATTCGAATTTCATTAATTTTGATTTTCAGAATGTTCTGAATGAAATTCCAAACACAGTGGTAAGCTTCAAATAAGAGTTTACTTCGTTGGATCGTTCAGCACAGAGCACATGAAATGGAAATGCTCAACATGTTTATAAGATCATTTTATTTCTTTTCCCAAAGTTATTTGAATATTATCGTGAACATTCCTGATCGAAACCCATTTTGTTTTTCTCTCTTCAATGCAATGCACAATTTTATGCATGTACATATTGCATCACTGTTCACAACATCCACATTGAAAGAAACAACAAAAATCATAAATCAATCTTAGCCACGTGAAAACTGCTTGCCATAAATTCTAAAGCATTTTTTGCAAAAAAAATTCTCTTCTTTACCAAATAATTTCAACACATACACACATTCCTTTCTTTCACCAATCTTTTTTTTATTTTTTTTTACTTCTTTGAATGATTTCTTTATTTATACTTTTATAATCGGTTTTCTAAACAAAACATCTTTTTTTGACAAATCGACAATTCTTCATTATATTATAATTTTCACAGGAATTATTTAAATGATTAAATTAAACAAAACAAGAACACACACACAAAAAATCACTGCATGAACCAACAAAATTATAAGCGATTTTTTGTATACATAAGAAAGACATTTTAGAGTTTAAGACAGAAAAATCAATTGAATAAATGTCATTTTTTTAACAAAACGATATATAAGCGTGTACATAGCGATGCTGCAAATAAAGCCACAAAATTGAAAACAACAAAAATGGAATTTTTATGTAAATAAATGTGTTCGTAATCGGGTCACGTTCGGGCTTTTTGGCCGAGAATCGGGCTGAAATATTCGATTTTTTCAGTTCTAAGTAAGAAGGAACAAATAACTGTTCGTTCTATATATTTGGTCTGGAATGCCTAGATCCAAAATCTTAAGCTGATTTGCGAAAGTTCGAACTTTGCTTGATCTTGGTCCGAACATGGCCGGAACTTGACCCGAAATAAACACAGCCCACTGTGAATATGAGTGCACTTTATATGTTATCCTAAGAACCCTAGCACCAGCACTGGAAGCACTATTTCGGTAATGAAATTTTGAATTTTTTGCTGTAGCAATTGTTCACGTTGCATTTATCACAATTTTGTTCTTTTATTCCATCAAATCTGCAGGACATCATAAAAAATGTATTGAGACGTCGCAAACGATCTAGTGTTCGATCAATACCATCCAAACGAAAATTGAGAGGTGCCAAAGTCTATGAATATTTTGAGGCAAAAAGGACTAAAACGAATCAACCAGTTGATGGGGATTTGACGAAAGCAGTGTACACAGTGAAATCGAAAATTAAAGTGGGAAAAGATGGGTCTCCGCGTCACGAAAAGCTAACAGTTCTAACGAAACATACAATACCAAAGGGTTATGAACCATCTGATTTGTCATCCGAAATAGAAGATTTGGCAAATGATGATTTTTTCTATAAACAATTAGAAAAGAATAGGCCAACACCGGATGCCAGTGACGAGATGGATCATGCATATGACATACCGAATGTGAATCGTGATGTTGTTTTTGTTCATAATAAAAATAAAGGTGGTGGGCAACGTCACCAATCGATACGGTTGAATGATGAAAAAAATCCATTTGCTGAATTGCCAACTGACACATACGATGATTATGGCGAAATGGAATTGGCCGATGGAGATGTTGAAATGCATGACACATTTGAGCCAAATACGAAAGAAGGTGTATCACATGAGGTTGATGATATGTTGAACTATTCGCCAGCTAAGCCCACCTATGGCGTAAAACAACAACACATTCCACATCAATATAATCCACAACAATACGTTCCACCTCGATACATTCCAAATCGACAAGTTCCACAAAAGCACACCCCACAACTGTTCACCCCACAACAATATTATCCACAACGTCACGTTCCACATCTACGTATTCCTCAACAACACAAACCAAAACAGCACATTAAACCAGTTCCACCACAACGAATTCCATATGAAGTGGATGATATGATTATGAATGATCCCACAGTTAAGCCGGTTTATGAAAACACCGAACCGAATGTTCCAGATCAATATTTACCAAAACCAAAAGAAAACCCAATTCCAACGCAACGACCAAAGTGTAATCGAAAGAATCAAATGCAACCAAATACAAAATCCTTATGCGGCTCAAATGTATCTGGATCAACACCGAGACCACCTGCACACACAAAAAATTTTGAACGAATCACAATTACAAAAGAGCTTAACACACCAGATGAGCTACATGCTGAAATTGATAAAATCTTTCAAAAGAAAAATGCCAATTACAATAAACGTGGTCACGAAAAATCACACTGGGAACTAC
This sequence comes from Aphidoletes aphidimyza, assembly GCA_030463065.1. Classification (NCBI taxonomy): domain Eukaryota; kingdom Metazoa; phylum Arthropoda; class Insecta; order Diptera; family Cecidomyiidae; genus Aphidoletes; species Aphidoletes aphidimyza. The sequence continues at coordinate 9,323,580 of CM059998.1, read as the reverse complement.
GTATTGTGCCGTTACCTTACAAAACTCATGAAGCGTATGGTCATTTTAGGTGAATCGTTTTGAAATTTGCATGTGTGGATTCATTCACAAATCATCTGCGGATATTAGTTTTGATTCTTTTTTACACAAAATTCGACACATAAAACGAAATTGACAAATCAATTAACATTTATAAACTTAACACACACACAAAATGAACCAAATTCCAATAAAATGTTGAAACTAATATTTGAGAAATAAATATGAATTATCATTTCACAGACGATCTAAATTAAGAAATTTCATCAATATTTCGAATCAAAAATAATGAACAGGAGTGAATTCGAAGCTTACCTGCAACTCAACCGGTGAGAAATACAAAGTTGAAAAAACCAAATTTATTTTGCATTTTTTTCCACACGATATCGTCGGCTTTTTTAAGTAGACGTAAAACCCAAATTAAAAAAAAAATTAAAAATTATTTCCATCGGTACAGTTGTCAAGATGAAAAAGACATTTTATAACCTTTCTTACACTTAAAACATTCATAAAATTCGATTTATGCGGAAACGGAATGATTCCAAAAGTATTTTCGACTTGAAAATGTAAGAAAAGAGCCGATTGCAACTTTTATTTTTGAATTCAAACATTCGTTTGAAACCATTGTAAACAATGCAGCCAACTTCATGCTGATTCAACGCATTCGGTTTTGGCAACACTTACCAGTTATAATTTCAATGGTAAACTCTTATTTAGCTCTCAATGGATCGAGATTCAAATGTGGAAAATGAATTTTTGAATGATTATATTGAACTTTTTCTTGCTGAATGAAACGTTTTTTTTTATCAAGAAAGAAAATGAACCAAGTTTAAAAATATAATTTAAACAAACATCAAGTGTGCATTTATTTTCGAATAAAGATGTTCAAACAAAATTGTCATATCTATATGCATGTAATAAAAATATAACTAAATACACTTTCAGTTTCTCCATTGATATAAAAATGAGAAAAAACCAAATGTTTTACCTCAAACAGTTCAATTCATAAATAAATTAAAAAATTGTATTTAAGTGGAGTGCTTTTACACTATTATTCTTAATAGTGAACGAATATTCTGATTATTTTTTGTCCGTTAAACGGAACCTTATTGAACAACAGCCACAAAAATTACCATGAATTTCATTTGACCATGCATTCTAAAAGCAAATAGTTTATATCATTTATCATTAATTTAATCTAGCTGATGTATGTACAGATCGATATTAGTGATGTGATTTTATTTTATTGAGTAAGTGTTGTGAGAACGCTTACAATGTTGTAAACTGATTGGCCCGTCAAAATGGTTCGATGATCACCTTTCACTGCCCAATAAACAATTCGGATGCATAATTTTGACAATCCTCCAAATCGAGCCGTCAACGAACATGATTTGTTCATTTGTTCGCGACAAATGAAAGTGCATGCAATGTGGTCCAATTTATTCTTTGGTTTAAGACATACATATGTTTAAAATTGCAGACGAGTTTTTATAAAATTATAAATATTTCAGAATTTCGGGAAAATGTTAATGGAAAATAAGTTTTCTAACAGGAATTTGGAAATCAAGAAATTCGAATTTTATTCAGCTGTGCGCAAAAAGATTCGCACTCGGCACAAACACTCTTTGCTAACATAAATGTTATTTGTCGATAACTTGTATAAATTTGTAAGCTCAATTAAAGTCCGTTACACAAACAATATCAACACTTAAATTCGGATTTAAAGTACTTGAGTTATTTTGCCTCATTTTTGGAGTCATCCTCCACTTAGCATTGGAATTGCATTAGTGGGCGCTTGTGCTTTATCGTCGCAACTGTAATGGAAACTTAATGCGGGTTAACGCCTTGTAAAATAATGACGCCAAGCTGACTCAACTACTTTTTAACTATACCGATACTGGTCATCGATATGTTAATACTCTCAGTAATAAATCAGCGGTTTTGTTTCACCTATTTTCTGAATCCAATCTCTTGTATGACCACAAATATGGAATTATTTTATTTATAAATCTCAGAATCATTATAGTTTTTTTTGTCGCAGGCAGTCCCAGGAAAGTCAAATGAGTCCGCGGAAGACATTCAGTACGCTTATTTTAAAATAGTTTTTAGAAAAACGTGCATGTGGAGTAGGGCGGGAGGGAGTTAAACACTTGGAAGCTAGAGCTTGGCATTTTTTGAAGGTTCGGTAAAAATATGACTCCTGTAGTTTTTTAGCCAAATCGATTGACGTTAAGTGGCGCCGATTTGTACTTGAAATAAGAGCCCGATTGTGTTCAAACTTTCTCGATGTTTCTTTTGTACATTACTTAAGAGATATGCAGAGTTTAGGAGTAATTGGTACACTGTGCCGTGTCTTGATGGGGTGAAAATTCGTAGATACTTTCGAAAAAAGTAGATTTTACACCTTTCGATGATATTTTCGAATGATTTGGTTCAAGGTAGTCCGATTTGATGTGCTATGATATTTCTACGGTGAATATTTCGGCAGTTCGATCAGATTTTTATAATCTGTTTTCAATTCATCAAGGTGAAACATCGAAAGGAAGATCAAAAATGCGTCGGAATTTAGGGCTAAAATATAGAATAAAGTAGTCGATTCGGTCGATGGCGTATGGGCGAACATTTGAATGTATGCGAAGTCAAAAGCGTCGTTGAATTTAAAGAATGTGTAACAGCTTTATACTATTTCTCCACTTTCATTATTTTTATATTAAAGCTCTAACGGCCAAACATGGAGCAAATAAGTTTAATCACAATTGCAATCAAATACGAGTGTATTTGTAAAAAATAGTATAAAAAACTCTTCGAAACATTACACGTTCTTTATTTCTTTGATGAATCCAATGAATTTTGATGCGGCGTTCCAATTGAATCAATTGAATTCATTTGATCCATATCATTTAAGATTCATTGAAGGCTTCGTGAATTGTTTAATAACATTTCTTCTTTATTAAAATACGCTAGAAAAAAAATTATTGTTAAAATGTCTTTAAATATTTTTTATGGCATCCAACCAAATTCGTTAAAAAATTGCCTAGAATATTGAACCGGGTTATTATAGCCGGATGTGTGTGAGTTTTTAATCAATGTGATATAAACAGAGTCTAGCAGTCACAAGAGCAGACACCTTCTAATTTTACCATGACAATTTTACACTGAAAATAAATATTCGTAAATTGTCGATGAAATTTTTCGTAGATCTTTTTTTCGTACATTGTACGAATATTTGTTAATTGAACGAAACATTCGTACATGGGTTTTGCACAAAATATTCTTCATTACGAATTTTTCGTGAAATACACGAAGACACATTCGTAACGCTTGAAATCGCTCGTTTATGTACTGAATTCAGTGAATTGTACGAAAGGAGTTGTACATTTCACGAATATGATGTGTAAACAGCGGAGGTGCATTTTATACTTGAAAAAATACGAATGATTCGTACAATGTACTAGCTATTTGTTTGCATATGCGCATGATTTCAATTCATTAGTATTATTTACAAAATGCTTTGTACATATTACGCATGCTGCCTTGTCATGTTTTGCATTCGTATAAACAAATTGAAACCAGACGCAGTGCAAACTTTAAACGAATTATTCGTACATTGTTCGAATGAAAAATATCACAAAGCGGAATGTGTACCATCTACGAACACATGTTGTAGATAGTACGAATAAACATAAAGAAATTGAATTTTGCGCATGCGCACTCTCATGCGATTTATTCGTACATTGTACGAATATTTGTAAATTGAAAGAATCATTCGTATGTAATTTTTGCATAAAATATTCGTCACTACGAATTTTTCGTGGAATATACAAACACATTCGTAACGCAAAATATCATGTAATTTCAACATGAATTTAGTGCATTGTACGAATGATATCGTACATTTTACCTAGTTGTATGTGAAGAGATGGACGCGCATTTTATATTCCAAAAACTACGAATCATTCATGAAATGTACAAAACAAATTTTAGATGCACGCGCATGTTTTAAAATCTTACGCGTACCTTCGTACTATTTACAAATGGATTTCGTAGCGCACAAAATTGCTCATCTTGAACGACGCCATATTTGTTATTTGTATTGAAACCTATTTTAGTTTGAAAAATAATCGTTAATTTTGTGAATTTATTAATTTATGGCAAAACATTGATTTTTCCAAAGGTAATCAAGGAACTTGCAATAATAGGAATTTACAAGCTATTTTTACAGCGAAAAAGATTCAAATTAATGTTGAAATAATCATTTGAAAATATCAACTTTTTTCTAAATTTTCTAAATTATGAATTGTTTCGGAGACGCGTGAAAATTGAAGGGGGTAGCATATCCGATTTCATGATAAATTTTCATTTGTTTTTAGTTTTCATCGTGAGAAAATCAGCAAATCGATTTCTCAAAGTCACATATTTTCATATTGAATATTTAACAATCGACATTTTTAAAGTTTGACAACTCGATTAATAAAAGTCGTTAGGAATAAAAGAGATCGAAGTCTTCGATTTTTCATGATATAGTTTATTTTGTGTGCCAAACTCTTTTGACAGAAATAAATAAAATCGATTTGAAATGCATGCTTGAATCGTTCTCTAGACATGCGTCTTCCTCGTAAACAACATGCATACATTCGTAGTATTTACGAATCATTCGTACGTCCTACGAAAATATCGTATTTTATCAAAATAATGAAGTACGAACATTTCGTAGAATGTACGATTGATTCGTAAATATTTAATGCACGGACTCGTTTTATTTACGAAACAGTCGTACATTTCACGAAAATTTCGTATTTTATCAATTTGATCATTTTACGTGTCCATCGTGATATGTACGAATCAACATTGTATAATTTACGAAAGACATTAACGAATATTTTCGCTGTATGGACGAGCGTTTTCGTTCAATATACCAATTATTTTTTTCAGTGTATGTTATGAACACTTCCAGTTCAATTGAAAATGAAGCAATATCGAGAAATGACAGCTGATCGACAATCTGTAAAACAAACAAAAAAGATTGCATTGAACAAGAGCATCCATTGCCAGAACATATTGAATCAGGATAAATTGAATGCTGAAGCAATAGCCTTTTCGATTTTTGGGGTGACCAAGCCAACGCTGTACTCAAACAAAGGCAAAACTATATATTTGCCAACTTTACGACTTTTCGGTCATTTGCGTATAGAATCGGATTTTATGTTTGCATTAGCTGTTACCGTTTTGGTGCCAGCATCACATGTGTGACGCTCTCTCATCATTCGGATGGGGTTTTTTTCCGTTCTGTGTCGATATCAAAACATTTTTTTTATGATTTGCATTTTTCTGATTTTACGTTATTTTCAATATATATAATTCCGTGGCCGGGGGGAAATTCACCAGCAAACCCATCGCATAAAATTGAATCGCATCTAGTCAGATCAATTTTTGGTTGGCATCGTTTTGTATATTGCATTTAAAGCGCAAATTGTCTATTATTCATACAAGCAAATCTTTGAGCAAAATATTTAAGAGAAAAAAAATGTGATAAAATGCAATTCCTATGTATCGATATTGAATCGTCTTGCATTCTTACCAATGAGGCCAGACCATGAGATAACGATCTTGTCGTCTAATACTTGAATTTTATAGCGCTTGCAATTTTACTTTGCCACAAATGATTATGCAATCGAAAACTTGTTCTGGATGACATGCGATGTATATGCGGTATGCAAGCAAAATGTGCAGTTTGCGATGTTAGCGATACGTTGATATCCGGAACCGTACAACCGATACACGACAAACACATCGTATGGCCCCGATGTTTGAGCAATAAAATAAATTATGAAATTTATGCAACGTAATTTTTTACGATGTGTGGTAATTTCAATGTGATGTGTGCTGATCACATTTCGCTTGCGTTTTGTTATGTTTTTTTGTTTTGTTTTGTGTGTCTCGGCCATTGATGTGCTACTCACCATTTTGATGCGTGTAATAAAGTTGTTACTATAACATGGGCCGTTAGGTTTTGAATTCTGTTTTTTTTGTCACCGGCTGCTTTTTACCGTATCATTTTTCACTTATACAATGTTTTGGGATATTTGTATCCTGATTCGAAGCAGTTTTTTTTATATTTCATGCCTCAACAATTTTCACCGAAATTTATAACCATTTTTACTCAATTGATTTTGATTGTTTTCCAAGTCCTGAATCACAAAATTCATAGCCAAAAATGAAAAAAAAACTGTATTTTGTATGTAAATATAAATTACAATAAAGTCCAGTTACATCGAAAGAATCAATTTCTCGTGTAATGCAATGCCATTGATTTATGGAAAAGAAATTGACTTGAATGGTCAATGATGATGTGAATTTTATACGAAATTTGGCTATTTTTGTCCCCTATTTAAATTCATCGCATGCACTTCTCTTGCAATCCTGTGGTGATTGGAAGCGTATAGGTACATCAACCCCCTAGTATTTCCTCTAGCTGAAGGTCCTCTTGACACCTTTTATATTGTCTTCTCTCCGTTTCTTTTCAACAATGTCTCTATTTCAGTTCGCTAAAATCTCATAAAGCAATTCGCAATTCAGGCCCAATACGGAAGCTCGTATCAACATTTCAAATGATCGACCGTTGTAATAAACAATCTCATAGGCAATAGAAAATATTTTTATGACCACTACCTTTGGCGCCCATAAAGCGTTGATGTGTGATTTTGCGTGTCGCCAGACTGAATTGCGTGTGAGCTGTTATCAACGGACACAATTCATGTTAATAGCTCGGGCGCAATTTTTGGGCGTCACAAAATATTTCGAATCACTTGTATCGAGTGTGCGTGTATTTGTGTGTGTGTGTCGATCAAATTGCAATTATTCCCAATGATGTGTCGAAAGTTGAAAACAATTCAATGGACATTCTTTTGATTACACGATTTCTCTTTCGCACCCGTCACGCATTTTTACTCTCACACACACACACATTTATTTATTTCGGAATTTTTGTTGTTTTTTCTCCTTTAATTTCATTAACTTGTCAAATGTAAAAACAAAAACCCATAAGCGATGAACGCGCTACTGCAAATTGCATCATATAAAATCGTTTTATGGCTTGTGATTTAAATTAACACACAGATGGAGCAAACAGCAAGTACACATAAAACACTTATTTGATGGCCGAAGGTAGGAAAATAGGCATTTTATTAATATTTATCTTATTAATAATAACAGACACTTTTATAGGTTCTAACTCATATGATGAGATGATACACATACGAAAACTGAAGTGAATGGATCTGAACGATGAACGGTATATTTGCTTACACGCATTTTGTCACGCCATAAAATTTGATGATTTGTTACTTAATTTGTTCTCGCAGACACAATATCATTTTGACTATACTTCTTCGGTCTGGAATTATTGCATTGATTCTTCGAATATGCGAGTTCTTGGCATATATTTTATGCTTTGCACAAGTTAAAACAACTTCATTTATATTCGCAAGATATTGATGACATGATTCGAAATAATAACTGTTTTATGCCATCTTTAACTAGTTGTCATCAATTGACTCTGTTTTTCGCAAGAATTTATGTTCAGGCTCACATTGCCGACGGAATGCGTAACAATGAAACAAAAATGCAGAACGACGTTCCAAAATAAATAACCGAAATCGTGTAAATATCTTCAAGAAACTATTTTCTACAGCTAAATTGCATCTTATTTACAGATAGTTTCGATTTTTAGGGTTGAATTTCCGTGTATTGAAATTAATTTGATGTCGCTTAGTTTGTCAAGAAGTTAAAGTTGAAGAGTTGAAGTCAAGATCTTATGTTTTGTTAGTCTCCACACAGAAAAATTTTGGGCATTGCGTGCTACTGAAAACAATAGAGAAATTTCAAATTTCGAAGGTGTTTAATGTTTTTACCAGTCTTTTTATAATTTTCTCTTTGCTTTGATGTTGTTTAGTTTCTACAAAGAGTTTCAAGGTAAACTTTCATTGCATAAAAGTTCGTCCGAAGGCCTTTTTTATTGGGAATAAAAACCGGATGAATGGTCAAAAACATGTGAACAGATCGCCCTAAACTCATTTTTGAAACCACGTGCTAAACGAAAACTGTCCAAGTTATGATGAACGGTCAATTGACGAATTCTAATAAAAATGCTGCTTAATCTGACACCAAACTCACATATTTTCATTCGTAAACTTCAAAATTAGATCTCCAGTTTCATCTGAAAATGTACTAGGTCTAGGTTTACTTCGTTATTACTTGAGCCAATTACTCAACGCAATAATTACATTGTAATTTTTCAACCAAGGTAAAACTTCGCTAAAATTCCTTAGCACAAATACACTCGACTGAGTTTCTGTTGCAAAAGAATTCTGTTCGTCTCTTAAATTGAATTCTTTAATATGACAAAACGAGCGTATGTATTTGAATGAGGCGCGACAAAATCTCATCACGCAATTGATTACATAAATTGGCGTAAATGGCGCGAATAACGGAATCGACATTAAATTCCACATATAATTGGTTGATGAAACTATGGAAAAGTGAAATATAACAAACGCCAAGAAATGGAATACATTAATACCCAATGAAAAAAAAAAAAAACAAAACAAAAAAAAACAACAAACGCAAGCAAGCGAGAGAAAAAACAACAACAGCAATCTCAATAGACAAGCATAAAGTGTATTGATACGCTGATTCAATGCAGATCTATAAACATTCAAATAGATTTGGTGTTTATATTTTTTGTTTTTGTTCATTGTTCGACGTTTACGTGCGCTTATGCGCGCTTGCAAATATATAATACCTCACAGGTAATCACATAACGTCGTGAGGCGAGAGTAAAGCGCAGAAAAAAGTGTACCAAAGCCCAATATAGATTGATGTCGTAATATAATGTTGGTTGGTTGAGCTGGTTGGTTGTCGGTGTGGTCTAAAATGTTCGCCCGACTGTAAGATAAGTTATTTTTTTGGTGGCTCTGTGTGTATGCAATATTTCCAAAGACTTGCGGCACATTTAAGGCCCCAGAAGAGAAGTATTGTTCGCATATCGTGCACACACTGTTGTTTTATACTGTTTATTATTCATTCGTTTTTATCACTCTCAATTGTTGGCTGTGTTTATATGCATATTCCACTCTCTTTCTTCTCCCTCTCCATATATCGTGACGAAGACTCTGTCGAAGCGGTTGTCTCCGTTGCTCAGCCGCTGGCCAAGGCATACGAGCAATGTCTATTTGCACTGCACTTTCACTTATCTGTAGTAATAATAATCATGTGTGTTATATCGGTGTGTCGGTCGGTTGATTAAGAAGTCGAACGGAGCACATTCGGTAGCATGGAAATCAACGTGAACATGCACCGCGGTGTTGTATGGTCACCAGATGAGCGATCGTTGAGCATATGCACGAGACCGGATCAGCGCTCACGCACATTTCCTCTGCTGCATGTATTAGTGTAGTATTATTTAGCGGAATTGTGTCACTTTCCATTTTTTTTTTTCATCCACTTCGGTTTGGAATCGGAAATAACAACAAAAATGCCTATGCATGTGAGAAAAATGGTTGTAATTAGATTGTTGTCATTCGCGCAAATGTGGATGAATGGCTGTGCTCGATGGAATATTACGTATGAGCGCCGAGCACATAATGTAACAATCGGAACCATTTCGAGACCATTCGATTTCGATCGATTCACTTTCTTCGGGCGGTTCCATCGCATTCTCAATGACTGGCCATTTGAATCAAGTCGCATTCAAAACACGGAGACACTCTTTGATGTCTTCTTTTGAAGCTTAATTTCTGTGCCCAAGCGCACACCAGCTGTGGATCGTCGTCGAATACAGTTAACGCGACCCAACGCACGTACTTTCGCATGAAGTGACGACGATGGAAGAGACGTATACCTTTTGCTGGCGATGGTGCTGTTGTTGGCGTACATTATGTGGTTTTTGCTGGGATGGCGGGAATTACACAAACATACGAAGAAAAAAACCACTTGCGAAATCAAATACGAACACATTCAGTACACATACGAGCCCATACCGCAGCATACGAGCCCAACCACGAGCACCGAAGAATCAAAATAAACAAATCGACTGAAAATACCAAGCCTTTTTATTCCATAGACGTTCAAATTATGCTTCACGAAACTGTCGTTGGGTTCGTATGAGCTCGCGCGGTCTATTTACTTCTTGTGTGTTGATACGTTGTTGTTATTTTTCGGTTGTGGTTGTTGCTTTTGGTGCTGGTTTTTTCGGTGTGTATATTTTACCTCTTTTGCCATGTTCGATAAATAGGCAAGTGAATTTTCCACATACAAAATAATCTGCATGTGTGTGTTTTCGTGACTGTTTTTTTTTTCGTGAGTCGTCGGGTTTTGGATCATCTGGTTTGGGTATTTTGGATACTTTTTTACTTGTCCATTCGATCAATTCGTAACATATGATTGTTTGCCGTCAACGATTTTGGATGCAAAACCATCGTGTGTGGAGTGTGAGTGCAGTAAAGCGCCTTCAATTTGGTTGTTGTTGTTTTTTTTAACATGTGGACCGAATTTTGTTCGTTTTGATATTCAAATTTCGCTTTAATTTTTTTTTTTTTCGCGTTCATTATCTGTTAACCACCTGCGGTAATTGCAAATATTTTTTTTTCTGTTCATCAAAATAAAACTGTGTTCATCATAATGAAAAATAAAAATTGTTAACAGAATGAATTAAAAAAAATCGATTAAAATCATTGATTAAATGTTTGTGTCTGAGAGTGTGGATGCATTGGGACTTTGTTATTTATTGCCACACAGAGAGTGAGAATCGAGAATACAGAGAACAACAATTTTTCACCACAAAAACGGAAAACTCGATGAAGCTTTACCTTTATAATGCAAATTATTGTTTTTTTTTTTTTAATATTCCGTGGGCACACATTGTGCACAATACATGATTACAATTTGCCAAACGCTCGTAATTAACTTGATGCATAACGCTCTGTTTTACCAAAGTGCGTCATAATGTGATACATGAATGATGTTCAAAAACGTAGTTTTTATTCCAATCGACCACAAAAACCACTACAATATTCGGTTTAATTAATATTTTCGGAGTTTCATTTTCAATTAAAAAAAAAATATGTTTTTTGTTTGATTTAAACTTGAATGATTGAAAAATAATTGTGAATTTTTTTTTTCATTTTATTCTTGATTTAGTGGAGTTCTGACGATTTATTAACGATTCCGGTGATATATCAAAATATAGTTTTTTAACAATGCAATTACAAGTGATATTTCCGTCGCTCGCACTCACAACAGCGCTCATTCTAACCATAATGGAATTCAGTGAAAATGCTGTGCGAGCCCAAGAGCAAACACCGTTATTCGAGTTGCCGGTACAGTTGGTTGGATTTCCAGTCATCATTTTGGCCGTACGATTCTCAAATTTTGTCAAAAAATTGGCCTATTCCGTGAATCCAAGTAAGTGTTTTTGAAGTGCCTCTCAAAACGCCCGAAAAAAACCCAAACAAACAATTCACTTTCCATTTGGTAACGGTAACCATAAATAAGATCGCATTATCATCACAATACATATATACCAAAACAGTCAATTTACTCTCGTTTAACTTCATCGTTTAACTCTCATTTCATTCGTGGAGCTATCTTTTCGTTATGTAAAAAAGTGCATGAAACACAAAAGCAACTCCAAGTGAAAAAAAAGTGGAAAGAAATGCAAAAAAAGCGAAATTTAAATACGAATGCTAAAAAAAACACGAAAGACTTTGTTGAATATCTTGGCATCGAGCAAAAAAAGTTCCCGAAAACCAATGAAACCGGTTCAAATGTTCGCATGCGATCAATCAATGTTTGATAAGTGTATTGACAACAGATTGCATAGCAAAGTGATGTGTTTCCAAATTGGGTGCGGTAACGTCGTTTGACCTCGAATCAAACACTAAAAAAATATACCGGAATATTTAATTCATATCATTTTTTTTGTGTGTGAGTGTGTGGACATCAATACACATCGTCGAAATGTAGATTTTGTGCGATGAAATAACAAAGAAATATTGTGAAAATATTTTTATCACTCATGGACTTTTTTTCTCACGCAAATTCATATCCAAAAATTTCGTTAACATTCGAAAAACCGTTTTTGAAACATTGTTATTCAAATTAAACTAGTCTGATTGAGGGGCAGTGATCTGACTTCATATCTCCAGAATCTCTCCGAATCGTTTGATTAATATTTCAAGTTTTCAATTGAATTGCTTGAAATTCAACTTCATCAGCTAGAGGTTGGAACAAACATATAATGAAATTGAGCAAGCTTTAATCGATCAATTTTGATGACCAATTATGCAATTTCACCAGGTCTGACATTTTACCGCTTTTAATCATTGTGAAATCATATTATGCGATGATTACGACAGCGATCAAGTGAAATGTCAAACCATAACCTTGAATTAGTTTTTAAACTGCATTACCGTTTGGCGACCACTGGAAAAAACAATTTTCCAAATGGGACTTTTTTTATTAAATATAATGGACATAATTGACACATTTTATGCAAATTACAAACGTTTGGTAAGCATTGGCATTAGCCTAGGCTTTAACTGAATAAATCTTCAAGGGCCGTGATGTCAAGGGATCCAAATTACAGATTCTGTTTTGAATGACAATTTCATATTCGTAAAAACTCATGAACTCAGCTTTAACTTGAATAACACTTAAAATTTGACTGTGGTCATTAATACCGGTTTCAAATTCACAGACTCGACTTTAATTGTTGAAGCAAGCCACTTAAATTTTTTAAGCACAATTTAAAGAGAAATGAACGATTTTTCACCGGTTTCAATTTCACTTTGTGTCATAGTGCTGGGGAATCGGAATTTCTTTGCGCAGCGAGGTCCAATATTGTCATATGACAGATTAAACTCTTGAGCTTATTTAAAATTACAGTTATAACTTAATTTACTTAAAATCGGATTGATGTCATTTTCACTGGTTAAAAAATTACAGACTCATTTCTACCTGTTTCAGTTAGTGAATTTAAACAACCGTTTCAAGTTGTTTATTTTTAAACAAAACAACGACTAACAGTTTCAGTCGAAATGATAAATCATTTAACGTAGTCAATGTGAAATTTAATATCTCAATCGGAAGAGATTTTCCGTGTAAAAAACGCCTAAAGAAAACGCAATTCAAATTCAAAACTTTGGATTACATGAAATAAAAATGCCGATAATAGCTTAATTTTGGTCGATTAATAAATCGCGTGCTTCAAACAATTCGTCTAACAAGCGATGTGAATGATACATGTTGAAATGTGAAAACTTCGTAATATTATAAAGCGTGAGAACAGCCTTAAAATTGTCACTGTCATACCTTTTGGGTCGCTGCCATTCAAGCTATTTCACACCTATTAACTGGGTTTGTCTGAAATGTGGCATCAAATCATCCAATATTTCCGAGAATGTGTTCTGTTGCAATCGCACCACAACGAAAACTTCAGTCTATTACAAAATGAATGTAAAACACAAAAAAACGACGTTGAATACAAATCTGCAAACGGTAACATGTCAGTTTTGGGCACGTACACACCAAACAATCTTCTTTGACATAATCGGCAAAATGTTTCGAAAATTGTCAACGCTCACGTCAAACGTGCGAAAAATCGCCAATTATACGCGCATAGTTCAGATGAATAAAATAGCAAAATGGTACGGTATTTTTTTTTTTTTGTTCGTGTGAACAAGAAATTTTGATTGCTTCGACCTTGAATCGCGTTCCATTTGTAATGATTGCATTTCTTTCTTCTCTTGCTTCCGTTTCGCTTTCTTCGATATTTTCTGCTCTATTGAGCTACTTTGCACCCGTGCAAATGGGTGTGTTTGGTTTCGATTATTTCTTTTATGATGAACATTTTTACTTTGATGTTTACAGAAACATATCAATCACGAGTTCGACGTGCGTCCTTGGACTATTCATCTAGCGATGAATCAGCGCCGCCATCAATTGATATCGATTTTGCGGAGAAAAAAATCTTAGAAGAATATGGTCCAAAAGCGTGTGTTATTGAAGAGGCATGCAAATTGCATTCGTTGCGACCGGGACGTGTTGGTGCTCAGCCCGATTGGGTCGATATTTTGAGGTAATTTCATTTTGTTTTTTGTTTTTCTTTTTAAATCATAATCGTTATCAAACACTCTAATTAATAATAAATTGAGTGATCTAATTTTTTTTTCCCTTTTGCATAAATCAAAACCATTTTACACACATAATCCAAAAATGGTTATGCCGATTGATTATCTAATGTTCAGGCACAGGCAAAAAGTGAAACGATAATTTTTGCACTCTATTAACTTAAATAAAACAAACAAAAAAAACACCAACCACGTCACAGTGTTTGTGGATTACGCGCTCTTTTTTTAGTATTGAAAACAAGTACTGAATAATTTTCATTGCTATTGCAATATAAGTTAATAAATAAGCCAATTTAAAATCATCGCTCGCTTTGTTCCATGCACTTATCAGGGTGGGTCTGACTGAGCACGTCAATCGATGCATTTATTGGCCTCATTAAGTGTAATATTTTATGGAACAACAACAACAAAAAAATCAATTGAAAACTCTAAAAATGCGTGTGTTATTGTTTTCACGCGTGAAACAGTTTTGTGTTTGATAATCATTTCATTATTTAATCGCTAGCTTTTTTTCCATTCCAGAAATTACAAGATCCAACGAAGTGGCATGAAACAATGGTATTTGCTGTCCGTGTTTCTTGGTGATGTGATTCGTGATCCAACGCTATGCAAACGATTAGCCAAACGGATTCCATGTAATCGTGATATTTCAAAAGCACATGTCAAATATTAGAATTTAAAATTGATTTGTCTATTCCTTTGTAATTTATTTTGTAGTTTTATTTTCCAAAACGAAAATGAATTACGATCATAAATAATTTTTTTTTTGTTCTACTGTTGTAAATTTGTTTTTAATATATAATTCGAAATAAATTATAACTGTATATAAGCTAGAAATCAAGATAAAAATTGGTGCTCGAAACGTGAAAATTGAAAAAAAAAATGGGTTTTATTTTTTTAGGTAAAAAGCATTAGTGAACGTTGAGGATCAAACGATTTTCAACATAAAAAACCATATGTGTTTATCTATACTCCAATGGAGTGGAGTAACTCCATGCTCAGGGGGTCTAAGTTAATTTAGTGATAATTGGTGAATACATCTAACATACAAAAATGTTCGCAAATTGTTCAAAGCGATGTCGTGACTAGCATCAAATATTAAATAAAAGAAAAAGGAAAACAAAAAACAATGAAAAAACGTAATTGAATTGGTTTTGGAACTATTTTATTCGGCATCGGAGTGACAAATGGTCATAGGAAAATCATTCACTGTGTTATTTGTAGGAGTGTGAAAATCAGGAGAAATGTTTTTTCCGTTTTATTTTATTCAAATTGAAAATTAGTGGCAATACAATAAATGCTCACGTAATCAAACGGAATATTCATGTGATAGCACATAAAATTCGATAGCACATACAATTGATGAAAGAACTCGTACTTAATGTCACGCATTTTCTGTTTGCATTGTTTTGTCACTTTTCGACGTTTTGTAATTAAATAACGATAATTATTGTTGTCGTTGGTATCAAACTTCACCCTGAATATTTCGAGCATGTAAATTACAATTTGTTATTGAAGCCGAAAAAACCGAAGTCACATTTGTATCTATGACAGAATTGCTTATGGTAAATGACCAGTTGCAACCAGAAGCTATGAATAAACAAAGCATAAAATAACCAAAATCTGTTACGTAAAAAGAGCTGTTTGGCTAGGCATGGCCACTGAAACCTATAATAAAATGACAATTATTTTTCAATTAGCATCGTTGACTTCGCCCAAAACCGCCTCAGCGAGAATAAAATGAAGAATTGAATTTTAAGAAACGCCTTGATACCAGTTGAAAGTGGTTTATCTGATATCATATTTAATCCTTAGTTTTTTTTGTTGGTGTGGATATTTCCGCTTAGAAAGAAAGGAACAAACTGACAGCATTTCAAGTTCAGAAGGCTCTCTAGTTGGACAGCTGGTTACTTTGTGACAAATAAAAACAATAACGATTGTGTCCTTTTTGTGTCATTTCTCCCAAAATTATGCACTGAATTTAAGTAAGTTATACCAATGGAATATTTGTTACTTCAATTGTTGAACTTCCTCTTCTTTAATTGAATTTCCCATTCCCCATCTCCCTTTCTCTCTATCAATCTCGTTCACCTCAATAAAGCTGCAATTTGAAAGAAGTGCCTATTTTCTAGCAATAAGCAAAACATCATTGCAAAAACAAAATAAACAAAGTCCATTGATTTGTATCTTGAGTTGAATTGTTGCGCTACTCATATTGAAATCTCATGCTTTTGTGCGGCTGATTCGAGCGTAAAATGCCACAAGATAAAATCACATTCTATCCAACATTGTTGAGCAATTCAACGCCATAATTTCCGTTTTGTTGAGGTTGAAAAAATGAATGAGAACGCAACAACAACAAAAAAAAATCATCCACTGAATCGTAAAAGTTTGAATTGATCGTCAAAAGAGCGTTAGAGTTTGAGTCACCGGCTCGAGGCAAATGAACGTCCGATTTTCGTTAACCACAACAACACAAATGCATAAATTCAGCAGAAAAACCGGGCAACAACAAAACTTATGACAGTTGAAGAAGTTCAGCCGCTTTAAAAGTTGTAAAAAAAATGAATTCCATTCACACAGAGATTGCATTCCATTCGCCTGTGCACACACGCAAATGTTTGATGGTGCAGTCAAGCGCAAATGGTCGTCGAATATGTACGTGTGTGTTTTTATGCACAATTGTTTTTTTTTATTTTTCGTTTCTTTTTCATATTCGCATACAGACTAACACACTGAACCACAAAAATCAAATGGAAACAACTGGAAGATTATGTAAGAACAACATTGGCAATCGGCCACAGTAGCAAAGACAGAAGCGTACACACGGGGCACACAAACCAGAGGAGGGCAAGTCACCAATTCTCTATGCACACAGTGTCTTGAGCCGAATTGCAACCGAAACACACAAACGCATACACACACATTATCCAATTGTAAGTTCACGTAACCGATTCCAGTTTTCACTTTTAACTGGTTCCGTTTACTGGCTACGGACTGCTCTATGGACCGAATAAATCATATGTAATGCTTGCACTCAGTTCAGTCCGTGTGCGCGCCTCAATTGCATTCACAATAGGTAGTCAGCAGGTAACTCATAGAAAAATAGAAAAAATGACTTCCATTCTTTGGTAACAATGACATTCTCAGCTGAATTTTTGGCACAACACAATAAAACCAACGGAAGTTGGAACCAAACGGGGTGCTCAGTGCTCATTCTAATATCAACATTATGGAATTTTCTAATTTTCGACATACAGACACATTGAGCCAGTGAACATTCAGAGTGCAAATTTGCTTGGAATGGATGGCAAAAACATGCCCATTTAATGCTTGAAATCGCATCAGTGACGCATATTACATTTAATGTATCTACAGTAAACAGTAAAATGCTTCGGGTTCTCTCGACAATTGATGCATACGTATGCGATTTTGCAAAATAGTTTGTGAGGTGTCTTTGCCATTTTCTATACGGCATACGGAGTACGCTATTACCACCGATAATAATCATAATCGACCCTTTTGTACTCATTAGAAATGATGAGACATTCTTCCGACTCGTTTCGAACGTTGATGAAATGAAAAATCATACATCACTCAATTGTGCTTGATGCAGTGCGGATGTGAATTGTGTGGATTCAAATATATTACAATATCAACGTAGATAAAACTTGATGAAATGGCTTGTGACGATGTCAACCGATTATGACAGCATTCGTCCATATTTTATTGACATGAACATTATTTCATATCATTTTATTGACGGTCTTTTACATCACAGAAAGACTTCAAATGTGTTTGTTGGCTTCGAAAGAGAAAATCAGAGGAAAAACCAATGAAATTCATGTTTGGTGCGCATTTCTTTAAAACAATAACAAAAACAACATTGAACAGATGCAATAGTCATAATGTTTCTATATGATAAAATAGCAAAATGGTATGCAGAGTGAATTTTAAATCAAATCATATGTAATGATTTTTGCTAGTCTTCAATATGATTTAAATTGTTTGAACTGATAAATTGTGAACTCAATGAGCAAATATAATGTTAATTTGTAGCAAATGAAAGTACATATTTTCCGTATAATAATTTCAACGGATGCATAGTTTTGGGCGCAAAGAAATATTTCATCTACGGAATTTATTTCCATCGTTAACGTTTTTGCCGTGTTTCAAAATGTGATGACTTAACAGTGTTGAGTATCGGAAATTTGTCTAGTATGAAGCTGAGGTTCCAAGCATCCAAAACATATTCAATGATGATTTTCGTTTGTGCCCATTTATAACGAATATTTCTAACGAAAGTAGTTGGAAGTTCTGATTGAAGTTGAACTTTATTGTATGTTGTAAGTGGCACGTGTACAAATGATAATTGTGGAATATATTTTATTTAGTTGGAATAGAGGATGAAATAGTTTTCGATATTGATCCAATTTGAACAGTTCAACGGAAAACGATACAGATGACATTTATTGTTTCCACATGAAATTGGTTTTTCTCATTTTGTTACCTGCAAAGTTTTCCTCATTTTTAGTCATTATTTCAATGAAAACTTTTATGTAAAATAATTATTTTCAACGAGATTCAAAAAACATTTGCTTCTGACTGCTACTGGGTGCCTAAAATGTATCTATTGAGGATTTTAAGGAAAAACTCAAAGAATGCCTTCCGAAAATATTTGGTCCATTGAGTTTTTACCTTCTTTTATTAACTTTGGGGATCCCTGGAATAAAAAAATTGCGGTTGCATGGAAGAAAATTGAACAAGGAGCTCTTAAGTCTATTGACTCGGTTTGCGGCTGTAAGCACCTCAAAAGAAAAGTTCCATGGACCTTGTAAGCACCCTGTTTAATAAATAGTTTGAACCTCAAAACTCGGGGAATTGAATGAAAGTTACATTTATTCACACCAATCAAATTGGTATCTCAAATGGCTTATATAAGAAGCGCCGATTGATCAGAGTTGATAGTTGAAGTTTGTCATTTGTCTCTACTTCATCACTGGCGCGATGAAATTATTACAGTCCATTCAAAAGTGTTTTGATTTGCTTGGTATTCGACGGCCTCTAGGCACTGAAATCAGCTTATTTAATTTGAGAAATTTGCAAGTTCTCATGGTTTTTATCTTTTCATGTACAATGACGTCAATATATGGATTGTTCCAAACTAAATCCATGACAGTACATGGATCCATAAACACAACTCGGAGTATCATTTTACTTAGCTGCAACAGAAAGTGTATTGATTGTTTATTTTTATCTGTGTGTCTCGAACACGGTGCAAATTGATAAAAAAACGCACAATTTTTTTCATGAAATTATTGTAGGGTTACGTATCGCTTCGAAACTCATTTATTGTGAATCAAACGATCTAATCGAAAAAGTGACCAAAGTGTTTTTCTTTTTGATGGTAAAATTTAGGATTCCCGGAGTTTTGTTGCCTATATTCCTCATAACTGTTGTCAACTATTTCATTTGGGATTTGAAAAACGACTCATTTTATTTGCCTTTTCCAATGGCGTACGTACTACAACATTGTCATCTTGTCATGTAAATCCTATTTTACAAATTCATTGTTTTATTTTAGATTACCATTCAACAGCAAAACACCAATTGGTTATTTAGTTGCATTTGCAGTTGAAAGTGCCGGGTGTTTTTGTACATGTATATTAGGGTGGCCCTCATTGATTTTTCCACGTAAAGTGTTGGGGGACACCCCCCAGTTTTGTTTTTTGGGTCAAGACAAAGATATGTGCAAAATTTCAGGACGATACAAGGCCTCTAAACCGTGCCTGTAGACGAGTCTTGATACCAATATCCATTATTCGGAATTTCGGGAAAATTTTCACAATTTTGCGTCTGTGGACTTCATTTCTCGGTCAAAATTAGTTTTCTAAACGGGGTTTGGGAGGTTTTTTAGTCCCTCTCAAATTTACATAGCCAAATAATTGAAAAAATATATTGTGCTTGTTTAAAGTCGCGAAATTCGAATTTCATTGAAAATGTGAACTCATATAAAAAATCATGTATTCTGGAGCATGGTATACTAATTTGAGGTCGTGATTCTCCTGCGGGACAAAATGTGTTGATCGAGGAATTGGTGCTATTTAGTGCCGCTCATTTTCACTCCGATTTTTTTTAGTTTTGGGGGTTTGACGTAGTAAATTCCATCTTACGAGCCGCCGCAGAAAATTACATTTAGTGAAGGCTAGGTTTTAGTGCTTAATTATTGACTGCGATTGGCCACTTTACCCTCAACCCTGAGCCAAACATTTTTTATAACCCCCAATAAAATTAATTATGCTGAAATTTAGCGCCCATTTCGGGGAGGACGGTGTAGTTTGGTTCACTCTTTTTTTCCAGATATTTTCCGAACCAGACCGATTTCGTGTTGAGTCTGGTACCTCATGATAGCTGGGCATTATACGCAATTTCTGCTGTTTTTTTTTGGTTTATTCCAAGGGGCTAGAGCTAATTTTTTTAGAATGATTTTTTTGAGGTTAATCGGTTTACCTCCTTACTTTTCACTGTGTTTCAAGACAACCATCACAAATATTAGTGACAAAACATGATCAATTATGTTTTAAATTTGATTTTGATCGCAGACGCACGAAAAGACATTCCAAGTAAAATTACATGAAAGGCATGCAAAATTCCTAATAATAATCTACTCTTTCCTATTTCGCCTTTTATTTAAGAATCATTTGGTTTTTTTACACTGAAAACGAAAAATAAACATTAGTTCTATGAAATGGAACAATAAATGTGACATTTGTACGACGAAAAACGAATCCAAACGTTAGAGGAAGGTGAACCGAATCAGCCCGTGCAAAAGTGAACTCAATTATAAGTGAACTCATATTTAACTCTATAAAACATTTACCTTCAAATTCGGAAAAATAAAAGTAATGGATTGAAATAGTGTGAGAGTAGTTCGAATAACGATCGAAAAGCAACTATTTGAAACATCTGTTTACGGTGTTTTTGGGTTATTTGGTTTTGAAAAAAAACTAACGTTTTTGCGGCTGAAGCACGAGAGCATAAATGATGATCGAGGTATTTTTGGGGGCACCAAATTCTGGCCTTCACAAAATGTGATTATTTGCAGCGGTTGGTAAGATGGAATTTACTACCCCTAACCCCAAAACTCAAAAAAATTGGGGATACAAATGCACCAAACTGCATGAATTTCTCCGAGACTTTCAACTCAATCTGCCCCCTTTGTCTCGCAGGAGAGTCACGACCCCAAATAAGTAAACCATGCTCTAGAATACATGAGTTTTTATGAGTTCACATTTTCAATGAAATTCGAATTTCTTGACTTTACACAAGCACAATATATTTTTTCAATCATTTGGCTATGTAAATTGGAGAGGGAGTAAAGAACTTCCAAACCCCGTTTAGAAAACTAATTTTGACCGAGAAATGAGGTCTACAGACACAAAATTGTGAAAATTTTAGTTGAAATATTGCGTGTTTTGCATACAAATGCAAAATGGTTCTGACGTGAGCATGTATTGCATGTTTTACCATAAGCTGAACACTCTCTCGGCCGGTGCTTATAACCACAATACATGCAAACGTCATTTCTGTTCATACGTGCGCACGGGGGGGTGGTTACCGGATTGACCCCCCCCCCCTAAGCAACATTTTCTCAGATTTAACCCCCGGTAGATATTTCGAAAATTTACCGGTTTGACCCCCATCTGAGATTTTTTTTTCAGATTTACCCCCAGGTGAATATTCTCAAAATTATCGAGCTTATTAAAATTCAATTTTAATAAATTTTTTGATATTGAACTGTTAAAAAGAGGAAGATTGAATCGGTTCATTGGATAACAAGTTGAATTTTTGGCCGATTTTTCGAAAGGCCGTATTTACGGCCAAGAGCCATTGAGCTAGAAAATTCCAAAACTCATTAGACCCCAATTTTTTAGTACTTTCAACTTTCCTTTGACACTTTTGGTGAAAAATGTATAATATGCTATGGTCACTCAATTTTGTCCATGACTGTAAGTGTCACACTACAGAGGAATATAATGAGATGTGCTTTGTTTCTGTTTGATGTTCATTTTATTTCGTAACAATAATTCATTGAGATCTTCTAATGGAATTTTTAGCAAGAAAGAAACTTTTTCCTCATAAGTGATCAAACGAAATTTGATCCCCTTGACCCTCCCCCCCTACCTACATCACTGAAAATTCATTTTACCCTCCCCTAGAATATCCGACCGTGCGCATGTCTGACCCAGATACACATAGGCTTTGAAATGGCGCATCGGCCGATTAAATCGACCCATTAAATAAGCAGTTGAAATGTTTTCGAATATTATCGCCGAAGACCGTCGAACTGGAGTTTTGAACAATTCATTAGAGCCAAATTAAAATACAAATTACAATTCCACTTACGAGGATTTACGCAAGAATCCGGATTTATTTGTTGGCTTTGAGCACTTACGGTGGCCATGAGTGTATTCTTGCGAAAGTGAATAAACAAGTAAACACACAGAAATGTCTGCTTCTCCGAAACACAAAATGCATAAAAATCGGCTTCGATACAATGCAAGTAGAATTTTCTATAAAATAAGAAGATATCACCTTATAGCAATTTTCATAGTGCACGATCTTTTCCATGCATATGATCGTCCCCTAGATAAATCGCTTGTAAACAATCATTGGATGCTATGGCAGAGAGTGTGTATATTTTAGTCGCATCATTTTATTGCCGCTAATCGATTTAAATGTTGACTGATACGCACCAAACAGATCGGCCGAGAATCATACTGTTCATTGCCCATATTGCTTATACGATACCCAGCGTGATATATAGCAACGAATGCGCATCACAAGCAACTTTGTTCAGCGCTCGCGCGAATCGGTCACACACACTTCGGTACAACAACAACAAAAAAACGTTTCGTTGGTCGTTTGTGTGCGTACACATCCAATATACGTTAATTCGATGGAGCTTGAATTCAGTCAAGTACGAGAAACTCAACCGCACAGTTGTGTATATTTACACTCGAAGCCGAACAAAACAGTATCGCCTAATTTGTAAGTGATCCGATTATCGCACATCAAGAGTGACATAAAAAAAACGAATAAATTAAAATTTAAAAGAAAAAAATATATATAGAAAATAAGAAAATCGAGCATTTTTTTTTTGTATTCTTCTCAATCGAAACGAAAAACAACAACAAAAAAACAAAACGTCGTATAAAAACTTGTGTGTGAATCGATTGCATGTGTATGGATTTGTGTTGGTCGTCTTATTAGATCTTTCTGTCTTATTGATTCTAATTATAAATTTTCGATATTCGTTGTGGATCTCGGGCGGTTTGTATCTAGTGCGGTGCGAAAAGAAAACCATACACACAGAAATAAATACAAAAAAAGCTGTGTATGTGTGTGCAAAAGAGAGACTCTGTTTAAGTTTATTACTTGGTTTAAATCTGAAGAAAAGAATACAACAACAAAGATTGTATAATTTTTTTGTTTTTGTGGTTGTTTAGAGATTGCTGTGCTCATCTTTTAAAAAAAATTGTGAATATCCATCATCGAGTGGTTTGGTGTGTTTCATTCGTGCAGAAAAATTCAGTATAAACAGGTAGACGCAAATGAAAACTAAAAACGATCTCAATCAATTTTTTTTTTCGATTTTATTGCAAATTTATAACTTCATATCCCGAGCTAGTCGACTGAAACCAGTAAATTATCCGACTTTGGAATTTAGCTTTCGGAAAATATTGAAGTCATATTTTGCACATCGTTGAATATTTTTAAAAAAATTGGATAAAAGCTGGAAAAATTATTCGTATTTTTGTGTTTGCAAATGGTTTTTAGACAACATTTACGACTTTTATTTCGAATTGCATTCCAAATCAAGTTAAAAGCAAAAAAAACGGTTTTCTTCTATTTACCTATGCAAATATATGAAATGGTAAAAAAAAGCACATAAACATTTATTTGTTGTTGACTTTTTGAGTACAGTGCTTTTTTTTGGTCAAACGTTTTCTGCACAGATTCAAAATCACAAATAGAAACCCCTTTGGGCGATATGTGAATGGCTCAGCAGCCATAGACATCGGTTGTTGGTCGCAGAAATTAAACGAAAACATTGACAAAACTAACGAAAAACCTGTAGGTTGTGTATGATTTGCCAGTAAGAGAGTCAAGATGCTCGGGCTGATGTTTTTGATGGTTATACGGTGTGTTTGCATGAGCAAAAACTTGAACAACAACAACAAAAATCTCTCAAAATATTGAATAATTTGTCAATTTCGTAGGTTTGTCACCAGTTTTTTTGTGTGTGCGCTGCTTTCAAATGACCATATTGCAAATGTTTGATCATATTACATTGTGGCAATCAAAACTATTCATAAATGTTAAAACAAAAACAAAAATTGAATTGATCAGATGGTTTGTTCAAACGCAAATCCATACATTCATGCACACACATACACACGCTTGCTGGCAATTTTACGACTACGTCATTTTTAACGCAATAAAGCACATTATTTGCGGTCGATCATTCATGAATGGAGTTGGCGGTGGCGGTG
Source organism: Aphidoletes aphidimyza (assembly GCA_030463065.1). NCBI lineage: Eukaryota > Metazoa > Arthropoda > Insecta > Diptera > Cecidomyiidae > Aphidoletes > Aphidoletes aphidimyza. Next base: position 9,298,820 of record CM059998.1, on the reverse strand, counting down.
GCGGTGCCGATAGTCAGCTTAACACATTTAACTTTATTCAAGTTGATTGTGAATTCTAATGAAATCGATGACGTAGTTTGCGATCACCTCGTTAGGTATCTCATTCACATATATAAATATATATATAAATATGCTCGTACTCAATTTCGATCCAGTATTGAATGTTTATAACCATTTATAAACAGTTGCCCCCTCAATTTTTGTTTCTCTCCCTCAAGCACTTCGCACGCTAAAACGATATAGCTCACATTGTTAAATTGATTTTTTCGTTAATTGTCAATCAATTTTCACATTAAAACATTTTGCCAAGCATACCTCCGCTTGATGAACAATGATTGCCACAAAGAATTTGTTTTTTTATAAAATTTTACAACTTAAACAAAAGAGGTCATTGATACTAGAGTATAGCTTATGAGCCTATTAAAATGCATATTTAACTATCGATGTTCATATAGTATAAATGTGAACTGGGCTCGGAAAAAATAGGTTTTCGATGAAAAACCAAATGGCAATTTAATGTTGGCTCCATTAATAAAGAAAAGTCAAAAATAAATCCGTCCTTCAACAAATGAAAAATATCAAGATTTTTATTTTATTTTGTTGTTGTTGTTGTTGTTGCTGCTGCTGATTTCTTTCGTTTCAATTTTATTCTTGATCATAATATTGTCAATTTCATCTCATTTGTTTGCCTTTTGGCGCTCTTACACACGCCTTCTTTATTACTATTTTCTGAGCAAAGCGGCAGACTGATGCTGTCTGAAATATTGTTGATTTTTTCTCGGATGAAAACCGACAACGAAACTAAGTCCAATGTGATCGTGCGCTCAAGGTTATAGAAAAGTAATACATTTTAAATTTTAATTAAATGTAAACCATTAACCAAAAGACAACGATATGATAATGATTGCTTATATGTGTGAATGGCGAAGCATAAATGAAACAAAACAAAAAACTTTTGATGTTTGTGCGACGTTGGTTTGAACGAATTGAACATGTGCGAATTTATGATAATCTTTGAGCTACATGTGGGCGTATTTTGTACTAATTAGTTGAATACGGTTGTTCGAAGCACTTATTTAAAAGTTAACTATTTTGTGCCAAAATGCCCATCTTTACGCATTACAAGCATAAGGCATCAAGCATCAGATGTTTTCAATAAAACAATTTGAACACACGCAGTTCCATATGTTTGTGTGCACCATAAGCCACCAGAAGCATTTATATATTAAGTATTTGACAAGAAAGCTTCGCTTTGCACCGAAAGTTTGTTTTTATTATTATTCATTGGAGACTTATAAAAGGTAACCTTTTAAGGTTTATCTAATGAAGTGTAAAAATCAAAGACTTTTTGAAATGAACAATCAAAAAGATGTTCAAATCCAAAGACAAAACAAACATGTGTTGCATTTCTTGTAGTGCATAAGAAACCACAAACACCAAATATTCGAATGCGTGTGCAATGCTGCTTTGAAAAGCCTCATATTGATTGTGTATGAAACATGCTAATTTAAATTTGTGTGGGTGTTTTGTGAGTTTGTTGCTCATATTGGAAACGAAAAAAAAAACACACACAAGCGCAAAAAAGCAGCATCATAAATGAAGAGAACCTGTAAATATCACACAAGTGTGCCACACATATTCGAAATGTCGAATGAATATTACTTATTTTATCTGATAGATGATGCAAAATGCGTTCATGTGTTCACAGTTTTGTCTGAAATATGTATAGAGTGTTCCGTGCCATTTCGTCCAGACAAACAGAAATGCTTCAGACGTCTAATGTGCGTTATATATTTATTTACATCACATTGTACCCGAACATTTCAATAAAATGCTTTAAAACGACACACGATCAATTGAATCAGCGACAAACGATCGATGAAAACAACAGGTACTCATGGCTCTTCAATACACTCACATGAAAATCATAAATTGTATGTTCGAAATATGGTTTTGTTGTCTTTATTTTTTTTTCCATTCGTATGTTTAGTCTTGCCCACGTACTTGTACCAAAGCACGCATGCGTGTCCATGAAAACGACGAACCATTTTCTGGCGAACCATTTCAAATAAGCGGATCGTTGAGATACATCGAAATTAATACAATAAACGGGTCATATGTTGAAAAAAAAGTGCAAAAAATTGGATCAATTTTTATTTGGTTTGTTTCTGAGTGTTCAAAGCAGAAGAGAATTAATTTCCGTCTGTGTTACGAAATGCGTTTTTTCCGTGTGTGTGTGTGTGTGTGTGTGCCATTCACATATCTGAAATTCTCCGGCTCCATCTGATGCTGTGCATGGACAAACGACCTGAAATGGTCGCATATTCGCCATTTTTGCTCTCTTTTTCTCAACGTCTGGGTGTCTCTTTCGCGCGCGCACACGATACGATTCATTCTCGTGTGTTCAGGCCACACCATTCCATAAATAGCATGTAGGCCTTAATGTGCCGCCATAAAAACCAATGCTTAAAATAAACATGAACCGAAAACATTGAGAAAGCGTACACAAGTGAGGAAAACATGTCAGACTAACAATAGCATCTGTTAGGAAAATCATCAATAGCACTTAAATGTGTTTGCATATTTTATGAGGCATTTCGTTGAATGCATTTAATGCAACGAAAACCGTTGAAATGAATTGCCACAAAGTTGTTTACATTTTTTTTGATGCTTCACAAAATCACTTTCATTCACACATGCTCACAGAGCTTCACTTCACTTTCGATTTCGATTTTCATTTTGTGCGGCACAATTTGTGTGCATTTGGAATGCACCATATGAAATGTTTCTTTGATACTTTTACACTGCTGATGCACTCAGTTGTCCACACAATTTTAGCCTTTGTTTTTCTTTTTGCATTCACATCACATTTGTGCAATTATATTTGACTTATTGATGATAGATTCAATTCAAACTAAATGAACAGAGGTGTGAAGTAAAAACATGCACACATTATTGCATTGACGACATTCATTGGCTTTTTGGAAGACAGCTTCGGTGAAATCACCATCTAATGACAGAGATTTATTAGGTTGATGCTATCATAGCTTGTTTCTTTGCAATTGCCATGGCAAGACGCTCAATTTCTTGCTTCTACAGAATTCGACTAGGGGACTGTTATTTGAAACGTAAGGAGATGACATTTTTTTCAAACATACACAACCGGTCAAAAGTTTGGGACAGCCATAAAATAAATGTTTCTCCATTTTTTTGTCAAAATGTTCAGAATATGACATTGAATTGAAATTCTGTCCTGACGAAAGTTTTTGAGGACAGCATTTGGCCGTTTTTCGGCCATCTAAGAATGCCGTCCAAAATCGAGATTTCGAATGGGCTGTTGAATTGAGAAGTGACGTTTACTGCTGGAAAGATTTCAAAACATAAATGTTATTTTCGGTATAAAACATTAAAATTGGCCGATATTTGGCCAAGATATGGCCGGTTGAAAATGTCGGCCAAAAGTTTCAAATGGCCATATCTTGGCCAAATGCCAGCCGATTTTGATGTATTATACCAAAAATGACATGAGTTTTTCAAGCTCTTTGCAATGGTGTTCAGTACATTGGAATTGGATCAATGGTTAAAAAGTTGGACATTTTGGCCGAAATGTTCAAACAGCCATATCTTGGCCGATTGCCGGCCAATTTAGATATTTTATACCAAAAATAACATGTACTCTTCGAGACCTTCCCAGTGGTAAACGTAACTATTTTATTCAACAGCCCTATTGAAATCTCGATTTTGGCCGGCTTTCTTAAATGGCCGAAAAACGGCCAAATGATGTCCTCAAAAACTTCCATCAGGACAGAATTTCAATACAATTTCAGATTCTGAACTTAATTTGGGGTGAATAAGACAAAAATCATAGAAAAAGTTCATTGATTGTCCCAAACTTTTGACCGAGGGGGGTGTATACTTTAGAATAATTTTGATCAAAAGACTTAACTAGCGTTCATATAAATCCGTATCTGAAAATATTTTCACTTTTTCACGTTTTGACAACCAGATATAACCACATCAAAAAAAAATAATAATAGATAGAGTTAAAAATATGTTTTTCGTTTTGTTACAGTAGTCTCTCGATAATTCGAACTGTTTGAAACCAAACTGTATTTTACCTACAAATTCCTTTCGATAGTTCGAGTTTTCCGAAAATTATGGGTTCTAACGGGTTCGAATTATCGAGAGTCTACTGTGTTTTATTTTATTCGTATTGAAAACATTTCACTGAACTATGAATATATTCAAGTAAATTTGATGCATTCATATTTTAGTGAAAATTTTCAATTGAGGACAAATGAAACGACGACAGAAAAAAAACAGGTTTTTGGCTTGTATGTGTTATTAGGATGGAAAAATGATCATATTGATCTATACTGTGAGAATCTGAATATTTTATGGAAATAACAGCAGGTCCAAAAATTTGCAAGCGAAACTGTAACAGTTTGTTTAGGCTTCAGAACACATTTTTCTTATACACGTCTATTTATTGCTTGTAGATAGTTTAAAGATCATAAGACATATGCATCAATTAAATTTGGAGTAACATTTACTTCAATTTATTCATTTATCATTCACAGAATTACCAGAATTTGCTCCAAAATGTAAAAAAAAAACACAGAAAAACTAGGGGGTAATAACATTCATTTTTTATTCCTAAATATGCACACATATTCACGGAATCTATCAAAAATCCCCAAAATCGTTCCAATTCACTCATATTCACAAAAAATCCTCATAATTGTCGATGTTGAATTCAGTGAATTCAGTGCATATCGTTGAATATTTGTGAATCTGACGAATTTTAGTGATTTCGTGTGAAGGGCTCCACTATAATAGCAGTTTTTCATAAGTGTGAAGAGCACCACTAGTAGTAACAGCTCCACTACTTACTTGAACGAGAATAAGCGAAGTATGTACAGCGGCACTTGCGTTTGTATGTGTGAATTTTGACATTATGATACCAAAATTTCACCAGAATTCACCGGATTCTGCCCCTAGCAGAAAAATGTATGTGGTGAATGTATTTTATACGAAATTTTTCTTTTTCTACAAACTTCTTGAATTTTTGGGTTTAAGTGGAATTTTGAGTTGTCAAACCTCATATATAAACTGTGCGATTACAATCTGATTTCGTTTTTCTGATGCGGTCACTTAAATTAAAACCATTTATTCGGCTTTCTTGACCTTTAACAACACAATTACGTGTGTTCACGTGTGATATAATTCGGTTAAAAAAACGTGGATTTCGATGTTTCAGCCATTGCAATCAGAATCTCGAGACACATAACTCATCAGATGTATCTCATTCTCATGAATCTCTCTTGCTTTCGACTAAATTCACTTTTACACACAAACAATTCAGAATTTGTTGGTCAGTTTTGCAAGGTAAACAAGATTTTTTTTTGTTCAGTTGCTTTTTTTTCTTGTTTTGTTCTCTTCGTATTTGCCGATTTTGTTGTGTGAAATGAGTTTGTATGTAAATTGAGTCGCGCTATGTGTGGTAGTTCACAAAAACATACACAAAATTGGAATTAAGAATACAGACGGCAGCTTCTTTGTTAAATGTCATATTGAATTTACACTCGTTTTCAGTTTTTTTTTTCTTTATTTTTACCGGTTTCAAATAGAAAAAAAACGAAAAAGAATGAAAGAGATGCATCCGAAAAGAAGAGATCAAACAAAATAAAACATTTCAATGGCAAGTGTATGCCATTAATGATCATCTCATGTCGCGGTTTTGTTTACATATATGGTTATCATCAATGAATGTGGATATTCTTGAAAGTGTTTCGCAAAAATGTATTTTAACGTTGAAAAGATCATCGTCACGCAACACACACAAAAATAACAACAAAAACAAATAAAACACAAAGATTTCAACAACAACAAATAACATGTATTCATGAGCAAAATATGCGCGAAGGAGGTGAATCGATGAACTTCAGTACCTTAAATATATTGTGATACCATCGAAATGGTAGCTTTAATGTATGTCGATTTTAGAGTACGACGCGTAACCAAATGACATAATCAAATACATTGAGTTCATACTTGAGCTTTTGTTGAGCTGTACACCGAATTACGTCATTGTTTATGCATATTAACTTTGACTCTAGTTACTGTGTTAACTCAATTTTATTTCATTTGAGCGTACATAAAAGAAATACGTGCTAATTGTGCGAAACAATCGATTGTAAATTAAGCCGAGCATTTTGTATTGTCAATTAGCTTTGGTTAATTGTCTTCGAATTGATATTGGTTGAATTAATGGCACATTTATACAGTGAATTTATTAATGCTGAGTGTATGGCTGAGTGTAAAAATGACAATACGGTGATCGAAAGATCGGTAGCTCAATGAACATTTATTTTTCACGAATAGTTTGCATTTTTATGCAGAAATGAAAGCATTTTCATGATTTAAAAAAACAATTGCACGTAAAACCACCTTGTTGTTGTTGTAGCAAAACCACCTGCATTTGAAAGTACACATGTTCAGAAAAAACCAATTGAATGGTGAGCAACAGCCGAAAAAGCTCAAAATATATCAAATTCAAAGATCCGGTAGGTCAAGTGCTAATACAGAACAAATACTGACGTGTGTTTACATGTTCCGCCCTTCTTCGCACTTGGCAGGCAAAAAGAATACACAAATATTTCACGCGAGCTTCTTAAGTCACTCTTTTTATCACATTTTATTACTTTGGATTATTTCCTTTACATTTTTTTTTACTCAATGAATATTTAATGAATGAATTCAAGTCACGTTTCAGCATTTTACAATAATGTTTGATACAATTGAGACTAATTATAATGGAATTGAAATTCAAATGATTTAGCACTCTATGTTTTGTCTATATGTTATGTCAGGTTCAATTTCACCTGTTATTTAAAAATTGCTTATGCCTTTGTTTATTCGATCAATTATTATTTATTACAGTACCGGCCAAAAGTTTCGGACACCCATAAAATGATTTTTATTTTTTCAGAATCTGAAATCGAATTGAAATTCTGTTCTGACAAAAGGTTCTGAGGACACAATTTGGCTGGACTTTGGTCATTTTTCGGCCATTTAAGTATTTCGGTAAAAATCGAGGTTTCGAACAGGCTGTTAGATTAAACTGTTACATTTGCCGCTGGAAAGATCTCAAAGAGTAGAGGTTATTTTTGGTATAAATAATCAAAATTGGCCGGCATTTGGCCAAGATATGGCCGTTTGAAAAAAAAAATTTGGCCAAAATTTCGATTCTTTTTAAACCGTTGATCCAATTTCAATTTAGTGAACACAATTGGAATGAGCTTGAAAATCTCATGTCATTTTTGGTATAAAACATGAAAATCGACTGGCATTTGGCCAAAATATGGCCATTTGAAACTGTTGGCCGACGTTTTCAAACGGCCATATCGTGGCCAAATACCGGCCAATTTTTATGTTTTATACCGAAAATAACAACTGCTTTTCGAGATCTTCGCAATGGCAAACGTACCACACTGCTATGCCATCATTTATCGAGAAATGCTGCATCGATCGGACAATTTAGTTCCGTGGTCAACCGCTATATTGAATTTGGAGGCGCTTCGATCAATGCATTTCACTTTTGCTTGGCTTTGATACTTAAAAATAGCAATGTATAATTGCTGTTAATATTTCAGATTTTTCAAAGCGAAAAGTAAATACTTATATCGAATGAAACTGCCTAAGTAACACAAAGAATTCGGAATCAAAAACTCTTCACTGTACATTCGTTAAATGATAGAAACATCACAAAAATACGATGTCAAAATAAAGTATTTGAATTTGAATGAACTCATATTTTTGAAAACAGAATACATTTAAATAGCAATACTATTGCACTGCAGCTTACACTAACAGTGAAAGGTTCACCAATAGAAATAACTAAATGCTACGTTTATTTATCAAGTGAACAATTAGACACACTGTAGCACAATACCCGTTCGGTTTCGAGCCGACAAAGACCGATCAATGTGGAACAGATAATTCAAAGGGAAAAAAAACGATCACATTTTAATCAACAACTAATTCAAAATGTAGCTGTAATAATAAAATAGGTAGTATAATGTTTGAGAGAACGTTTCGATGCATATAAAAAATGAATTTTGGGAAATCAACATTGAATAACCAAACGATTCGAACGAAGCGTGACAGCACCAAATTTCATTAATTATAATTTTATTTGATTATATGATCAATGATCAATATTTGAACTGAGCAAATGGGCAGGCACTCATTGATTTCGATTCATTTAAACTGAAATAAAAAAAAAGTCATATCAAAGTGGTTCTCAATGTCTTTCACACACACACACACACACACGCACAAATTTGCACAACATGATATTATATTATCGCTGGTTAGAATCGTTTTGTACTGTGCGCTTACTTTTATGAATCGCTGTTTCATTCAATTCACTTTAACACTCTTTAATTACATAAAATAAACGGCAAAACAGCCATGTTCAATTGAGCCGAAACAAAGACTGTTGTTGTAGCTGTTATTTCCAGGGCACGCATAATCATTCATCATATCGTTTTCATTTAATTGATTTTATTGAAATTTAAACTGTTTTAAAATCAATTTGTATATTTTATGTCGCATAAAATTTATTGTCGCTTGTTGCCCTCTTTGCAACGATGATGTTTTAAAATCCAAGAATGAGAACTAATCAAATTCAAATGATGCAATGGATTTTTTTTATCGAACCAAATAAATAAGTTTCGTTGAAATGAAATGAATGACTGAGCAAAACCAAATGCAATTCGGCAATCAATAAATTTAGTTTCAGCCCACGGAATATGATTCTAGCCAAACCACGATTATATGAAAACCGATTTTAATAACTGGAGTAGTTTTATTGGCACTCCAAGCAAATAAATTCAGATAATGTCAATGAATAGCGTTTCTCGTTGTTTTGATTTTACTTTGTGTGTGTGAGTGTACGTTTTCTTGATTTTCTTGATTCTATCTTTGGATAGTTTTGTCATGAAGCCACAATGATGATGTGCAGAGGCACGCATCATCGCCAATTGTCACAAACATGTGGTGTCTTGGTCAAGTTGAATTGTATCAAAACGGTATATCTTCATTTCATCCGTGGGATGTATATTATAAATTATTTTGAAGAAAAAAAAACAACAACAAATTTGCATTCGTTATACGCGCGCGGGTAGCACATGCTTTGTGACCGCACATTCCAAACGTATGCACACATCAATTCCGTAATGGGCTATGATTTGTTTATATTGCTCGATGGGTGAGTTTGTTCCATTTGGTTTTGGTGACTCGTGTTTTTTTTCTTACTTTTCAACTTATATTTTGCATGTCAAATGGTTTCATTTGCGGTTATTCGTTAATATAAAGTACATCTATATCGAGAGCATCAATTAAATCTATAGAAATATGTTTGTTGAAAGTAAAATTACTGTTTTGTGTGAGAGCAATATTCTTACTGAATGTTTTTTATTTTATACCTAGGGGAATTTATCATTCGAAGATTCGAACAAATCTGCCAAAATTTGTATTATTTTTTCTTTTTTATTGAAATTGATTGAAAATGTATGAAAATGTACTGAATTGCGATTTTGCTTTAATAAAGATGTCCTGGAAGTGGGTTTTGGTGGATCTCAAGGATCGTTCAGAGCTGCTCCCAGTTCTGGAAGTGGGTTTTGGTGGATCTTCAGGATGGACCAGATCCGATTTAACAATGCCCTGGCCCATCCAGAGGACCCACTTCCAGAAACGGGAGCAATTCTGAACGATCCTGGGGATCCACCAAAACCCACTTCCAGAACAATTATACACTGTAATTTCGATTGGATTACTGTTTAGTGAATTTGGGATTTTTCTATATGAAAAATCCAAATGGATTAAAATCTAATCCAAAAGGATTAAATTATTTTTGTAAATATATTCTACGCATTTTTTGTTTGGAATCAATGTTTTTGCATGCCGTTGCAATAGAAATGTGTCTCCGCTTCACACTGATGTTCATATTTCACCGATACAATCGTGACAATGTGAGCGCTATGTTGCTGTATGAAATATTTGGTCGATTTTTATTTGTGTTGGTGTGCGAATATCTCAAGGGCCGCCGAATGCGAATGAGAGATATTCAAGATTGAGACAGCGAACTACACTGTACACTTGTATTATGTATTGCTACTTCACTCACTCTTGCGCATATTGTACATTTCATTTTGGATTCAATGCGCATAAGTGAGTGAAGTAGCAATCCACAATACAACTGCACAATGTAGTTTGCTGTCTCAATTTTGCACATCTTCCATTCGCATTTCGATTTGCGGCGGTTCTCGAGTCATTCGCACATCAACACAAACACAAAACGACCAAATATTTCACACAGCAACGTAGCGCTCACTTTGTCACGATTGTATCGGTGAAATATGAGCATCAGTGTGAAGCGGAGGCACATTTCTATTACAACGGCATGCAAAAACATTGATTTCAAACAAAAAATGCGTAGAATATATAAGAATATATTTAAAAAAATTATTTAATCCTTTTGGATTAAATTTTAATCCATTTGGATTTTTCATATAGAAAAATCCCAAATTCACTAAACAGTAATCCAATCAAAATTACAGTGTATAGTGTAAATGTACATTTATCTACACGGATTCGCAAAAGTTGATTGAATCGGACCGAATTGAAGAAATTTTTCAAAATTTATAAGAATTCGTTCATTTTCATTGTGAGAAATTCCCCTAGTTTTATACTTAGTAATAAGTCTGAACCGTATGGGTACCGCTGGACCAGCACTGCTGGATTAAGACTAATTTATTATGCATTTTATAATAATACTTTATTTTATACAGTTTGTGTGAAAGGCAACTAGATATCTAACAATCTTTACACTGATTTATATAATACCAGATTGTAACTTTTTCTCATTCAATATTTACCATGCTTATGTGAAATGAAAGTATAATTACCATTTAATTAATGAACATACATGGATCTTCGAGTTATCACACTAGACAATCATATGTTAGTTATTTTGAATATCAAATGACACAATGCACATATCATGGCAGTGAGTCAGTAGTACTAACAATGACTAATAAATAGCATTTTTGAATATTATAACAGTCAGATTTTCCGTACAAATACTGTTGATTTGCAGTGATCAATGAAAGTTTGATAAAAAAGGGGCATTCAATATGATAAAGGTAGTTAAAATGACACTATTAAGCTGGGTTTTCACATATCAGATTATCACCATGTTTTATTTAATGGAACTACTACACCAGTCAATAAATGATAAAAATCAGTAAAAAAACTTCTTATTCTGGTGTAAAATTGCGCTTTATTTGCAAAAGTTTTCGAAAGCAATGCATTCATCATCAGGCGAGCTAAAAAACTATGAATACATCAGATTATTTAGCAAATTCGGAAAATCATGAAACAATTATTCGAAATATACAAATTAATAATTACAAAATACAAATCAGCGGATTTTATTGTGATTTATCGATTGAGGCTTCAAAAACTATTACAAAATTTCAATTTACCTTTTGGAACAGCCGATAGTAAAAACCGAACTGATGACTGCATAAAGAGGTTGTTGTAAACAAGTGCAAATACTGCATCATAGTCAATCCGAAATATTGTGAAATGCCTTGAGCTACAATTCTCACCTTGAACTGCCCAAATTCTCCTTTTGCATTTATTTTCCGCTACATTTTTCCATGGTTATTCAGCTACAACAACAATAACATACAATTGTTTTCAGCCTAAAAGAACACAGTAGATTGTCACGCGCCAAGCGATCAGATCCATAGAACAGTCGAACAAGAGAGAAATAAAAAGGCTAATCGTTGATTTTTCGATTTTTTTTTGCCATAAATCACATCAACTGAACTTAGTCTATTGTTTTCTGTTATATCTTAGCAGTCTCACCACTAGCGTCATGACAATCCAACTCATAGCATTGCATTTTTCATTCTAACAATTCCTGGATTGGTTTTATGGAGTTGTTGGATGACTTCATCTCTTAGACTGATCGTGAAATATTATCACAGAAAGAATAAAATATCATTCATTTCTTTTTGACTTTACATGCCAGAAAAATGAGTGTATGTTGCCTCATTTAAAACTGAATCTTTTCATGAAAACTTGTGTTTAAAAAAAAAATGGTAAGATTAGAATGAACTTATTAGTTTGATTCACGGGGCGATATCATGGTTCACTTTGAAAGTTCTTTTTTCCAAAAAGAGAGATGGATAAATGCAGATGTATATTTCAATCTTTTTTTGTTCTATTTTCATGCCTAAAAAAACTCTACAACATCATTTTGGCTATCGCTCCGTGGTTTGACTTTTTTTTTATCAGGACTGAGTTTGACTAAAATTTGATTCCAAATGATAATATAATCGCTATGGATTGTATACATGCTCGTTAATGGCTTAAATTTCTTTTATTAGCTTGCTGATCTTCCTATAAATTTCTCTTTTGCCAATATTGATTCAGGAGAAGTGAGTGCATGAAACAATTGAAACATAGCTATGTCAGTTACAGTAGATAATAATATAAGTAAATTGTTCATATTCTGTTGCAAAAAAAACGTATTTAATTGCCTTTTCTAATGGAAAAGGCCCCCAGGGGGCGCTTGCGTTAATTTATTATTTTATATATGAAATTATTGGGAAAAACCTTTGTTTTCGTATTATTAGATCAGAATAGTCACGTTTGAATCAATACGGAAACGTTTAGATTTGCCTGAGAGCAATTTATTCCGCAATAAACCAATCGAATGCATACTTTTGATCACCCTAAATCACCCAAATTGTGCATGAGGTTTCGCCCATTTTAAGTGAAAATGACCGCTAATTTCCGCTTCAATTTTAGGCATTGGTCGAATTCGATTTCCTCTGTAAAATGATTTTGTTTCAAGCAAAATTGGCATCCGATTTTTTTTAGATAAAATTAATCATATAAATATTGCCAAAAAAAAAATCAGATTTACGGCGCTAACATGAAAAGTGTTATAAAAGCGCCTAAACTTATGTAATGTTGAGTAATGTTCCTAACGTTATTTTAAAGGTGTTAGTAAAAGCTAATAAGATCCTGCATGTAATCTATACGCGTTGAATTGAAACATCAAATTAGTTTTTTTTTTAAATTTTCTTCATGTACAATGCGGAACAGTTAACTTTACTGTTGTTGTTGTTCAAAAGAAGAGAAAAAAATTAAAAATTCCATTGTGCCATTTCATTTGGTTTAATCGAAAGTATATATGTGGTTCATGTTCTTCTTAGAAACGTTACGTTCAGAATTGAGCCGTTGATAGTAATAATGACCAAATGACCATCGATGAAACGTTCAAACGCTATTGTTAAATAATTTATTTAAAATAACGAACTGAAGTACTTGAGCTACAAAACAATGCTGATTTTTTATTTTATTTTATACTTTTAAACTGATAAGATATTTCATATCACTATAAGATCTCCTCTTTTCGGATATTATCAACTGACTTTTGAATGACTTGAGAGTCAGTTGTGTTTGGCACCACAGAATACTCATAAAAAAATCCAACAAATTATTGGAAGACGGTTCATATGAATACTTTTGAATTTCTGAATAGTGTGAACTTCTCAGAGATCGCACTCGGACACAATTTCGGTGTTCGAGTGTTGTAAAATCATGTCTGTCCGTCCGGAAGGTATTGCAAACAAAAATGCTTGAAATTGTCTGAAACGTATCCAAAAAAAATTTCAAGTTCATAAGAAGTTCAACTTCTTATCAATGGTCTACCGCGACTTACCACGATCCATCATGAAAAAAATTCAAATTCATTAGCTCAACATAATATTTCATTTCATTTCATGTAATGCTAAAAATAGCTGAAAATCAAAGTTATAGATCCAAAACTCAGCCCAAACATACAAGCACTGATGATTGTTTACAGAATGCTCAATAAAATCTCACATAAAACACACAATAAATAAAAGAGAGCACAGTATTTCCGTTCAAAATGTTCAAGAATACTGTTCTTTCGTTGTTTTTACAAATGTCGATAAAGTTCGTTGCTTTTTTTTCGCTCTCTACAAATGTATTAGGCCAAAAACCAATATATTTACGTATATAAAACTGGTGGCAACTGTGAATAAAAATTGCTATTTTTGTTACTCACATTCAGCTGAGAGAGAATTTTTTTTTTTGTTGAAAATAAGCATTGCGAGTTCGCAGCTAATTGAGAATGAAACAAAACAACACCTCAAACATTAAAATCATCGAACGATATGCGAATTTACTATAAATCTCAGTAATGTAGTGTATTTGTCAGATGTTTGTAGTATATTGCATTGCAATGGTGTTGGCGTTGGCTATTTTCATTTCGTTAATGAATTTTATTTGCCAGTGTACAAGCGACACCAAACGAATGTAGTTGCGTTTTATTGTCTGCATGAGTCGCGTTTTCAACTGTTTTCAACATTTTCTATTTTTTTTTTTTTTAATTTTTTAATAAAATTAATTATTGTGTCATTGGTGATTGGTGTTGTTATGTAAAAAAGTTGAATTTTCCATCGTCTTCGAGAATTTGTGAATAGAAACCATGAGTACTGCCGTTGGGACAATATCATTGACAGGTTTGAATTTAGTCATTGCGCAGTGCAAAAGAATTGAGTAAATTTTGGTTGTGGTCTTTATCTAATCACGCCTACAACTTCAGCCAGAGTCTTGCATTCCACATTCACATGAAACACATGAAAAATTACTTAAAATGGCACACCAATCACTCTCGAAAATTGGCATTGATTCGTTTATATTTCCGTGAAAAATTTGTTCGAATTCACATTTTCACCCGCTCAATTTGCTATGTATTGCACCCAGAACATGCGTGGGCGAGCATCAGCATTCATTAGTGTAAACTATTGACTTTGCAGCCGGAATATTCTTGTTCACATGGTGTAAATTTGTGTTGAATGTGGTTTTTGTAATCATCAAGTTAATTTTTTGTGAGCTCGAAAGGTTGAGCTCGGTCTACAGAATGAACAGCAAACCAATTAATTTCACAGTGCAAAAACATTGCTTTTTATGCTAATTTTAAATAAATTTCTCATCGACTTTTGATTCTCTCTTAAAGTTTTGAATATTTTGAGAGGAATATTTGGTCGAAAACAGTTGAATCGATTGAATTATTCAATTATCTCATTATCAAATACACACATGATGTGTAAATCGGTGAAGTTTAAGAGCTTAGCAATTTTTTATTCGAATCATTTGCTCAGGATGGGCATCTTTAGTTGGGTGTATCAATTTTTAACCCGAATATGAAATCGAAAAATGATTGAAATTGGAAATGATTGAGAATAGTACCTCCTAAACATTATTCTTCCTAGTGGCCTCTCCGAAATGTCTACTTCAAAGCAGCCGTTTCATGAAGAATCTTATGAAAAATTTATTCAAAACGTTTTTATTTCCAAGACGTCGTTTCAGTTTATGCATTCACACTAATTTACCAAGAACATTGAATATTGACGCAACATTTTTTTTATTTGCAAAAAAAGCCAAATGAAGCTTTTTTGTTTGATTTTTATGCCTCATTAAATTTTGCATTAGTGTTCGTTGAACACTGTTCAATGTTCAATCGATGTCCAGTTTCTAATTAAATTTTATTGCATTTATGCAATTTTGTGCAAGTTTATCCACACAGTTCAAACATTTAATGGATTTTGTTTACGATTACAACAAACTCTTTAATAATTTTATTTTTGTTGCAATTTGATTCGAATGAAAAGTAAGCCAACAATCAAAGTCAATTGAAGAAAACAAAATAGATGAAGTGAAGTGAGGTGAAATACAGTTAGCAACAAGAAGAAAAGAAATTTGGAATTTGATTGAGCAACTAAAAAGAAGAAAATTTCAAGAGAAAAATTAAGAAGAAGAAGTGCTCAATGAACGAAAATAAATAGATTAGTCATCTCAATCGAGTGCGATATCTTTGAATTGGAACGCGATGTGCTAAAAAATATTGAATTGTGTGTTTGAAATAGAAACTGAATTGAGAAGAATCCAACAATAATACAAATGTTGCAAACTCTTGTGAAAATAAAACGATTGAGCAGCCAGCATGTGGCAAACGACTGCCAAACGGCTAAGTTGGGACAAAAAAACGAGTAAAAGTTACTGAAACCTGTTATTTGTGTGACTTTTGATTTAAGTAGTTTTATAATTCGCTAGACGTAAGTTTTTACAAATTAAATACAAATAGAATTTAAAGTGGTATACTTTTAGTTGAAGGTTCACTGGATTGAACTGAGTCAAATCACTGGAGTGAATTGAGTCAGAAATGACGTCTATTGTCCCAAATCAAACGAGTATAGTCGTCTGGCTGGCAGTCATTTTTTTTGACAAGGGAAACCATGGGGACAGTCATACTATGAAAGCTAGCAGAAGCTAGCAAAGGCTAGCAAAAATTTCAGTACACTGCTATATGATTTTTCACAGTTTTTGTATTCTCTTTTGTTCGGATGTTCTTCGTTCCTGTTGTAAAATACATATATAGGCTAGCAAAGGCTAGCTGAGGCTAGCAAAGGCTAGATGAATGAACGTCCCCATGAGGGAAACTTAACAGAACTTTATATGAAAATTCTTTCAATGAATATGTAACATCATATTTGATAAGACCTCTAGCGATTTATAAGTAGATACTTTAGTGGACTAAAAAATGGCAACAAAAAGATTGACTGTTTAAAGTGTGAAAAAGCTCCAGTTGAATTGTGTCGCTTTAATAATAAAAGTGTGAAGTTGAAGATGTGAAATGGACCAAGGCAAAAAAGTATTTTGTCGAATGATTTTTTGTCGTTAAATTATGTGGACTGTTCAATCATGAAAGCTGTCAAATCGTTGGATGATATGGGCATTCTACAGACGGCGATCGACAAACTCAAATTTTGGTGTGAATCAAATAAGCTTCATCTCAATTTGGAGAAATGCGAGGTGTTATCAATTTTCAAAATCAGGGAAAATTTCAACACTGTGTACACACTTTCAAATCAGTCACCGAACATTGTTTTATTTGGAAAATATCTGCTATTTTCAGCCGCTATTTCAAGTTATCAGCTATTTTGAGATGCTATTGTCAGCCCATAGCAGTCCCTGAATCTTTAGCTAGTCTAATTTGCAACATACGAAATATGAAATATAATGAATGATCTATTCTGGCATGCAAGCAATTGTCTATGAATACAATATTTGATGCTAACGAGGACAATTTTGTTTACACACGCATCAGTTGAGAGCGATTTTGCTTCATTTCAATAGAATTCACTAGTTGAATGGTTCGTTATTCACAGTTTCACACTGTCCCTGCCTCTGTGTCTCCATTTTATCCCACCAATTTCACAACGATAAAGTCTTGTTACTTTATTTACATCCACTTTTTCACAACATAATATAAAAAAACTAGTATTACTCACATTCTCGCCCAAGCAAATTCAATCATCGCTTTTTATACGGATATTACTGGCGACAATGGCGACAATGGCAGTTTGCTGTCGTAAACATTTTACATTGGCGAAAAATAATTACAAAGAGATGTATTAAAACGTAAAGATTAACGTGAAATGTTTAGCAACCACATGACATCACGGTAGTAGAACAGTTCGAAATATATATACATAACATTGAATTGGATCGTATTTTGTGTGGAAGTGATGAATGCCACGGTGATTGAGACAAGGCCAACGCAAATGGTGACGCTGTGATTGGAAATGAAATACGTTTTTTGTTACAAATATATTGCTCATGAAACAACGTTTGTTTTAGTAGAAAAGTCCTTGCTAAAAATGTGTTGATCCGTTTCTGTTTGTCAATGTGTGTATTATTATGTACAAGATGACACATAAAGTGGCAATATAAAATATGATTCATTTTAAAATATATATTGTGATCTTACAAGTGAACAAATGCTATTTATAGAATTCGCATCATGGCGAATATTTCGATAACGAATTGCATTTAATTCTGTTAAAATTTTAAATTAATCGGCCATAAATGTTAATTTATAAATTATTTTCATCGTTTTTTTTGTGTTGTTTGATATCTAAATAAATAGAAAGAATGAGTAGCAGTACACGGCACGAAGAATCTTATTCGTCATCAAATGTTGTGCGAACGCTGCATCCGAGCCGGCCACTTTCACCGCCACAAAAGAATGTCGAATACAATAACAACAACTTAGGTAAGTAAGTCATATCATGAATATCCGTTTTTTTAAAAAGAATATATCAGTAATTAATGTTTTCATTCAAAAATGTAGACAATTTACTCGATGATTTACAAACGACAGTCACACGAACGGCTGAACATTTGAACTCGGCAAATGCATCGAAGGCACGTGATGTACAATTTTTATCACCATCAAATTCAACGACAGTTGTCGAAGAACGTTCATCGAGCCCAGCTGGAGTGAGTACATCAAAACTAAGTGAATCAGAGACTAGGGGCACAAATTATTGCTGCAACCAAATTCATTCAATATAATTTAATAGGAGAAAATTGCAAAAAAAACCATCAACATAATTCCATAAAATAGAACACAATTCCACAAATTGTATTAGTTTATTGTCAATTCCAAACTATTTGGATTTTAAAAGATGAAAATGGTTCATACCTTGGTTTCTGATTAATAGTCTCAAATCTGAAGTTTACAAAATAATACGGACATTTCATTGAAATGACTTCATTTTGAACAAATTCATTAGGACTTTTATCAATTCATGGGTTTCACATCGCTCATGAAATAAATTTGGCAGAACATTTTATTTATTTTAAAATGTAATTCCGATGAAGATTTGACTTGGAATTTGTTGAGAAATTTCGAATTGTTCTGAATTATTTAGACTCTTTATGATTTAGATTGAAAAATTAGATTGCATCAAATGAACTATGCTGCAAAAGAAATTGTCTTTATGATCGCTGATCACTGATTAGAGATGTTTGCAGTGCCACGCTTGGCACATAAGCGAACTGTTTTTTTTAATGTTTATCGAATTCGTATTTCTTAGGGAAATCGAAAAATCTACAAAAGCTCCCGGTATGAATATTCTTCGTCAAGTAACAGTCGTGATGGTGTAAAAGGGCCAAAACCTAAAAGCTATGAATCCGTTGAACCAACCAATTTAAATCAACTCGATAATTTATTGGACGACTTGAAACAAGAGCGTGATTATTCATTTGATAAAGGTAACTGTAGTGAATCTCTTATCTCGCTAAAATTTAGTAACTTTTGAACGAAAATGATAACTGAAAGGCTCTTTTCGCATTTTTGTTTTTATTCAGTAGATGCGGGCATCGACCCTGGCTTACTGTGAGTAAAAGAATCCTAAGAGTGCGATCGAATGTTGTTTTCAAGCACAAATGTGAAAAAAATGAGAATATCGGGATCTACTTTAAAAAAAAACCAGCACAACAAAAGAAAACTATTCCCGAAAACTCTGTACAAACTAAAACTCATGATTTGTTTTTGCTTGAATGCTTTGAATTAAGCACATTTACCATATTTTCACTTCTTTCGAGCCATTCAATAATTCGAATTCATTTTAACCGATTTCTTTCTATTGCCTACAGTGAACCAAGCTCACGTGTTACAAAATCATCACGCACGGTAACGACAACAAGTAGCGGTGGATCAAAACCGGTGAATCGTGAATTAAAATTCGATTCGCCATCATTGGTTTCATCGGTGAATCGTCATCGTAGCCGTAGTCCAAATCCAACTTATCAGGATCACGTTGAATCGCAGATAATGCGTGATGTGAAATACGATACGGAACCAGTATTGGATACCACACCAAATTCCACAATGAATCGTTCGTATAACTATTCAAAAACTAGCTCAAGCACACGTAATGTTGCACCATATAATACAGAAATTGTGGAAATGGATACAACCGATCTACCGGCAGAATTGAAAAATGCACCCATTTCAAGTGACCTATTGCCTGGACCCGGAACCAAAGTTACAACAACGGTAATTTCAATTGAAATGACGATGTGTATTTTATTCGATGTATTTTCGATTGATAAAATCATCGTCATTTCTTCTATATCTTCACCAATTATCGCATACAATCAGAGCATTTGAACAAAATAAATCTTTTAATCATTGAATTTTATTTTTAAACAGATCAAAACCTTCACATACGAAATTCCGAACGACACAAAGGTTCCTACGAACAAAAATTTCACATACAAAAATGAATTTTACAATTCACTGAATTCATCGAACACCTATTATCCAGAGCGTGATGTTCCGCCACCGACCAAAACAACATCATATTTAAATGAAACGCACAATACAACCAATCAAACGGAAAACATTTATCCAACAAATCCACCACAATTAGATACACCCGGACCAAATCAAACGTACTTTTATAAAAAAGAAGTCAACGAAACGAAAAACAATGTGTATGGAGCACCAAGATCACCACCATCACCAGTCAACACAACAACCACAATGTATGAACGGAATACGAATAATACACGTAATGTGTATCATCCACCTGGTGGCATCCCAGTCTATCCAAATAATGCAAATTTACCACCACATCAGCCGGGCACAAAACAAACATATTTGTACAAAAAGGAAACGACTAACACAACGAACACAGTGTATGAACCACCAACCGGACGGGAATATTTACCACATGATCGTTATACAACGGAACCACCACCATCGGAACCGCCAACAACGAACAAATATTATAAATACTCATCATCGACAACAACGACAAATACACACAATCGACCAGAACGAGAACCATTGCTGGCTCCATTCCCAACCGATGGTATTCACCAGCCAACTCAAGTTGATGGCCCACCGAAGCATCTTGGCCAATTGATGGCTTCATTTGATGAGGTAAAAACATCGAGGCCCCACACATTTTTCAAAAATGAGATCCACAAAAAAAAACTTCTTTACGTGATCGTATTTACTTTGGTCTTTAATATAAAATTATATACATTTTTTACGCTTTTATTGCAGGACACCGTTCGAATTGATGATGAACCGTATGTGCCACGTAAAGAAGTCAACACAGCATTGGCATCGAATAAAAATATACCAGTCGTAGAACCAAAAGCGCCAACGAAAAATATCGCTGGTCCACCAGTTTATTATCCACCTGGTCAAGAGCTATTCGCCAAGAGTGAAGCTCAAGCCGCCTGGAGAGCTAAGGTGTGTATTTATATATTCGCTCTAAATTCATCGATTTTTCACTCTGTTGTTCACATTGTCAAAATGTATGAGCATTACTTAAGATTGAAATGGGATTTCCCATTTCCGTAGATTTTCATGTTGTAATTTGAGTAAGTTCAAATTTGTTCATTTTTCGGTAGATTCAAGGGCAATGTTAATATCTTTGAATTACTTGAAGAACTTTAGAAAGGTTCTCTTCCCGGAACTGATGTTTTCTTTAACAAAAATCTTTTTTTTATATTTGTTGGTACAGTGAATAGGCAAGATGTTAGCTGTTCATTCGTTATAGTTTTAGATTTGACAATATTTAAGAGAAGGGAATGTTGGAATAGGAGCAAGGAAGAATAAAATTATATAATAGTTGATATCAACTCTACTGTTGTGTATATTCAGATGGAATGAATATTTCATTTGATTTTAATTGACAGCTATGTGTACTAGCTCCTTTTTTTATCGTTATACTGCCGTCAGTGGCTTTTATGTTGATTGCTAAGTCGATTGCTTTTTATTCTGATTGTTTCAGGGTGGCTATGCTAAAGGCAGTGGAAAATACGAGTACGAAGCGGAGAGTAAATCGAAAAGTGCAAGCAAATCTGGTGCTGCTGTTGTTCCAGTTTGTTTACCGTTGTGCTGTGCTATGCCATGTTCGATTATGTGAAATAACAAATGATTAACTCACAATTACAACCAGCTAATTAAGAACATCGATTTTTACATTGACATAAGCGAACATCTGAATTCAAAGTATTCGTGACCAGCAGCCATGTCGTCATATCCACACCCCTTTTTTACCAATTTATATCTACACTAACAGTTGCATTTCAAATGAAAATTCATAACAAAGAGCTAATTTTTCTATATGAAAAAAAAATACGAATTTGCTCTTTTTTGTATTGAAAATGCAAAAGAGAGAAAAATAGCAAAAACACGAAAGCCAAGTTCCAGTTGCTTTCCAATGTATAAGTGAAAAGCACAGCTGAGCAATTGCTGACATCACTAATAAACATTTATTGTGTACACTTAACATAATAACCTAATCCATTTATTCTTGTCGTTTTCTATGAATTTACTGAACTTATACGATACCATTCTGCGTTGAAATGTGAAAGAAACAAATGAAAAACGAATGTTTAGTATTGTTTTTCGATCACACCTAAGTAAGTCCTTTAATACTCTTGATTCTCCATTCGTGCCAGAAAGCTATCAACATAATTGATCTTTAATTTCAATTTTAATTTTATTTTTGTATGACAAATGTTAGCATATGCTATTTTTTTTTCTTCTTCTTTTTTTTTAATGCGGACGATATAAACTTACAATTGTTATATGATCGACCCGAAATGATAAATTCTAACGACTATTAACGAATGAATTATTGGAATTGTAATCAAATATTTTAATAAAATATATAAATTGTTTCAAATTTGCGTTTTGTATTGATTTATTGTCACTTTTAACCTTACGCGGTTCGCCGTAGCTTACCAGAGCACACAATTAAACCAAAGTTTAGTAATAAAGACAAGAGGTCAGTATACTCCAAAATCATCCGAAAACCAGATCCATATTTGGAAATGCTTTTTATGATATTGATCATTTTCAACATTGATTTTATTATATCGACGTGTAATTAATTGTTCAATCATTCGATTTCCTTTTTTATGTTTTTGCTTAGAATGTTTGATGGATATGATCATTCAGTTTATTATAATGCCAAATACGGCGCACATATGCCGTTGAGCCACATTGACAATCGATTCTTTCATCTGATGTGCCCCAGAATGTTCCCACAACATATCCATAATCCCAAGTGAGCTCCTCGCTCTGATATGCTCATTTGCAAAGAATTGAATGCTTGAGAATCACAATTCGTGCGTTTCAACCAAGATGTTTTACACAAATAAATTTGGGCTGAATGAATGCTTTAAACGAAATAAAATTTGAGCCATATTGGTATAGCCGTTCCAGAGATATACCCAATGAACATTTTATGGTGAAACTTTCTATGGGGATATGCATAAGCTATGCATAAAATGTCCCATTTGTTTTATGAAAATCACCGAAATTTATGCATAAATGTCACCATACCATATGCATACCGTATGCATGAAATCGCCATTGTGCGGTTTACACGTAAAATCATTGTAAATGATTTTTGCATTACGCTGCAATTTTAGCACGTTATTTTTTGCTCAATTTATGTCTAAATTTTGCTGTTTTTTCTTCATCCGATATTTATCGTAGTCAAAACAAAACTACTACTTTCTCGTAATTCGAAAAATTGTAATCTAGTACAAAAAATTCCATATAATTCCATAGAATTAATACTAATAGGGCGAAATGATAACATATATACCAGAATTAACTAAATCCTTTACTTTACTCAAAACCGAATATTTGAATCAAAACTTTACTTTTTCGACTGCAATTCAAATTTTACTCAAAATCTCAAAATTACCAAATTTTACGATGTATCAACGTTTTTATTGTCGACTTCATTTCGAACTTTTTACTAAAATCTCAAAATTCACCATTTGTAAATTTTATTTCGCTTTTGACTACGCTGCATGTAGCACGTAAATTACACACGATTTCACTTATGCGTTTTTTCTTAATCCGGGTATTCCGTAGTGTATACGAAAATTAATGAATTTGTACTCAAAATTGTGAATCAAACACCATGCTACAATTTTACCTTACTCAAGTATACTCAATATTTTCTATGCTCACATAAAGTTTTACCAAGCTTGTGTTTTCATTTTATTTTGTGTTTATTAACCTGGTGTTAAAATTAATTAATTCTCAAAAAACTGTGTTTTTATATGAAAATGTAAATTTTTATTTAACTTTAAAAATTGTCATTTCCGTTTAACATTTGGCACTTTTTTGATTGCATTTTGTGGCATTATTTTTTGTTTTCTTTTAACTTTAGTTCAGTTACCCTTTTTTGTATAAAAATATTTCTTTTCTTTATTTTGAATATTAAAATGACATTTGTATGGAAAATTAATCAATGAATAATTTGTGTTTTCCTTCATACAATCTTGGAGTTTGAAGATCTTTGTTTAAAGTGGAACGACTTTCTTCTTGGCTACCTTTTCGATAAGTCGTTTTACAGAATAACTTGTTGCTTCTTTAATGTCTATTGCAAATCGGTACACAAATTTGGTTCCTTTTACTTTTTGGAAAATACCTGTACGGTATCCAGTACGTATTGCTCGGCTAATTTTTTCGTAGTTCATAGTCGGGCAGTCTCTGTGTTCACCCCATAATTCTGCTACTCCTTCTTTACCTAATATTATGAATGAACCATCTTTGTACCACGATATAATTTCAGCGTACTATTTGTCTACTAGCAACTGGAGTAAAAAGATCCAAAGTTGCATTTTTGATGACGATTCGCAATTCTGTGAATGGTAATAACGTATATATGGACTTTTTGTTACTATACTTGGCTTTTTACGTTACGATACAAATTTCTTTTCGATACATCAAAAAGTTTTAAACTATATTTATTCATTTAGCCCTTCTTTTTCGTTAGACTTCAATGTGCTTTATTAATGCGTGAACTGTAAACTATTGGCCATTTGTAATTTGATACTCAGTAAATACAACGGGTATCATTTTATTCTCCCAGAGGGCTAATTTCTGCATTTTTTTCTCCTTTGAGGAATATCGAGAGAATTTATTCCTCTTGGAAGAATAATGCACATTCTAAACACTGTTGCTGAATCGGTTTGACATCAATCAAAATATATTGACATTTCAAAAAGTATTCCTCCATGGGGGAAAACAGGAGTAGAATATTCTCCCATGAAGAATATATACAAAAATTCGTCCTCTGGGGGAATAAAATCGTACTCTTCATAGTTACTGAGTACATAAGTGTTTCTATGGGTATTGGTTTTATCATGAACACAAATTTTCGTTCCAATTCTGTAGGATTCTGTAGGATTTGGTCAATCTACGAAATTCCAGTAGTCAAGTATTTATGGTTCAGCCAATCCTTAAATGATTTAGACAAAATGAGTTTCAGCCAAAATGTAGCATTTAGCCAATCCTAAAATTTTCAGGTATTTAGCCAATTTTTGCACAACGGGTCCGTGTGATATACCGGCTCGTTCTTTAATTAAAGGTTGGTATATGTGAATTTTCACACTTCTATCAGTATTAAACGATATATCTCAAAATTTTGAGACAGATTTTTTTAAACTAAATTGAAAATATTCAACTTTACTCGATTTTTCGCAAACGATATCGTTATCAGGCCGAAAAGAACGAAAACTTTAATACAGTTTCGGCTGGAACACGTTTTTCTGGATCCAACTTGATTAAAGTAAGCATTAAATCGAATAATGTTGGGTCTTCAAACACATTTTTCAGGTTGCACCCACCACAATCATAAATATATTTTTTACTAGATCTCGATTACTACTACTCTTTTCAGGAATTATTTCCTCAGAAATAAAGGGGCCTATCCGCATCCATTGCAGTACAATATGTATACACAAATGGGTCGATTTGTGTGCAAATACACACGCCGCTGAGCTCTGTGCGTATGCGTGTATTCACAATCGTTGCAATGCGTTTGTGTATATTTGCCCTCAAATCGGCCCATTTGATTATACACATTGTACTGGAATCAAACGTTCCCATATCTTATATGGAATCAGTACGTCAACTGTTAACAATTCAGCAGTGTGTGATTGAACCAAAATGTCTCCGATTTGTTCCAGTTCATTTTGTTATTAACCAAAAATATTGATATCAAAATGATGATACAGAAGATTTCCACCTTATTAATGTAATTTTTACTTTGATAACATCACTTTGAAATATTCCGATGAAATATTGACACAAGACTGGAGTGCATTCGATGTTTTGATTGATCGAATGGCAATAAATTCAAGTTTTTTTAGAATTCTATCGATAAAAACATATGCACATTTGTTTTTATCAAAAAACCAACCGCGTGGTCATGTGTGTAGACCAGATGTTTAGTAATGAACAGATTTTTGTGTCTATCAATTTTATGATAATTACAGACTTTTAAACATGTGCGCACCTGAATGAGCAAAAAAAAAGTCTGCTGCAGTAAACAAACGTTGAAAGCTCCGTCAAAAGTGTTTTGTTAATGCAATACTATCTTTTGTATGATTTCAATTCAGTTACAAACGTTGTGGTTATCAAACTTTTTCATATCTTGCCGTTCAAAATACATGGCAAGCAGAGTGTTAATTAATATTTCTCTTTTAATTTTTTGTTGTTTGAGAAACGAAAATAAATATATTTGTTTTTGTGAAGATCTTATTCGAAATTAATACGCATAACATTTCATTTGCTCTGAGTTTGCATACACATTTTACATAGTGTTTTATGTGTAAAGTTCACGTTACGAACAATTTGCAAAAAAAACTCCAGTCTATTGAATATGATTCATTTATTTTATTCATTCACATGTATTCACATTTGGAAGCAACTTCAAAATTATATTGGGTTCCAAATTCCATCTGGATCAGTTGTCGTCGTCTTCGTCATCATTGTCATTGTCATCGTTGTTGTGGTCATGGTTTGCGTTGTATTCACCAATGCTGTCACCGTATTCAATGTTTTCTCCGTGAATATTAGCCAGAAGATCATCAAAACAATAAAAAGCGCAGCGATTATGAATTTCTTTCCCAATACGAAGTTACAGCTTATTTGAATAAAACCAATTGCTTCCGATGTAGTTCCTAGATAAATAAAAGAAAATTGAAATTAGTTTGTATTGTTTTGAATACAAAAATGTCTTTGCGCTGAAAAAAAAGATAAATATTTTGTTTTAAAATAATTACCTTGGGTTGGGGTTAGAACTTCACTGCCCGCTGCGATGGGTGCTATGTGTTGGAGCTCCAAACGCACTTCACAATTCAATCCACAGTTCATTGGAATGTCCGTTAAAATTAAATTGGTTTCACTGCGTGCTGATTGCGATGTTAAATTAGCCCGCTCTAACTCTTTAAACATTGTGCAAAAGGCACAAACTGACCGTCCACAGTATATATTTGAAACACAACTTTTAAAAAACCTTTAAATGCGTTGATCATTGAACAGTGTTATATCTTTCATTGCATAACCAACATAAGGTCGATCTTTATTTCATTGACTCGGATTTTCTGTGTGACAAGATAAAATGTTTCACATTCGAAAATGCGACAAGCCAATAAATGACATCAAACCAGCACCAGACTGGATTTGAACCATTTAAAAATGTCGTGAATGAAGTGAAGAATAAATTTACATTTTATTTGCGGGTCTTTTGAATCAAAAGATACGAACTATGAGAGATAAACATATGCGGACGAAATCAATTCATTTTACAAAAAATTTTATGATCATTATAATTATCATTATGATAATCATTCATATTATTACTGAAAACAACTGAACCAGAATATTCGACCATTGCGTGTCTTCTTCATCGTTTTTATTTACGCGTTTTTCAAAATTTTGGAATTTATTCATCCGATAATTTTTTTGTCGAATCGGAATTTATAATTTTATCATGGATGAGAAAATTCTTTTTTTCGGGATAAGAAAATTCCGGATGAGATAATACACCGTGCCCATAGTAATCCCCGGTCGTTCAAAATACATGGCAAACAGTTGATGCCATTGCTGCTGTTTCTATATCCCGCTGTTTATGTGAGTTTCTCTCATTCGTTGCTTAGCCGTTGCTGCCGTCACTTTGTTTCTTTATACTTGAATATTCATACACTTTTTTTTATTAGTTAGTTTCAATAACATTTTTGTTTTGATTCACTGCTCCAGCGGTAAAACACACCAAAATGAATCAACAATTCCAATTATAGTGAGGTAAAATACACATATCCCGAGTTACATGTCGGGATTTTTTGGAGTAGTATAAAAATGTGAACAAAGAATGACTTGGGATGAATCCGGAATGTTTATACTACTGATGTAATAATTTCCTAAAATAAAAGTTCATTTTATGGGTGCCCCCAAACTTTTGACCGGTAGTGTATATCAAAATCAAAATCGAAATAATCATCGAATCATTTTTGTCTAGAAATTTCAGTAGCGGAACTTATAAATTACATTTTAAAATCGGACAAATGAAAAAAGGTCGCTAGCCGCGTCACAAAATTGATATCAGTTATTTTGTGTACCGTTTTCGCTTGCGGCACGAGTATTTTCCGCGTCAAGTAGTTTCTTATTTGATATATCAATCATTTTGCATAAACAACTTTGCAGTAACTTGTGCGTTTCCTTCACGAATGTTGGTCTCCATTGCTTCTGGAGAAGGCGCTAGTACTGTTGTTCTTTCGTTTGTATGTTTTGATTGTGTTTGGTCGGTTTTCATGTCGCTTTCTCTATCTGCATTGTCAATTGCCGCTTGTTGGCTGTCTGTTTTCTTGGAAATATCCCGAAACAGTGCAATACCAGCAGCAAAATACAGCTGGAAATTGCTTGCTGACAGTGCAGCAAGTTGTTCATCTTCGATACCGAAGACCTTTTGCGCCTTGTGATCGGTTTATCACCATCCAGCGATCGGTCCATGCGTTTTGGTTTTGATTTGCTAGCATTTTGAGTACAAGCTCATTTGGTGCATTGCAATTTTTGAAAAAGCCTAGGATCTTTTTCGGTTTTGGCAAATCGTCAAAGTCATACACACGTAGTGACATGCCATCCCATAGGGCAGTTATGTATGGAACCACGGCTTGGAGCCATAGCTTCGATGCCGGTGTTGTGCATCGGACCTTCATAACACCCTGTGTGTGTCGGTTTTCCGAAAATGTCGGCATTCCTCTACCTCTTGACATGTCATCGAACATCATGGTGTTGAAGGTATTGTAGACCATGCCGTATTGTTGTTGATCCATTCCTCGGACAAAGCCTTCCAGTGGCATATCAACGATTGCAACGACCAGATGCGCATTGGCTATCACTTCGGAGTGTTGTCTTACTGAATTGATTGTGCCTTGATGTTGCGCAAATGAGCTTGTTATTTTGTTGCCTTGTCTAGCTTCAGGCGGTGTTTCGCCTTTTGTGCAAGTTCGTTTGTTTCCATTCGGGCTATTCGCCCCAGCAAATGGAAATTCACCAGTTTGTTTCATTGTTTCCAATCTCTCTCTTGGTGTCAAAGCCTTTGAGCTTGATCCAATTTCTTTTATCACGCTTTTGTGGCTGTGTGAGTCAGCGGGGCCACTTCTTGTATAGGCGCCTGTGCTCGTGCTCGCACCATGATTTATTGTTGCGATCGTATTTTGTTTGCCGGTTTTATTGGCATTTGTTTGATTTAGCAAAGCTGAAATTTTTCCGTTCAATGGCATGTTGGACACGGGCTCACCATTTTGCGCCGCCTCTTTTCTTTTTGTATTTGTTTTGGTCATTTGTTGGTGATGTGCTTTCGATTGCTTATTTTCACCCTCTAAATTTGCAAATGTCATTTTGTTTTCTGTGCGGTTTTCGGATTGGTTGGAATTCCCAAAGAATTTAGCCACTCTCTCATAAATTTCCCGTTCAAGCTGGGTTTTATCCAATATTATATATTATATAGTATATATTATAGCGATTTTAAACAATTTTCAATAGAAATTTGAAATTCAGAAGAAATCCAGCTGTGTTTTATGATGGCTATGGCAAAAAAAAACATTTATTTGCACCACAATCGACGCAATCGTCTTAGTTGCTAACGCTGACGCGCGACTAATTCCTCAGTAAAATACATTCACTGAAAAAAAAACACTCATGATGATAAGATCCATGTCAAATCGAATTGGATTACTTCCAGGCCCTATTGAATAAAGGACTCTCGTATGCCGAAGCACTCAAGCAATTGGTGAATAATTTCCGTTCGCTTGGCCAACCTGCTGACAAATATGTGGATTATATCGTTCGCAAAATCCTGGGCCCTCAAAATTCCGATATTTCCGATTTTGTTGATATGAGCATGGGCGAGTGGTTTGATGAAAAGTACATCAGTGTATGATGTGATGAAAAATCGATCTAATATATATATGTAATATTTGCAAGAAATATGTCATTGCTGACCAAACTAATATATTAGTATTATTATTGTGTACAAAAATCTGCATTTAGTGAAAATCAGTATATAATCGCGGGAACAATTGCAGACATAATAATTTTGGGACAACTTTAATTTTGGGACAAACCAAACTGTCTGTCCGAACTGTCCGAACTTTCTTACGGACACGATTACGGGCGGACCGGACGATGAATTTATAGATTTTAATAGTTATTATAGATTTTAATAGTTTGTTGATTCTTTTACTTTGAACAAAGAGAGTTTTCTCTAAGATTTTCATGTATTTTCTATGATTTTCTAAGGCGTTTTCATGCAAAATTCAAATCGCCCGGGGCATCGTATTTTTCAAAAAAAAAAATTTAAAGTTTTTCCTCTTGCCACGCTTGTTGTGGACGTATCGGTGGTGGATTGTACAAATTCTCTTGTACAAGTACCGATGCACCTCGCGCATTCGAAGTGCTTGGTAACATTTGCGCATTGTATGCCTCTGTTGCCATTTGAGCAGCTTGCCGAATTTGCAGCTTCGTGTGCACATGTAATTCACTTTATAGAAATGCTTCTAAATCTGCCCAAGTTGGTATATGCTGCTTTGCATGTCTACCATTTGCATCAATCGTGGCCGCGCCTGCATTGGCCTATGCTTCTTCCATAATGTCCACCCATCTTTTGCCACGCTTGGCAATATAACTGATTGCTTCAGCTGCCAGATATTGGACTGGGCGCGTTTCAAGTACTTTGTCTATGCAAAAATGCAATTGATTATATGCTTCACCGTAAATATCATTCAGGTGGTGCCATACCTGAGCGTATGTTTCTCCTGCATTAGAGACAACTGCTTTTGCTTCTCCATGGCATGCCTGCATTAGCATGCCATATTTTTTTTCGTCATCGAATTCGGTTTTGTCATGCACTTCTGCAGCGATTTTTGAAGCGCTTGATAAATTGGTGCTATTGAAATCTCCGTATGTGAAACGTATTGTTTCTTCCGGTTCATCGATTTTGATTTCAATTTTTTCACCTGTTACACGAATTTCTTCGTTTGAATGAACTGGTGCTGTTTTTAGCTGCGTTAGCTCAAAAATTTGCTTGCGTAGTTTGCCATTTAGCAGAGCACTTCAATTTCGTCGTTTTCCTCGGCTGTGTCTAATTTAGCGTCGACACAGCTCAATTGTATGCATTTAGCGTCGAAATTGTCCTGGCAACTGCCTAAACGGCCTTTGATTCGGTTCAATTCATGTACCGATAACTTTTCAAATTCGTTAGCTTCACCCGAAATCGATTTTTTGATCCCTATTAGTAGTAAAGATTTGTACATTTCGTCCAATCATAGGCGAGGGGGGACAAAAAATGGATGGGATTTCCGCGGGTAGAAAGGAAAAATTTCATGTTCACCGCGCATGCGCGTGCGGAGGGGGAAAATGGAAAATTGTACGCTATGGTTTTTCGACGAAATATACAAATCTATGTGTATACATTCCAAGCAGAATCACTTATCGGTTTTCACATTGAAACAACAGTAAATTTGCGAAAAGGTGTGTTTGGGTTTTGTATAGTAAAAAAAACGTAAACACAAGGAGCTTGCTAAAATCATGAGGCGTTTTGCTGTTTTTTTGGAAGCTGAAAAAATTGAACACGAATGACTTCTGGTATTTTTTATGATAAAAAATGCGAAATGACAATTTTTTTTTGGTTAAATTCATCGTGTTTACTTTTCACACGGTTTTTTCGACGAAATATACATGAAATATAAATGAATCGAATAAAAAAAATAGATGAAAAAGTACATGGAAATGACGATTTTTGTCATATTTTTGGTATCATTTTTACATTTTTCGCTGCTGTATATATTTTTTTTGAAGCCGATTTTAAATATTTAGGCGTATCCTTTTTCATTTATTAGACGCCAAAAGACATTTCAGTTCGCTATATTTAGTCGCCAATTAACACATTTATATGCGCCACTTTTTTATATTTTTAGACGCCAATTTTACATTTTTGGGCGCCATTTTTCCGAAGAGCTTTTTCTTAAAACCATGGCTTCGAGATTCGGACTTCAATTCTTTCCTCGGTTGTACATAACATTTGTTTTAGCGCATAAAGTCCTCCAATTAAGCCCAGGATGGTTGGTGTCGATTGAATTAAAAATTTCACACACGATTGGATTGATGTTATCAACTTAATTGCTGCTCTTTTAATAAAGTTTCCCTGTCTTTCGGCCATTACTGGTTCTGGTATTGAATAATTATAAACAACAGTTCGTTTTTTTGTTGTTTTTGCTTTGCTTGGTGTACCTTTGCTTGACTCAGATTCTGTTCCTTCTTCTTTGCTTTCATACACACGTCCGCTACGGAGCTTCATTTTCAGTGATATGAAAAATTTCGACATGACTACTAATTTTCGTTTTTAAATTGAAAGTTGGCTACTTGATTTCTAAAATGAAAAAATATGAATTGGAATGACTGCTTTGATTTTTAAATTTCTATATATCTTGGTGGCAACGGATTCCAAATATCACTTGTTGATGTGTCTGGCCGCCTACTTGTTGATGTTGTTGATAGTAATGCTTGAGAATCAGCTGTTGTTATTGTTGTTATTGTTGCTGTTGTATCGACGAATGTTGTATAAATTCCAAACATAACAGCGATAATTATAGAAAAAATGAAAAAAAATCAAGCAAAATCGTTTCAAACTCTTTAATTGAGTTTCTGTTACACAGCTTATCTCGACTTCCATAATTTGCTTTTATTTTTTATATGACAATTTTTAAAACTTTTTCAATGTTTCCTTTAATGCACTCCCAAGAATTTGATAAAAAAAATGAATTACATTCGTAATACTGACTTTTCCGCATTGATATGGAATTTGATTTTTCTCTTGAACGATTTCACTCATCGATCAGTCAGGAGAGAAAAGTCTTGGTTCTGCCATGAAAACGGGCAAAATGTTTTTTTATACAATGCACTCTATTTAGGCACGGTATGTGCGCATTGTCATGAAATTGCTAGTGCAATATGTCAAAATTATAACACAAAACGTTCTGTGACACAATAAAATGAATTTTCATTGTAAAATACGGTCAGGAGAGTCAAAAATGTACTGAAAACCCGACTCACGTGCACTTGAATGCACATATCTCGGGAAGGGCTACACCGATATGGCTCAAATTAAATAGGAAACATACGGTAATAATACTGAACAAGTTTGCTTTTAGGATTTTGAGACTCGGTTCGAGAGTTATCATGTTAGCGCACATACAACGACACCATTTTTGTACCAGAACCAAGCATCAATAAGTGCTATTTATTCCCATGGTAAAACTGAAAGCCACGGAAATCATTTACTCAAACTATGAGGAGTCGAATTTTTGAGGCAAAACCAATTCTCATAATTTCAAGGTGGAATCACGCAATTTCTGATTTTCACAAACATTATGACCACACACCACCCGTGTGCTTATACTGTGCGTTATATATAAGTAAAAATATTTTGGCAATTTGCGTGTTTTGACTTATGAACCAGTATAGTAGCTAGGGGGGAATAACTCTTGTGAGTTCTCTGCAAAAAAAAAAAAATGTGAAAATACCTTTATGGTAGTTTGCCGTTCAATTTAAAGGAAAAAAAACAAGAGACTCATTATTTATTCGTCACCTGGTCAAAGAAATTGTGTGAATTCGGTGAATCTCAATAGTCATGGAGGACATAAACGCAATTGTTGTGGAATTTGAATATACTCGTGTAAATATAAATATACATATTGATTGTTTGTGTTTTTTAAATTTATTAATAATTTTTTTTAGCGTGTGTATTGATGCTGTAGAAACTGCAAAACGTCTATTGCATTGAAGACGGATGGTGTAGTTTATCAACAAAAATGAATAAAATTTGATATAGACGATTTAGATTGGGATCTAATTCCTATTGGGTACCGGCCAAAAGTCCCCATTTTTGTCCGTCCGTCCGTCCGTTATCGGAAAGTTTTGATTCTTTCGGACGGACGGACGGACGGACAAATGGATGAACGGACAGAATCAAAAAGTGAACGGACAAGGTTTTCATACGTTCGGACGGACATGCATTAGCCAAAACGGATGGACGGACGGACGTAGTTATATGTATATATAGAGTGAACATGATAACGGACACGGCTCAAAGTCAGATTCATCATTTATATTGAACATGACAAACAATATCATGCTATTTCCAAAAAATGCGTTTCTTGCGCAGGGAAATCAAAAAATCGCGAGTCTTGAGAAATTGATGATTATTTTGCTTAACAAACGGACGCACAAAAACAGGTAGTTTTTTAAAAAGCTGTTAAAAAATGTCACACTTGAAATTAAATTGCTTTTAAACTCTGGATAATAATCGAATTTGGCTATTAATCGATTAAAATTAAAAGTATATTTTTATCACAATAAATATCTAAATATTACCAAAGGTGTGAAACACTCGAGAATTATTTCGAAGTAATGCACAGTACTACAGTGTCATCCACTGAAAAAAAATATTTTCTTAATTTTTGTCCGCATGTTCGCGGCAAAAAAAATAAAAAAATGAGAGTACATGCAATCGGTCGATTTTTCCATGCAAAATGTTGAAATATTTTCGGAGATTTTACTTCATTTTTAATATCTGTAGAGAGATATTAGTTCTGATTGTGTTGCGATCTTAGTTCATTCTCAAATATGAACTCATTTTGCACCGACATTAATTCATTTTTCTCACAAATATTACCCGAACATTCGTTCTTTTTTGTTTGTGTTTTCGAATACTTTTTTTCATCCTATCATTTTCTTTTTGTTCGATTACCGATTACTTTTGAGTGATTCGTCCCTTGGGTTGAAAGCAACCGGGTTGATATACAAATTCTACTAATTATCTGAATCTGCCAATTTTATAGTCTGTGATATTTAACAAAAAATATCTTATGGAAGATTTATATCTATTTGCAGATTTTTTATAAAATTCTCATTTTTTTTACCACACATTGATATTGAAATGTTTCACCGATAAGAAGAATGTAAAAAAATATCTAACAAAAAATGAATGAATTTATGATAACGCATCTATGAATAAGAATCTTTCAAATATATTTATATCTGAGGAAAATCGAAAGATCTATCTATGCTGATCGTAAGATCTTTTTCAACCATTTTTGAAGAAAAGGTGTACATTTACAAAGATTTTGAGGAAATTCTCAATTTTTTCGGCATTAGTGGATACATCTCCGATTTCACGAATTTTGATGTATGCAGTCGACGTTTTAAGATTTGATTGGTCAAATTTCGTAAAAATGGTGCTTCACCTCCAAATTGCGCAAATCCAAAAAGTCGTGGATTGAACGATTTCTCAAGAACCATGCTTTCTTTGTTTGGGGTTTATTATCGTCAGTTTTGCTGTTTCCAGAGCGGAATAAATGACAGCTCAATGATGGGGGAAATATCAAAACAAATACAAAGTACTTGAGTTATTTTGCTTCATTTTTGGAGTCATCCTCCACTTAGCATTGGAATCGCATTAGTGGGCGTTTGTGCTTTATCGTCGCCACTGTAATGGAAACTTACTGCGAGTGGGGACGCCTTGAAAAATAATGACGCCAAGCTGACTCAACTACTTTAAAAACATAAATATCTTGCAAATACTATAAATATGAGACATATTTACAAGCATATTTGCAAATGATGTCATCTAAATATATAAGAATTCGTCTTATTTGGTTTAAATAAAATAAATTTACGGTAAATAATGTAAATAAAGTAAATATTAGTTCAATATTTACTCGCAAATATGAACTAAATATTGTAAATTCTCATAGAATTGCAACATTTTTGACATCTATATAAGAAACAATTTAATTTGCATTTGAGTGGCGCCGTCTATCGTTTCCAAATTAAAAATGATTGAAATCATGATTTTGATATCTATGCACATCAACCGTAGACATTCTATCGGCTCACTACGTACATTGAAGCGAAACAATAGCTGGCGCAAGTTTCTACGTCAACATTGATGCCAATCTGTATAAATTCTGACCAAATTTCGGAAAATATTCCAAATATTTTGTAAATATCGTCGAGTAAACTTATTTGATTATTGATCTTTCCCTATTTTTGATCTACCTCGCATCCGGATAACAACGCTGTCATATTTGAAGTTTGAAGGTGATTCTAGCAATTTATGGTCAATGAATGATTTCTATACTTT
The DNA here is from genome assembly GCA_030463065.1 of Aphidoletes aphidimyza. Classification (NCBI taxonomy): domain Eukaryota; kingdom Metazoa; phylum Arthropoda; class Insecta; order Diptera; family Cecidomyiidae; genus Aphidoletes; species Aphidoletes aphidimyza. The sequence continues at coordinate 9,262,320 of CM059998.1, read as the reverse complement.
TTCTTAATTCAAATAATTATTTTATATGTTGCAGTTTAAGTTTATTCAAACCTTCCAATACTCATTTCAAAAAAAAATTGAGGTCTATTGAGTGAGAAGCGCTCAGCCCAGCAAACCACTGGTCTAAAGTCTCAGATATGTCGGATTTAAATCATTCTTAAGTTTTTATGGAGTAGTTTCAAGAAATTACAGATCTAGATATATTTCGAAAATTGTGAATGCAACAGAAAATATTTTTTATAGCCAAGAATACACAAAAAAAAACATTTTGTAACATTTGGTCCGCTTTAACAACTGACCGTCAGTACATACTCAGAACTGATGTAGTAAAATATTTTCAATGTGTCGGTGAAATGGCATTTTATCGCCATTTGATTTGCATGTGGTGGTCATTTCTGTGTCCAAATTTTCTATCAACAATCGTACACACAATTATGATCGGCTGCAGTCAAGAATATTCGAAATATATTATTTACGTTCATCAGAGTGCGTCAACATGATTGGTGTGATGTTCAACTCTCGCTCTGATAGCCATAGCTACACAGAGATGGAAGAATAGAAGCAAAAGGAAATGAAGAGGTGAAGAAGAACTCACAAATATTCTCATGGCTACTATGATTGCATTTCTTCTGCTTTGTCCATCATGTTAAAGCATTACTGTGTGCCAAAACGAGAGGTGCAGAACTACAAATCATATTCATAGGTTCTCACACAGGGGGTTGAGGGGGCAAATTACCCCCCCCTGAGACATCAAATATGCCTTTACCACCTATACATTTCGGTCAAATTTTCATTACCCTCCTAAAAAATGTATTCAAAAGACTCTCCAATCTGATAACCTTTTTGGCGATTACCCCCCCTAAAATTCAGAGAAATTTTCAATTACCCCTTCGCAAATTAAACAAAATTTCAATTACCCCCCACGATCTACCCCTTAATTTCAGAGCGTGAGTACCTATGATCATATTGCTGCGCTCTGACAAATTCAAGATATATAACAATGTTTTTGGCTATAGCCGATAATGACTGTGAATATGAGTTCAGACAACGGATTTTTGAATTTTATATAGAAATTACCGCCAAATCCGAACCAAATGGCGGTAAAATGCCATTTCACCATCACATTAAAAATATTTTTCTACCACCGAATTGAGTGTGTACTAATATGTAGCGTCACAGCAGTTAATCTGAGCGGTTGACGCTACATGTTAGTACTTGCGGTCAGTTGCTAACGCTGACCAGTGACTAATTTCTCAGTAAAGGGGAAAAAATTCCGCGCGGACGATCATTAGTGTAAAATGACCAACAATAATGGACAATTTACCTCCAAATAGTGGAAAATCTGGCCGATTAAAAAAAAAATCCAAAACTGCATGTAAATGAAGATTTTCTTGTCTCTTTCTCTCGAAATCAGCTCATTCATTTCATTTGTCAGATGATCTCGTCTCATTCAAACACATGTTAGCTTATATTCGCACAATACAGCCAAATAAACAATGAAAATATTCTTCAAATTTGATTTGGTTTGGACTCGATCGTGTGCGTTGGTATTTCTGAGTATATCGACCAAATCAAAACATACCATTACCCCCTAGTAAGAGAATACCCAATAAGAGAAACCTCTCGATAATGGAAAACAAATTGGTACGAAGCGATTCCACTTTTCGGGAGTTTTTTCTGTACGAAATATGCTGACAAGAAGTCAGCTGGTTTGAGATAGGCTTTTATTTGACGGCAATTCAAGTAATTTCACCAAAAATGCTCATGTGAGAGTATTCTCATTGTTGCATTTTGAGTAGTGTTTGTGAAAAAATCACTGCGAGTTCTGTTAGCGTAAATTGTATGGGCTGAAAATTCAGCTAAGAACTGAAGTTTTATTCCAAACATTGAATTTAAAAATCTCAAACCTTGTTTCAACAATAATTTTCACTTGAAAATTTTCTAATTTTTGGATACATTATAAGAATGTATGGTTTTGCAAACTTGATCAATGCCGATTCCAAGTGCTCGGACTTTAATTTCAAAGTCGACTTTAATTTTTTTTTTATTGAAATTGATTACAAAATTGAAAATTTATGAAGCAAAACTTTATTTTTTGCATAAAAAAATGCATTGTGTGTTGATAAAATGTTGATTTTTTGGTTTTGGGCAAGGAAAAATTGTCAAAAAGTTAAAGTCGACTATAAAAATTAAAGTCGACCTTAGGAACCTAGCACTTGGAATCGGCATAACTGATTTTTCTGCAGTGACTTCATAACCCATATAAATTTATTAGGAATTTTTTTTTTGAGTGGATGACACTGTAGTACTGTGCAATACTTCGAAATAATTCCCGAGTGTTTCACACCTTTGGTAATATTTAGATATTTATTGTGATAAAAATATACTTTTAATTTTAATCGATTAATAGCCAAATTCGATTATTATCCAGAGTTTAAAAGCAATTTAATTTTTTCTGATATTTCAAGTGAAATAACATAAGGAGCTTGTGGAAATCTATATTTTTCTTTTTAAACTTGAAAGTAAGTTTGAAATTTTTTAACAGCTTTTTAAAAAACTACCTGTTTTTGTGCGTCCGTTTGTTAAGCAAAATAATCATCAATTTCTCAAGACTCGCGAGTTTTTGATTTCCCTGCGCAAGAAACGCATTTTTTGGAAATAGCATGATATTGTTTGTCATGTTCAATATAAATGATGAATCTGACTTTGAGCCGTATCCGTTATCATGTTCACTCTATATATACATATAACTACGTCCGTCCGTCCATCCGTTTTGGCTAATGCATGTCCGTCCGAACGTATGAAAACCTTGTCCGTTCACTTTTTGATTCTGTCTGTTCATCCATTTGTCCGTCCGTCCGTCCGTCCGAAAGAATCAAAACTTTGTCCGTTCTCAGTTTAATTCCGTCCGTTGTACGTGTCCGTCCGATAACGGACGGACGGACGGACGGACAAAAACGGGGACTTTTGGCCGGTACCCATTCCTATTATCTTGTCCAGATAATACTGGCGCGCACCTTTTGCATCGTTTATTTCCTTTTCGGAAGCTTCCATCATTTTTCTTTTCTTGCTTTCCCTCACTTTGACTAAATTTGCTAGCGCTTGCTCAACTTTTTCTTTTCTTTTTGAGCTCGTAAGCATTCACAACTCAAATGCAACACAAATGACCACAAATTGCTTTAATGAGGAATGAAATGTTTTCTTCTTGTTGTGATGCTTGCTTTTTTCTTTATATTTTTTCTCACTCAGTGCGCAATAAAATGATTCAATTGAACTGCTTTGTTCACTATTTTAACTCTGAGTGCGCATTCACTTGAGAACTATTTTCATTTGTCGTTGAATTGTTTGCATGTATAAGCGTGCTTCCACAAAAGAAAAATATTTCATTTAGAAAAAAGAACACACAATGTTTGTATGTGCACGCTGACACCAATTTGTTTTTTCACTTTGATTTTTTTTTCAAACTTAATGCACAATTTATCGCATGTAAAACAATTGTCGTCGATTTTCCAATTAATTTTAATTTCACTTGCATTTAATACTTGTCAAAGAGGTTCACGTTGAATTTGATGGAAGAGAATAAAATTCACTTGTATTTCGTACGGTTGTTCTGAATAGAATGAGAGAGTGCTTTCATCTCTTGAGCGGCACTCATCGAAACAGCATGTTCGATTTTCAATACTTTCGGTTGCCGATTTCATTTGACAATCTTCGCTTTGTGCACTCTGCTTTAGAGCGCCTCCACACTTTCTTTTGCCGGTTGCGTTGTAGCATCACAACATGCAAGTGTGTCAATCGAGCACATGTGATTTTTGACCGATTATGCATAAAAGGTTCACACAAAAATTGACTGCATACTTTTGCTACACAAAGTGTGTAACAAATGATTTACACTGCAAAATTTGCATAAAAAAAAAGATGTATGACATACTGTATGTAAACAATTTTGCATACACTATGTCACACATCTTTTTTTCATACAAAATTTGCAAAAGTATGCAGTCAATTTTTGCACAATTGTGCTGGAGAAAAGCGTATATATTTTTTTTTCAATGTTTCTCTTTGTTATGTTTGATGCTTGATACGATCACTCAAAAACACAGCGTGTTTTTGTATTGAGCCAGAACATTAGATTTTTTCTCTTCTTCGTTTTGTTCTATTCTTCGTTCACGCATTCGAACATAGTATATGCTTTATATACTGGGCGCACCGTTTACATGCTTTTAGCGTTGTGTGCTTCGTGTATTCAGCATTGTATGAGCATTAAACTTACATTTTTTCTATGCCTGCTTCAATTGACTCGTTGTATATTTTTCAAACGAAACATTTGCCCCGTGCGAAGCTCTAACCGTCAATGCAACGACAAAATGATTGTTACACATTTTATTTTGAATTTTATTTTACGCATTTCAGCCTGTACATTTTAGCTTGTAATGAACAGAAAATAGGCATTTTTTGTTGCTTTGAGAAAACCAGATCGCATTGATTTTGTTTGTTATGCATTTTCTCATGCCACTGTGTCTTTGCTTGTGACACTTGCCTCTTGTTTCATATTGAAACATTGCTGCATTAGCACTAACGGTAAAATAAACTATCGCTTCGTTTCAGTGCCACAGCATTTGACTCTGAATTTCGGCAACAGTGTTTTTTTTTTCTTTTGAAAAGGCTAATCTGAACACGAATTTATGTCCTAAATCGCATTGATTTCTGTGTGGTCTGCCTTAGCATTCCATTTGAGTATTTGCTTACGCTTGCTTTTCGAACCGCTACTCTCTTTTTTACTTTTCCGCACGAAGTGGGAAAAGTATTGCGATTGTCGAGAGTCTATCCGCGGGCGAAACAGACCTAACACGTACATTTTACCAATTATGACCATGATGGAGTGGTCCAATGTGGTCTAAAATTTCATACGTCCAAGATTATCATACCAACCATCCTTGGTCAAAATTCGAACCAATTCTGTAATCGCGTTCGGAAGTTATCGTGGATACAACAGCAAATTTGTTTCTTCGTGGTAGACCATGATGGACCATCATGGCCGACCGTGTCAAACCGTGTTATTCTGTGGTAGACCATGATGTCCGACTAAATTAAATTGTAGTACACAATATTGAGCGTATAATTTAAAGACACTTTTAACAAATCATACTTTTGATGTGTAATGTTTAACGTTATTTTTAGTACGGAAATATAATGGTCAGTTACAAAGTACACGCTGCGGAAAAGTACGGATTACAAGAGTAATACAATTTATTTTTAACGAAACATTTGCCCCGTGTCAACAAAATTCTGTAGCTAATGTCTCAATAAATTTCGTTCATTATTATTGTTTGGTTTTGCGCATTTCAAAACTGCTGCTTGTGCACTTTCGGCTTTTGTTGCAACGCATAAGTACAACATTTTTCGCTGGAATTGAAACAAATTCGCCTCCATTTTGCCTGTTTTTCATGTCATCGTGCCGTTGCTTATGGCATTCGCATCTCGTTTTCGCATTGAAAGGAGCACATGAAAAAATTTGAAATGCATTCAAAAAATGAACCAATGCTTGTGATTCAATTTAACGAACGTATTATTTTGCACAAACTGTTCTCAATCGCCTGCATTGGCTGATTGATTCAATTTGCTGAGTCTTTGTATTTTGCTTACCCAACCGAACAGCCAACAAAGCACATAGAAACAATTGAAAAACAAGCGATCATTCATAACACACTTATTTTAATTATCAATACGCTTCTTAAATCGATTCGAAGGACCATGTTTCGGGGCTAAAGAGCTGAGAGTAATGTTATTTATAAATGAAAGACACTTGTGTTCTTGTTCGGTGTTATTTTATTTGTTTACTGCTCGGCGGTTGATACAAGACTGATTTATATGATTTATGCTTTGAAGATGTGTCACATTGTCTCTCACACCGTGACATTGCTGTTCGTCTCTTTCTATCCTTATGCATATCATGGGGACGTTCATTCATCTAGCCTTTGCTAGCCTCTGCTAGCCTCAGCTAGCCTTGGCTAGCCTATATATGTATTTTACAACAGGAACGAAGAACATCCGAACAAAAGAGAATACAAAAACTGTGAAAAATCATCTAGCAGTGTACTGAAATTTTTGCTTCTACTAGCTTTCATAGTATGACTCTCCCCATGATGCATATTTATATGGTGACACTTGTAACAGTTGGAAATGGAATTGTCGAAAAAAGATGAAAAATAGCGGCGAATGCCAAACTCTTAAAGAAAATTGATTTTTTTTTGCGTTCATAAATGTCAAAGTTGTTGTCAAATTGTGTAGACCAACGATATCCGAGCTCAACATAAAATCAAACATGAGGAACAACTACTAAAAGAAAAGGACTTGGGAAAACACCACCAGCAAAGAGACGAAGATCGTGTGCTCAATTACGTTATTTATTGCCAATATAAATGTTATGTTATGCAAACTAACTGAAATAACTATTGGTCATAGGAGACGAGCGTCCACATTCGTAACATCGAAGAAAAGTTCGGTTCACCAAACCATTTGAAAAGGTAGAGAAGCTTAATATCGATCGTCTGCAGTTTTTTTAAAGTTGTTTGAAACATCAACTCGGACAGTGTCCGAACTTTCTTACGGACACGATCACGGATAAAAACAATACCGGACGGACAAAAACAACATTATTTGGTTGTCCGTTCGGTCCGTTTGCCAGCTTTATATGGAAGTACCATAGGACAGACAGTCAAATATTGCTGTTTTTGTCCGTCCGGCATTTAATCAATTATTTGATTTGCCCATCGAGTTGACTCCAGAACGCCCCCAGAAACACAGATATATGCTCAGGAATAGTGTTTCGGAAAGTGATGTTGAATACGCTGAGCTGCTACCGTCAAAACGAATTCGATCAATGAAAAACAACTTTATGATGCTCACTGAAAGCAACGCAGCCAAAATAGTCAGATTGGAACCAATTGTGAACAAGTTTTTGTTGAGTTTCAAGTGTGATGAAGGTCTCAAAGCAGAATTGACGAAGCAAGGGCCAAAATCAACTGTTTAAACGAGAATATTGGGCGCATACAAAAGTTGCATACTATTAAAATTCAAGCTATTCAAGACGAACTCTATTGAGTTCGAAATCTATTGATTGAAGCAGCAAACGAGCCAAGATAGTTTGCCATGCAAGGTTTTCGACCCAGTAACAACGACATATTGAACGATGTCAGATATGAGCCAATTGGCCACCCAAAGTGGTTCAATCGCATATACATCTTTCAGTTTAAGCAACAATATGCTGCCAATAAGAACTGAAATGGATAAAGCAAAAAACGGAAACACAGTTGATTATGGTGATATTGTGTATGATGTGATGAAAAATCGATCTAATATATGTAATATTTACAAATTTTTTTTTTCAAACCAACGACGTCATCGAATAGTTTAACTTAAGGGCTATCATTTGACCGTGGCAAAAGACAACATGTGTTGGAAAACATAGTTACCAACAACAATATTTCCGTAAATTGAATAACGTCTACTTCATTCTAGCATTCCAATGCAACTAACTTTATTTAATAATTGATTCACATTGATGTATAGTATAATTTTAAACTCCGCGTTGTCTTTGGTTTCCGTTTATCAACTTCAAACGGTTGATAAACTTGATTTTGGAATCCTTCAAACTCCCACTCATCTTCCTGTTTTATATGCCTGTAGATGAAGTAGTCTTCTGGGTACTGTCCAAATTGGAGCCTCCAGAGTTGATTCCATATCCATTTCATGCTTTTAAAGTTTATTTCCTTTGCTGATCGTCTCTTAACAATTTTACTTTGAAACAATTGATCCATTTGAAATATGGTTTCGTTTATAATGAATGACTTAAAATATTTTGAATTTTTCACTGATTACTCTTTTTAATATTTTTAACTCTCATGGAAATGCATTTCGTTCTGGTGTCGAACAAGAATGCTGCGTGGCAATGCTTTGGTCATTGCGTCTGCTAACATTATTTCTGTTGGACAATATATGACCTTGTATAAGATCGAATGAACTTTATTTGACAATTAATTTCATAGCATATTTGAAACTGTACACAGAAAGGAAAATATTACAAAAATGAGACACTAAAATTCTTAAATAGGGAATGAGACACTTTTATGTCTTATTTTTGAAATTTTCATATATTTTCAATTCATTTTTGAATTGAAAATCTAATATTCAATATTTAGTGGTGAAACTAAACGGTCTATTGGTGTTTTGATGTCTATGAACACAGTTGAGAGAGTGTGGGCATTGAACATGGATAGTATTGTACTCTCTTTTCGCCGCATTCGCCACCCATAGGCTTGCATATTGTTTATATTTTTCTTCTTCCTTTCCGTCTATTGATTTGTGTGGTGTGCGAGCAACTTAATACAAAACCGTGCGCACATCAAAAGAAAGCAAGAGAATGAGCGTTTCACTCAGATATTCGTTGCAGTAGTGTGCGTACGGGTTACTAGATGACAATGTGAAGAGAGAGCAAAAAGTCGGTCGCACATCACACGGATCAAAAAACGAAGAAAAGAAATGCAAATAGTGCACCAAATCACGAGCCGTGAGTGCGGCAGAAAGAGATTACAATATTGTTTTTGTCATCTGTAACAGTGTACACTGTTGAAGATTAACAAATGCGTTGATGGATATTAAGAACAAATCGATTGTTTGGTATCGCAGTTAAATATTGAACAATTTCAAGACCAAATTTATTGAGAATATATGAAAAATACAAAATTAAGACATTAAAGTGTCTCATTCCCTATTTAAGAATTTTAGTGTCTCATTTTTGTAATATATTTCTCTGTGTGTATACTAGATTGAGATTTCAAACAACTACACAATTTTCAAATTAAACTATCTTTCTTTCTAACACTCAATCTGATTTCATATATAGTGGTATCTGATGTCAATGTGTTTGGATCTCTGAGAAATCCTGTCACTCTCAAGCATTTTAATAACACTTTGATTATCTTCGTAAATTAAAATTGCCTGTTGGTTGAATAGACCCATTTCTCTTAGAACATATTTGCCCTCTTTAACTGCCCCGCATAAAGCTATATATTCAGCTTCAGTTGACGATAGCGATACCATCTTCTGTTTGGCGCAGTTCCAACTAATGATTCCACCATTATACTTAAAGATGTAACCACTGTTGGACTTCCTGTCCCGTCTATCTTCTCCGAAATTTGCATCTGAGTATCCATACAGTTCCTTGCGTGCATCATCAGTGCAACGCAGTGCCAGTTTGAACTTGGCCGTTTCCTTCAGATACCTGAGTACTCGCCTCAGTTCGTTGAGGTCTTCGTCAGATGGGCATGAAACTTTTTGGGCTAAAATGAGGATGGCTGCCGCTATGTCTGGCCTTGTATTTAGCCCAATATGAAGCAAATTTCGTATCATCTCGCTATACTGGACGGGTTCATCCGATCTACCATAGCTGCTTGATATTGGAATATCACTACCATTGGCATCCTCGAGGTTGAATCTGTTTAGGAGCTTTTCAATGTACAATTCTTGGTTGATATCAGGGGCTACGTCTCATGCAACAAATGAGAAAGGTTTGTTCAGATCGCTCAATGAAAATTTTTGCACATCAATCATAGTAACCTGTGATATTTACATTATAAAATATTTATAATAAATCAATCATTCGATCATAAGCTTTTATACAAGCTAGTTGTGATTTACTCATTCCTGATTTCCAACAACATGGACAAGTCAACTCGAAGTAAACACAAACTCCAATGCAAATGTTCACTAGTGAAACACAAGAAAATTCAATAGTAAGCCTTAAAGAAGTGAGTTTTTTTAAGAATAAATTTCTTATTAAAACATGGGAAAAAGTGAACACAACGTTCAATAAAAATGATGCGATTGCACAGCAAAAACGGAATGAGGGCAATCAATTTTTCAAATAGGACAAATGGATTATCGCAATGGAAATGTACGGTGAAAGTCTTTGTAATGCTGAAAATGGATCAAAAAACATCAGTTTGTGACAAGCCAACTGAGCTTGAGAATGAACAGGATGAACGAAGCAACAATATTGAGGTGAACGTGAATATCTTGAAAAATTAATAGCTATTTTATTCTTTTTTTTAATTCGTGAAAATAGTATAACGCGATAATAAGGTATGTCAATACCTTACCGTAGGTATACTGTCTCTTTATTTCACATCTGAAACCAAGATTCACAATTTACAATAAAACCGGTAACAATTTTTTGAACATTTGACCCGATTTTACCCAGAAGGGGGGTTTTTTGGGGCAAGGTGTGTTGGAGGGAATTATACCCCGATTCACTAGCTACAACTTTGCTGAAGACAGTAAAGAAAAATTCCCAACCGTTTACGAGATACAATTTCACATGTGAATATGATCATCCTTTCATGAGCTTCCACTGGCTTCCATACACTGAAATTGAGAATCGTTTTATAGAAATCTGTAAAATCTTAGTTTTAAATACTTCAACTGTACTTTGTCATTATGCGAATGTAATTGTTCACTTTCTTGTAAATTCCAGGAAAAGATACGTTCAATCGAGTATCAACTCAAGTTGAGTGGAACACCCACCAAAAATATTGAAAATTGAAATTCACAGTTTCACCCAAATTCCAGACAAACTTCAAAATTTAGTTTTACACTTTTCCAAATATCTTTTTTTGCAACCATTTAACTGAAAACATTCTTTTTTCATAAAAAAACACATGAATAATAAAAATGATGTGTATACTCTTTTCAAAACCTAATTTTTATATTAGTTTGAACAAAACATGTCATTCTCACTGAAGAAAAACCACCATTAACACATTGTACAATGTACATTGTTTTTTCAAGCGCTTTGAAGGCGTTATACTTTAATTTTACAAAAATAATGGAATAAAGAAATAGAAGACTAAAATAAATTGAATTACATTCGTAATCCTAACTTTTCGAATCGCAGTTGAAAAAACTCATTTCCATGAAAATAGGATGAACTTGCTTACTTGATACAATCCATTTTAGCATTAGCATTCCGTTAAAAAAACAGTACAAAATTTGATTCCGTTAAAAATATGTTATTACAAGACACTAAATTTGATAAAAACATCAGTAGTGGAAGCGCGTTGATTTCAAAAGCCAGTGAAAACAAATTCAAATGCCAATTAGTCAATTTGTTAACAAAATTTTAATAGTGTGATTTGATAGAAGAATAAAAGAAATTGATTGAATATTGAGCATCTGCACACCATAGTGCAGTGCGTAGCATTATTCACCAGTTTGTTTGATTATTTCCAATCTCTCTCTTGGTGTCAAAGCCTTTGAGCTTGATCCAATTTCTTTTATCACGCTTTTGTGGCTGTGTGAGTCAGCGGGGCCACTTCTTGTATAGGCGCCTGTGCTCGTGCTCGCACCATGATTTATTTTTGCGATCGTATTTTGTTTGCCGGTTTTATTGGCATTTGTTTGATTTAGCGAAGCTGAAATTTTGCCGTTCAATGGCATGTTGGACACGGGCTCGCCATTTTGCGCCGCCTCTTTTCTTTTTGTATTTGTTTTGGTCATTTGTTGGTGATGTGCTTTCGATTGCTTATTTTCACCCTCTAAATTTGCAAATGTCATTTTGTTTGCTGTGCCGTTTTCGGATTGGTTGGAATTCCCAAGGAATTTAGCCACTCTCTCAAAAATTTCCCGTTCAAGCTGGGTTTTATCCAATATTATATATTATATACAGGGTGTCCCTAGAGCTGTCAACGGACAAGACATTTTGCGAACATTCGTTCGTTCGTTCGTAAAAATTCATTAATTTTGTTTGTTCGTTCGTTCGTAGCATTTTTTCTGCGAACAATGTTCGTTCGTTCGCATGTTCGTTCGTTTGTTCGCAAAATAATTTAAAAAATGAAGGTATATGCATAAGGTGGCTCACGTCGATTGTTCCATGCAAAATGTTCGAGAACAACCCCCAGTTTTACTTTTTGGGACAAGCCAAACATATGTTCAAAATTTCAGATCGATACGACGACTAAAAACCGATTATTCAGAATTTTTGGAAATTTGTCACATGTTTGTGTCTCCAGACGGTATTTCTCGGTCCAAATTAGTTTTCTAAACGGAATTTGTTATTCCACATAATTTGATATATCAAAAATACATGATTTTTCATGAATGTCCTAATTTTGCACAAACACAATATTGGTTTTTAATTCCTTTCAGAAAACTCATTTTGACCGAGAAAAATCGTCTGGAGACACAAAAATGTGACAAATTTCCCAACATTCAGAAAAATCGGTTTAGAGCCCTCGTATTGATTTGAAATTTTGAAAATTCGCCCAAAAAATAAAACTGGGGGGTGTTCCCAAACATTTTGCATGGAACAATCGACGTGAGCCACCTTATGCATATAATTTCATTTTTTTATTATTTTGCGAACAAACGAACGAACATGCGAACGAATGAACGAACAAAATTGAAATTATTTTTTTTTGCGAACAATGTTCGTTCGTTCGTTAAAATTATTTTGTTCGTTCGTTCGTTCGTGCATTAAAAAAAATGCTACGAATGAACGAACGACGTCCGTTGACAGCTCTAGGTGTCCCTCCATTACATGTCAATATTTCTACCACATATTCCTCAGAGCATGAGGCGAAAAAAAGTCTATGGGTAAAAATTTCTAGGGCTCGTTCTTAGTGGTGTTACAGCAGTCGGCCCCCTTTGGGTCAATATTTCATATGCTAGAATTGTCATCATTCAAATGCGTGTAATGGTCACATTTTTCAACATAAATACATGGTTGATAGCTTATTCGAAAGATATTGACGTCTACTAGATTACGCGGGAAAGAAGAAATAACAGTAACAATTTATCTTGAATTTCTATCACAAAGCATGAGCGACATGTAGCACAATTAAAACCAAAAACAACTTTTTTCGATTTTTTTCACCATTGGAGATCCTAGTAGAGCTCAATAGCTTTCCAACGAGACATAAACAAGAATTTTTGTTGATAGACAAGATCACAGCCGTTGGAATGTGAAGCAAAAAAAGTTTGGTCGCTCCATCTGAAAAAATTGCGATTTTGGCCAATGTACGCAAATTTTGATGTTTTGAAGTTAGTTTTCCGGCTCAGAATTTCATGCACTTTCGATATCTGAATTTTTTTGTACTTTCAGACCAACCAAAAATTTACCGTCTCCACTGAACTTTTTAAAATTTTTCTTTTCCGCGTCATCTAGTAGACGTCAATATCTTTTTGCTGCCCATTAATGGTTGCTATACATTTGGATTATCATCATCGCCTTAATTATGATTCGTTCTGAATTCGGATATTTTTTTGCGGTCGACAACTATTTAACGTTTTCTTATCAGTTTGACCCGTTCAGAAGTTGAATCTGTTTCATTTGGATCATTAGCACTATACAAAACATTCGTAAAGGTCATTCATATTGGTTATTTCGTGATCACGATGTGGTGTCACTTTTGGCAAATATCTGTCGATGATCGTGGTTTGCCTTTCCGAATTGACGACACTATTTGTTTCAAAGTTAATACGTCCAATAACTACATCAGACGTATCAGTCTAAAAAATAATATGAAGAAAATTCTTGTCATTACATTTATGCATTCAAGTAGTATACTTTATTTTACATTACATACCGTAACAGGTGTTTTATTTATTTTCTCCTGATAAAACGTGAGCGGTTTGAACGCAGCGATATTGTTTCTGTTGGCCTTTGTATACCTTTCGAGGTATTTAATTGCCTCATCTTAAACCCCAAATGTTAGGTGAAGGCAGGCAGTCCTGAAATAGTGCATCAATAACAATTGTTTGCGATGTTATCACCCACTTATGACCAGCACCAGTGAAATATATTTTATATGCATTTTTGTGAGTTTGAAATTTGCCAACAATGGAAGTGTATCTTCGAATTTCTTTGAAATTGTCACACTAGTCGAATAGAAAACATGTTGCTGTGATGTGAGTGCACACCAAAAGCAATAAATGGAGTGAGGGTACACACACTTGAACGTCAATATATTCGGTATTTAAGCAGAGAAAACAATGCATTCACACTCTTTTTTTATGTCAACGCAACGTGAATAGCGTAGAAACAGCGCTATAATGCAACGTGATAGCGGCCAATTATTTTCGCTTGATATATATCGTCATTAAATCGAAACATTGAAAGCTGACCTTCAGCAAAAGTCGGATGATTTGGCAAAACAACGTGATATGACATTTTCAGGAATACAAAGCGGAAATAACATCAATGTGTTATAAAATGAAAAAGAAGCAATGGTGCACCGAATGTGAACAATCATTCGATTGCAAAAATCCATCATTGTGTGGAATCTGCAGCCTGTTCAAGTGACTTCTTTGTTATGACATAATTTCATACCAAAAGTCCTTCCATACAAGAATGTAAGACTTTATTTTAATACGTAATAGTGTTTTGAGCAAAACTATCTCGAAAATTATAGCACCAACAGCAGCCCAGTGTTGTCCCAAGATAATTTATCTAGATGAGATAACAAGATAAGATAAGAGAACATCTTTTATCTCATCTAGATAACAGATTTTTTCTGCTAATTTATCTTAATCTTATCTAGATAGCTGCATTTTTCGAATTTCTTATCTGTAATTTTCAGATAATTCTGAGATAATAAATGTTCGAAAAGACATCGAGAATAAAAAATTGTGAAAATGTGAATTCGAATGTTTATAAACAAGCCTAAAAAAATCTTCATCGGTGATTGGTATTGCGTTCTCACTCGACTTCTAATTTAAAAGTTTATTTTGCATTTGTGATTTGATAAAATATTTGACTTCAGTAAAAAAAAGTATTCGGCCATCTGTTTTTTTTGAATTAAAATTATTTATTTAATTGTTTACAATAATTCTCATCAAATAATTGATTTGAACTTAACCTTATTCTGATTTGTCACATTGATTTGGTTATGAACTTGGAATTCTAATTAACTTCGATTTGTCAACCTTGATTCGTCAACCCAACCTTGATATTCTCGTTAGGTTCGATTCGTCAGCATTGTGCAATAAGTAATATATGAAAATCTATTGCTGATATTAACTCGCTGCAAAAAGTACCAACGTTCTAAGCGCTAGAGCCTCAGCACTAATATTTTCACATTTCAATGACGTAATTTACATACATATTCGTTTTAGTACCCTGGTTCTTAATTCAAGAACCATGGTACTTTTTGGCGCTCATAGAAACGTCTTTCTATTTGTCAGTGAGAATATTTTTTCAGAGTTTTTATTGAATTGATTGAATGAGTGAACTGTACTGTAGAGTGTTGATTGTGAAAGACTGATAAACTGTGAACTGAATTTAAATTGTATGAATGTATATGTATGTGTATGAGGTATAAATGTGAACCGTAACTTGTAAGTGTGTGAATACAGAATAAGAAAGTATGAGTGTATTAGTGTGTTTTGTGTTATACGATTGAATGTATGAATATAAATGACAAACTAGAGCATTGTGTATTCTTACGGTTCCCCTTTTTGCGCACTATTGAATGTCGTGTGAATTCAAATATCACAGAATCCTAGGGGAATTCAACTATTTTTTCAATGTTACATATTCTCGTTATTTTTTTAATTTTTACGTATTCAGAAAATATTTGCATATTTCGGAGATTTTGAAATACTTTTGTATATTTTTGTATGATATCTCACAAATAACTGAAAATTGAAAAAAATATTCCAAAATTGCACGAATATACAAATATTTTTTTCCGCTTGCGCTAAACGCATACGGCGTTCACCGCAAACACCGCACTCCATACACTTCGTTCAGCGTGCGTCACAATCAATCCATGTAATACAATTGATTCGACGTTGCAGATGAAAAAATATTTTTATATTCGAATGCATTTTTTGGTATTTCAGTATTTTTACAATATCTAGCAAAATATATCGTGTTGTCCAAAATTTCTCATATTGACAATTATTTTGATCAAATACGCGAGTTGAATTCCCCTAGACAGAATCCGTAGAAACACATACAAACATTGCACTGAATAACTACAAAGGGGCATTTTTGTAGGAATACTTCAGTTTTTGTAGGAATACTTCAGTTTTTGTAGGCAATACATACATACAGCGTTTTTTTGTAGTAATCCCGTCAGCTGAATCGGAGAAAATTTTTATGTGTGTACGGTTCGGATCAAGTTGCTCTTCCGTGAGTCAATGAACCGACCATAAGTTCTATTAGTTTCAAACTGTTAGACAATTGTAGCATTGAAATCAGTCAGATGGTTTAGAATATATTAGGTTTCCTTGTGACAATAAAACAATTGAACAGACAGTCGTTGGGCAAACGGCTAAATTGGGACAAGAAAACGACTGGCAATCGACTGAAACCGTCTAAAGTTCATAAAAATCGGTTTCAGACGTCTATTGTCCCAAATCAATCGACTATAGTCGTCTAACAGTCAACTGGCTGGCAATCGTTTTTTTTCACAAGGGTTTTGTAACGGAAAAACTGCACGATTTTGTACTAAAGCAGTAGTCACATTTAGATACAAAAACACCTATTATGTTTTGAAAATTGTTCTGACGCATATTAAGGAACGGAGTAAATCTCACGCCACGGATCAAATTGTTATTCCGTGGAAGGAATAGCAATTTGATCCGTGAGTCAATAAACCGGGTAAGTAATTCCGTGAAGTTCCGCAAAAAGCGCACTATCCACGGAACACGTGAGTTCCGGATAAAATTACCTGTGTTGCGACATCGTCCTTTTTTTCTTCGGGCTTCGGTCTAGGATCCGAATCTGTAGGAATAAGAGAACATTTTTGAAAAAAAAAAAATTGAGGGACAAAATAAGACGATAGAGAGAGAGAGAGAGAGAGAGAGAGAGAGAGAGAGAGAATTAAATATGTCGAATGGATTCCGGAAAGGATTTCCGAGTATGCATCAAACTAACCTTTCGATTTCTTTTTTTTTCTTGGGCGCTTAAACCTCACGGAACTATTTCTTTATTTCTTTATTTCTTTATTTTTATGAATTTGTTTAACATTATATTCAACAGCCTTACGGCCAATTACAGAATATATTGAGGTGATTTGATGGTAACAGAATCTTAAAATTTAATATGAACTAAGTTTCATTAATTAAAGGGTATATTATTGTGATAAAAATAAATTAAATTTAGATAATTGATATAGAATTATGAATTTTATACTCGTTAAGCTATGGAAATTGCAATTGGCTCGAGCAAAATATTTGTCGAAATATCATTATGTGGCAGCAGATAAATTGCATCAAACATTCCAATTTCTATCAGACACTGGGCAGCACTGGGCTGACTATAAAAATAATATCGCTACGTACTATAAACGCACACTATAATATAGACTATTTTCCAGAGAATATTCAATATTGCAGAGCAGAGACTATGGATTTCCACACAAAAGAGAATTGGCAATGCGTCTTTTGGTTAATATATTCGAAAAATCATCTAGTGGCCCGCGTTTATTATCTTTTATGAGATATTCTCTGAAATATAGTCTATATACGTACGTAAGTAGCGATAGGTGTCGATATTATTTCTACAGTCAGCCCAGTGTCTGATTTCTACTTCGTTTGTATCGTTGGAAACTTTGGCAATTTCAATAAAATTTGAATTTAATCGGCAGCCGTAAACAATACTTGTTGATAATTATCAGATGTGGCGTGAATTTTCATATCCTCAGACGGTTTATTTAACGCAAATTGTTAAATTGTACGTTTAAATAAGTGGTTGAGAAGTGCTATGTAAATCAGTTTCATTTTTTCTATTTTTACCTTTCTTTTCATCTAGGGGTAAGGTACTCATCTAGTACTTGAAAAATCTCAAAAAATCTACTCTAATACTATGCAGTCCGCTATCATCCACATTCAAACATACTATATATGTAAGCCGTCAACTCAAATTTGATGTTTTAAAACCAATAACACAACAGAATTAGATCATGTAATTAATAAAAACTTCAAAATTATTATTACGGTGAATTTTTGATCTAATTTTCATTAAAACTATGAATGGTATGTCACCGTTCCCTAGTTTCGCTCATACCACATCACTCATAGTTTTAGTAAAATTTACATTTAAAACACCGTAATAATTATTTTGAAGATTTTATTATTTACATGATCTAATTCTGTTGTGTTAATGGTTTTAAAAAATCAAACTTGAGTTAACAGCTTACATATTCACTATGTTTTGATGTTGATTTTAGCGGACTGTATAGTATTAGACAGGATTTTTTGGGATTTTTAAAGTACTAGATGGTATTGGGAATTCTAGTACTTTACCCCTAGCTCTTCATTGTTGCAATATATTTATTTATATTCTGCTTAAGTGTCCTTATCTCTTCTTCTTTCCGTTTTTCCTCCTCCTTAAGTCTCTCTAACTCTTCTTCCTTCTCTTTCACTTCTTGCTCCATCAAAATGAGTTCATCAGGGGACGGCGGAGGGGCTGCATATTCAGCGGAAGAGTTTTCTGATGAAGGTGAAAAGGAGGCAGATTTTGTTGAAGTAGGTGAAATGGATTATAGATTTCATCAAATTAGGGGACGGCGAATTGGGTGCGTACTGCGTATTCCTTGAAAGAGTGACAGCGATACATACAGTCCAGTTACATGTTGTTGTGGTGTGAGTGCACACCAAATGCAATGAGCGGAGTGAGTGCATTATGCACATACTTGAACGTCAACGGTATTTAAGCAGCGAAAGCAATGTGAAGCGTCATCGTTGAAACAGTGTCGACGATAAATTGAATTACATTCGTAATCCTGACTTTTCAGCATTGATATGAAGTTTTGTCTTTTCAGGTCTTTGATTATCTATTGTATTGTTTTCACCATTTGTTTGACCGGCTTCAGAAGACACATCATTCAGAAGATTGCCTTTATAGGCATATTCATTCAAGCTTCGTAGGCCCCAGCAACATTTAGCAGTTTTAAAAACTTGCAATTTCAGCTGGATCGGTTCTTGAACGACCCAATTAAAACAATTGGACTTGCACTGGCTGTTGCATCCATAGATGCTTGTTCGAACTTGGTCATTAAGTCGTTTATATTGATAGCCAACATCCACATCATTTGACCCGCATATTGCCACGTCAATTTCCGACATCCACATTTCTACTTATCGGAACAATCATACCTTCCTTGTACACATAGGTTACATATTAGCTTATTTGTGATTTTATTTGCGAATATATTCGCGAATATGATATTGTATTTGCGTATTCGCAGGTATTTGCAAGATTTTTTCAATATTTGCTATGCAAATGCACTGCAAATATGCGAATAGTTATTTCCCCCTAGCGCTAGATCGTCTCTGGAATGGCCAAGTTTGTTCACACTTCTTATCATTTTGGCTGATTTTTTGTTATCTCGACGACTATTTTGTCACACGCTCGGTTCGATTGAATGTATTTGTCAAAGCTTATATTGAGATAGTCGGAAATAATACGTTGTGTTTTTATTGAATGATAATTTAAGAGTGACAATGTTTCTTATATTTGACTTGCATTTATACTAGAATTTCAATGATTAATATATTCATGATTACTGTGATTATTATTGTTCTACAGCTTAAGTGTGCATATTGTTATTGTGTTGGGCTTATTTTGATGTTTTCTTAAAAAATGATAAAAAACAGAAAATATTACAATTTAATACATCACAAAACCATTTCAATATTTACTTATTTCGTGACCGGTTTCGGTGTCGCTTAGGTCCGACGAGAAATCTTCTTCTCAAAAGTCCTACTGACAGATGTTCGTGCCGTGGACAATCCGTTGATTGTTTGCGTAAACAGATGTTTCGCATTGTTAGACACACAAATAGTCGAGGGGCAAATGACTACCAATACTACTAAACAAACGTCAAAAGTACCGGATAGTACTGAAACAAAATCTGTATCTACTGATGCGCAACTAGAAGGCATGCGAAACTGAATAGATAGAGAGAATCGACAGAATCGCATCTCGCACATCGGTATGTGCAGATATTGATTCAGTACTTGTCGGTACTTTTGACGTTTGTTTAGTAGTATTGGTAGTTGTTCGCCCCTTGCAAATAGTCCACAATCTTTCCCATCCCTTTGTATCATGGGGCTATAAAATTTGATCTTACTTAAACCATAGTGTTTGACATCTTTTAAGCCCCAATTATCACCATGCTTTCTCCTGTGGCATCCTTTAAAGATATACACTTTTTCGTTTTTCATCGGGTCATCGGAGACCTTGGAGGCTATGTCTAGAACCTATATATCTTTCATGTAATCATCAATCGATTTCATACGTTCTTGAATGATTTTCGCAATTTTTTCGCGATTGGCCATTTTCACTACGTGTAGAAAAAAATGAGAGACAATTAAAACAGATTTTTTTGTTGCGTGAATGAAACTGAACTGTTCTCTGAATGAAATGACAATAATAACTGAGTGATAGCGTCAACCGCATGCGCCACAAGCTAAACGAACTTTGTTATATGAGCAACTCCGCACAGGGGTGTAAGTGAAGTGAGTTAACAACACTCGTCAAGAGAATTTTATGGAGGTCGACTGCTGCTCGCGAGTTGACTCGGACAAGTTGGGTGGAGTCGAGTGAAAACTCAACTCGACTCCAGTCAAATGTCGGCAGTGTATACACGAGTATACTTACAGATAAACGAGATCGTCGAACGATTTGAATATCTCAAGAGAAATTCCAACATAACTTATACGATTTCATTTTGTACGAATTTACTTGGTATGGTGTTTTGAACTCCGTGTGCGCCAAATAAGTTGAAATTAGCATTATATGGCGTGTGAACTGAGAACTCGTAAAAAACTTATACGCCGAAACAACTTATGTATAATACAATGCTAAATTCAACTTATTTGGCGCAGAATCGTGAACGATTACGATCGTGGTCCACGAGCTGAGTTGAGTTTGGAGTAAGTGAGCGGTTCCGGAGTGAGCTGAAGTTCTACTCGACTCAATTCACTGGCAAAGGGTCGACTGCTCACTCAAGTCGACTCGAATTCGACTCCGCTTACACCCCTGACTCCGCATGCAAGAACTGCCGCATACCACTTTACTTCGTTTTGCTTGCGGTTGACGGTATCAATCAGTTCTTTTTGATGCGTCGAATCTATATGATAGAAAGAAGAATATTTTCATTGTTTATTTGGCTACGTCGATGCTATATAGTTCGTCAATTGGATAATCGATGTGTATTTCTGGCAAAGCCTGAAATGCCGATATGCCGCGTTCATTAAATAGAATCGCAATTTCTTCCTTTTTTGCGTGAAATTTATCCAATATTTTGGAAGCAATCAACTCACGAACATTATGATCTGTTTTGAGAAACCCAAATACTTCATATGAACCAATGAAATGGTTTCGTAGATCGTTAGCGTTGGCTCCACGAACAATTTCTTTGCATATGCCGCATTTCAAGTTGAAAGAAGACTGAAAGAAGAGAGTTTCTGAGAAGAAAAAATATATTTTGGAATTGTTTTAGATTTTGAATCAAACAAAAAATCTCAGACACACCAGGAAACAACGGCAACAACAAAAAACAAGATGGTTCGCTTCGCCGCGCTCGAAAAGAATACTCTCTTCCATCTTCCATTCTTTTAGTTTGTTGATGCAACAAACCTTTTAGCACTACATGTAATGTCGTAGGAATTTATTTTAGGAAATATATGATTGATTAGCTGCTTCACCGCACTTTGCGCGGCTTGCAGCGTCGTATCACAAAATATTTTAAATATTTAATTTCAAATATGATTTATTTCAATTGTCGTTTTTGTTCTAAGTAAAGCTCATGATCGGCCATCATGATCTACCACGATCCATCGTGGTCAGCCCTCATGGTCTACCACGGTCTACCACGGTTCATCGTGGTCGGCCATCGTGGTCTACAACGGTCCATCATGGTCGGCCATCGTAGTCTACCAAAGCTTACCACAGCTTACCACGGTCTACCACCGTCTATCAAGGTCGGCCATCATGGTCTACCACGGCATACCACGGTCCATCGTGGTGAGCGAAATGGGTTAGGTGGAGAAAAAAAAACACCTAGGACAAAAGCCTACATTTCATTACATTACATGTAGTGCTAAAAATCTTCAGTTATTAAATTTCTCGGCGCGTCCGAGATCAATTTTTGAATAAATACATTCTTCGGCTGGAGTATTCCTGCTCGTGTTTGGAAAATCTTTTGGTTAAAATTTTCAGCCACACGCTTGGGAATGGATACTTCTTCGCGGATTAAAATCTCCCGGAAGGAGTGCAGCGTGCCTTTCACCTGGTAGATCAAATCGCCGGCATATGATTTGTGGACAAGATCTTCTTTATCTTCTACCAGGCTGAATACAGCGGTTACTAGTTCATTCAGCAAAACTTGATCGAAGATGGACATGACAAATTCGTTTTGTTCGAATTGAGCAAGTCCAAAAATAAACATTTTTATTTGTACAGCTTCGATGTTGATGATGCGGTTCCACATTTTGTCGAGGAAAATGCCATGCATTTTGTTCGCAACAGGTTTCTTAATATTCCACTTAAAGTGCACATCGTTTGCAATATCATTCGACAAGTTTTTGAGATTGATCGAAACTCTTTGACAAATTATTATGTATTTTGCACAAATCCGCAACGGTCGGACCTTTTCAACATTAACCTTTGAAGAAGACATCGCTCTGGTTTTGTTCGTGATATTTTTTGTCAATTTCCTAGGTTTATTTATATAGAAATAAGAAGTTCGCTTTTGTAATTGTATAAGAATAGTTAGTTTGTTGAACTTTGTAATGGATGTTAATTGTCAAAAATTTCCACAATGGTTTTCGATGCTTAAAGCAATGTCCAATCAAAAGCAGAGAATTGATTTTAAAGTCGAGAAAAGGCTCGAATTTGAATGGACTCATTGAAACTGAATCATTATCTGCCGTGCTTGTCAATCGAATTGTCAATTGTTTCTGAGCTTGTACTTTATTTACCGACACATCATTTTGGATTCATTTGAGTTTTCAGAATGGCATGACCAATCAAGTGTTATACAAATAAAACTAATAATTACAATCAAAAGTTTTAAATTTATCCTTTTTCTATTACATATTATACTTTATTCTTTTGTAAATAATCCTCTATTTCATGAATTTGATCCCAAATATGATAGAAAATGGTCCTCTATTAAAATTAAATTGTAACTCTATTTTCTCATTTTTGATCCTCAAAACATTAATTTGAGCTCATTTGAGGTAAAATTTTAACAAATAGAGGATCAAAAATTAGTAAATTTGGGGGCTCGTTTTTATTTTAACTAAGGGCCATATTATATTATAGAGGATCATTTCTCAATTCAGAGGACCAATTTCATTTTAGCCGTTTTTCATCACCATTGAATCTGATCACTAAAGGCATTCAAATTGGTAAGACAAAGCGAAATTTTCGTTCAAAAAAATCTCATTTTGAAATTCATTATCTTCATCTTAATCTATGTTTTTTCTTAGTTCTGTTTTTTCCTATTTACCGCTTTTTTTTGGTTCATCGATTTGTTTTGATTTGGACAAATAAATAAGCTTTCATTGAAGAACCCGACACATTCAGAGTGCGATTGATAATAGTCATTTTGCTAGTTAAAATGTGGTACAACTGATAAAAACGACATCATAAATTGACAGTCATTTTTATTGATTCGTTTAACTGGTGTAAACGAATTCGGAATTCCATAATGCAACGGTCAAGTAGCGTGAAGAATATCACACACACACAATCAAATATATTTAATCCAGAGAAAGTGCGAGCATATTTATTGATATTTGCTATGGTTTTCTCATCTGATTTCGATTATTGGCCACTGATCATAGTGATTGATAAAACACTTTGCGCGTGTACAAATTCAAGAATTTTTTTTTGTCAACTTAAACACTTTTGATGAACATTTTTGTTGTGAACTAGTGAAAATATTCAATGAGCCGAGTGAAGTGATACGGAGAAATTTGACATCAGGAAATACATACATTTTCGGGTGAAAAGTAATGCTTAAAAACACAATTTAAAGACAAACTAATCGACCTACGCGAACGAAAACAACAAAATGATTCATGTAGATCAATCCAAAGGCCTAGTGGCTTTTAATCAATCAGGTGATATTGGGACCTTGAAATGTTTTAATACTCAAAACCCATGCATGATGATTGACAAAAATACATTTTTCCATGATCCCGTCTAGGAAGTCTGACATAAACAAAACCAAAAAAATGCAGACAGACTTGGGGTTTTTATGTTTTGACCGCATTTTCAGAATGATTACTGATGATTTGACTCAAGTGAATAATACTTTGTATGCACATCTTTCACGGTCACAGCCAACATTCCATGATTCATGTCAAATACTGAAAAGGGATTTTAGGTAGTGATTTACTTAAGTGATTAACTTGGATTTACCCCTCGATTGAGAGCGTCTATATAGAAAATTCCCCTGAATGCGTTTACTTTTGTAATTTTTAGCGTTTTGTTTTTCTGTTCATTTTGTCATTATATTGATTGTGATTTAATTCTACTGGAAATCATCGGAATCAAACCAAAAAAAGTCTTATCAAATAACCGTATATGTTTTTTCTTTCATCTTCTTCATATTACAGGTGAAATGACATCGGACTTTCTTCGTGTGGTAAATGAGGCTCGATCACATTCGCTTGGTCCATTCAGTCCATCATTCAATATTTAAACATGTTTGTTGGATGGTATATTTTCGGATAATTTACCAGTATTGGATGAAAATACAGTGACGGTGAGCCCGGTGAGCTCCTTCTGTGGGGAAAGTGATATTTGTCCACGTGATCAAAGTGCGCAATTGTTTCATGTAAGTCCAACATTTTATTTATTCGATATTTTAGTGAAGGAAGATTTGATTTTATAAAAAATAGGCTCTTTTTGACACCGTGGCTAATAATTGCGTTCTATTCCTTGATTTATTTACTCTATTTAGGTAAATTGGGCCAATACGAGTATTGAATTATCACGACCAAATACTAATCGTTTCATTCGTATATTGTTTCCACCAAAACCAGAAGTGCTATCAAATATGTGCCAACAAGGTTTCGATGATGCCCTCCAATTTTTCCATCGTGATAATTTAATTAGTTGTACACGTTGTTTAGCCATTCAATCGACATTTGTTGTATTGGAGGCGATACCCAAAGCACAAGAATTTGATCTAGAGTGCACGGGATGCCAACAACATCGACATGATGCATTGATTGGTGATATGCCGGAAACGGTTTTAACGGTATTTCAAACGTACATTGAATCGGCGAATAAAGGTTTAGCAAATTGGATGTTCCGTCATAAAGGCACGACAATTTTACAAGCACAATTAACTGCATGTCACAATGTGAATGCTAAAATAGATGCCATTTTCATTCCAATTTCAGGTAAAATTTACAAAAATCTTCGATTTAGCCAATAACAATAGTAACACATATCCGAAACATAATCAAATAAAACAACAATCAAATCCACACCAAAATCACCTACTTTTGTATTTTATATGGAAATATATACGTATTATTCAATGTATTTTTCATGTATCTTTTTATTGAAAAACGTTCACCAAAAAAATTTCTGTTTACTAATGAACATTGTTTACTGATATGAATGGACCAAAATGTAGTGGTGAATCAGGACTTTTATTTTTAATTTTAAACTCAATTACATTTAATTAGCCGAGATCAGTTTCATACCCAAGTAAATAGATTATTTAAAAAACCTGTTGGGTCTGGTAAGTTTTGACCTTTGGTAACGAGGAGGAACATGATTAAAGTCATAATATGTGAGCAGCAACCAACGATTCTCCATCCCATATAACAATCGCAATAGTATCCGAGAACTGCACTTTCATCACAGGCTGCAGTGTCTTCATCTTGAATAGTGCGATCGATTAATACAAACGTTCGATGATTTTTTCCACTCCGAAAACGCGAATTTATTTTCATCATAAATAATGCTGGATCTCGGATGTCATCGAAAAAACCTGGAAATTCCTGCTGACATATATTATTTGGACAGATGTATACATCGAAGAAATTTTCGTTGTTTTTAATATGCATTTGGGTGTATGATACAGCTTGTTTGATTGCGTAACCTACGAGAGAAATCCAAAATAATCGTTCTTTTGGCATTATTGGCAGCTCATTGAAATCTTCGTATATAGTGAAATTCTTCAAGTGAGGTTTGAAATTGTCTGACACAATTTTGCCTATTTTATTTTCGTCGTTAAGTTTCGATAACATTTGAGCAACTACTTCTGATGAAATACCTTTGTTTGATTCGAATACTGGGTAGTATTTATTTATCAATGCCGAACAAATTTCAACGTCATCACTTAAGTTCGACTGAGCATAAGAGCACCAAACGGTGTCAAACATCTTGAAAATAGACTTCAAATGTCCATTTCTAACTTCTACTACGAACCGTAAAGCGGTTACAAGCAGTGATCTGTTAGCATCTTGTGTAGATAATTGCCCTTTGCGTTCTGAGCTTTGAACAAGAGAAGGCATTTTTGCTACCAGCCCTTTGTCTTCAACGGTTTTCACGACATCACGAAAGCCTCTATCCAAAAGCAATATATCACCAGGCAACAGATTATCAAATGTAACGGTGTGCTCAAAAAGGTATGCGAGTATGCTGGCATCGTTTTGTACGGCTGGAAATGGTGCTAAGAGTAATTATAGTCCCATCACAGGCAGTAATATTCATTATTTTGATGGAATTTCGTTTCTTTTGCCCGCGGACATTGAGCAAAATTCCGAGATTCCGTCAATCGAAAATCGCCCACACAGTCAAAAGGTGAGAAACAACACACAATATTTGTATTTTGCCATTTTGTAATGATGTGTAATACTTTTTCAACGCAGGATCGGAATCAGCATGATATTTCTGTTGAAACCAATGCCTCACCAAGCGACAACGAAGAAAATAGAAATAATGATCACGGATCTGGCGTAAGTGGTGCTTTGGTATGGCTGTCCACACACTCAATTCAGAGGTAGCAAAATATTTTCAATGTGATGGTGAAATGGGATTTCACCGCCACTTGGTTTGCATTTGGCGGTAATTTCTATATAAAATTCAAAATTTTCTATCAACAATCGCACACACAATTGTAATCGACTGCAGCCAAAAATATTGGAAATATATGATTTATATTCATCAGAGTGCAACAAAATCATTTGTTTGGTGTTCACCTCTCGCTCCGATATCCATAACTATACAGAGATGGAAGAATAGAAGCAAAAGGAATCGAAGAGGTGAAGAAGAACTCACAAACATTCTCATAGCTACTATGATTGCGTTTCTTCTGCTGCTTTCATCATGACGAAGTATCACTGTATGCCGAAACGAGAGGTGCTGAACCACAAATCATATTGTTGCGCTCTGACAAATTATATTACAACGTGTTCGGCTACAGCCGATAATGCCTGTGTGTACGATTTCTGACAATAGATTTGTGTATTTTATATAGAAATTTCCGCCACATACAAACCAAATGAAAAAAAAAATACCATTTCACCACTACATTGAAAATATTTTGCTACTACTGAATTGAGTGTGCACCAAAATATCGGTGGAATCGGCGATTTGCATGTCGATAATGGACAAAATAGTGCTAACGGTGTGGAAATCGAGCAAAATCCTGAGGTCACACCGGTTGATTTGGTAAAAATCACATAAAAACATTCGTATTTTGGCATTTTGTATTAATAAATAACACTTTTTACTTTTTAGGTCTACCAAAGCTAACCACGGTCTATCACGGTCCATCGTGGTCGGTCACATGGTCTACCACGGTCCATCGTGGTCGGCCATCGTGGTCTACAACGGTCCATCATGGTCGGCCATCGTAGTCTACCAAAGCTTACCACAGCTTACCACGGACAATAGCCTACAAACACCTAGGACAATAGCCTACATTTCATTACATTACATGTAGTGCTAAAAAAAGAAAATTAATCATAAATAAGGAAATTTGAGTGGAAAATTATCATCTTTGAGTGAAAAGTAGACAATTTGAGTGAAAAGTAGCCAATTTGAGTGAAAAATGGCCACCGTGAGTGGAAATATACCTCGACCGAAATTATAACACTCATTCCAAATCCATACGAAAGTTGAATCTAAATTTACTCACCATGTTATCAACACGTTTCGTGGACGAAAGCACCAATCACAAATCACTATAGTGTTTATAAACACTTATCAACAGGGCATGTTTTTATATGCTCTTAAAAACACGTTTTATTCTCAGTAATATGTTAGAAAAACCAATCAAATATGCAGCAAAAAACAAGAATTAATCCGTCACTGTGTTATATCTTTGAACACTGCACAGAAGCGCCATCTCAATGCGAATTGTTCAGTAAGGGAGATGTACCACATACGGGTCGGGTTTTGTATTCGAATCATAACTTTTGATCGAATCCGAATTGTGCGAACATATTTACATCGTTTGAAAGATAATCTTCAGATCTAACTTTTCTTCGAAGAAAGTATATCAATTCCGTTTACAGAAAAAAAATTATCACCAATCATATGAGGACACAGTTTTTGGGCAAAAAAAAATTTGACACCACATACGGGTCACTTGGAAAAATCCACATAAAATGCAAACATATGAAGTAAAACTCCCATGAATATAGAAAATATTAATGTTTATTCATATTGAAAGCCTTCAGTGGCAAAACAAAATTTAATAAATGTCAGAAAATGGAAATTTTTCATCAATTTATTCCATTTCATAATCATCATCAAGATCCAAGTCGGAATCGCAATTTTCGCAAGTGAAGTTGCTCGCCGTCATGTTTGCGCGGCTCAAATGATGTGGCCGCTTGCATTCATTGCATTCGATGGAGTTTGCAGCGGTCAGTTTCCTTGGAAACCATCAACAATACATCATCATACTGAAGAAATATCATCAAAACTGTCCTTTATTTTTTTCAAATGGCTCTGTGAAGTGGCAAGTACGATGCCATTAACTCGAGCAGTAGACCGAATGCCTGCATCTTCCAAGAAACATATTTTAATGGCATTGAGCAGCGCATTGAAATCAATTTTCGCTACGGAATTTTGTTCGATATTTTTTTGGGGCGACATGGCTGAAAACAAAAAAAACGAATGAAAACATCAGTTGAACGAAATAAAAACACTTTATTTTGACACTAACGATGATATTCGACCATAAAAATGTCAAATATAAACTTTATTTGGAAAAAACCGGGTGACCCGTAGGGTGCATCGATTTCTTAAAAAAAGGTGTATCAAAATCGGCGTAGGGGCGCTCTATACTACACTTCAATACGAACATTTTTTGTACTGGGTGAAGTCTGTAAGTTAATTCCTCTCGCGGCGCTGTCAATTTGAAATTTGGCTGTTTTAGGGCTGATTTTCATAAAAATTCACTCAAAATTTCCTTAGAAATGTCAATAAAACTCCATTTCTTCTCTCTATGTATGGTAAAAAAATGTTTTTCTGGATAAACTACGTCGAATATAATGATTTTTTATAGGTTATTTAAAACAATTTTAAATTTTTTATTAGCCAAACCGGAAAAGTGCCCAAAAACGGTAGTCGAATTGTCGATATACCATAATAAACATGTCGCAAAAATAATTTCAAATGTATTCTGATGTGACCAAAACTACTCAATTTGATGAGAACGATCGATTAAATGCCATAATAAGGCCAAAAATGTAACCAAAGATTGTATTTTATTGGGCTAATCGTCAAATTTGAGCCATTTTCGACCAAATATGTTACAAACACCCATTTATCTATATTTTGCGCTATCAAATTCATTCAGTTTCTCCAGTAAAATTAATTTAGAGCTTAGCAAAATCATCAAACACTCGCTTGATTGTCACAAATCCCTTAGGTTTCTTAAAAATGGCCAATGAGACAAATTGACAAATACGGCCATATATAACGCCATCTACAATCGCTTGAAGTACTTTCGTGATTTCGTGCTTCTTGCTTGACAATTTATTGAGCCAGGTTTATTGAGCCAGGTTTATTGAGCCAGGTTTATTGAGTCGCTAAAACATGAAACTGTGAAAACCGCGTGAAGCAATTCAACATAAACATTATCAAAAAAAAAAAAAATAATTTTATGCATATTGAATAATTTTTTCATATCGTTTCATCATATTTTTATCATATCTTCTTTCTGAAAATTTTTAAACTCAATATTTTATTATTATTAACAATGGACAGGAAATACTTCAATCGAAATGTAAAGTAGTATTGTTGAACAGTTTGATGTGTGCGTCTCCAGGCGGCTCTGTTAGATACGACGTCAATGCTTTACGTATAACATATACAGATAGTTTGTCTCATTGAAATGGCCAAAAATCGCATATTTCCAATCAGTTCAATAGTATAAACAGGGTGTTTCAGAATTAAGTACAGATATTTTTTCCACTGATTCTCGACATCAAGCCCAGAAATATATCCCATGAAAAAACCCATGGGCGCAAATGTAAAAATTTGTTTCCCGATAAGCAAGTGTTCACTTTTGAGGCTCTCCTGGCCATATTGTTTTTTCCGAATTGCGTGGAACCGGTCAAAAAGTAAAACAAATCATTTTTTTCGACACTTTGTCTATTTTCAGGTACAAAATGCAGTCTTTTTGGGTAAGTGTCTTCAGCGAAATTGTTGGCATTGAATAGAGCTTCAACGTTGCTGAAGACATCAAAGCAATATTCTCAGTGTTTTTGAAGTTATGGCATTGAAAATGAAGATGAAATTTAAAAAAAAAGTTCAGATTTCACTGACGAACCTCACAAAAGTCCAAATGTCCATAAAAAAACATGAGGGTGCTCAAAATTTGCATGTTGGTAAAAAATTATTTGAATTTTCTGATTTTGAAAAAAATGGGGTTAATAACACGTTTTTTCGAGTAAAAATATAATTAATATTTGTTTTCTATTTTCTGAATTTTCTCTATGAAAATCAAATTTTTTACCTCATATGTTTTAGTAAAAGCCGAGGAGGCTTTAATATCTTCCAAATGAAGCCGGTTCCACGCAATTCGAAAAAACAATATGACCAGGGGCCTGTTTTTCAAAGCAATTGAGATGAACAGTTCACACAATGTATTTCTGTAAAACAAAATGTTTAGGTAGCCGTAATAATGTGTCAATAAATATATTCATTCAATTATTAGCAACAGAACGAATCGGTTGTGTTTTATTTTTACTCAGCTTACTTTGCGAATTATACCACACAAGAGGTTATGGTTTTTTTTGTTCCACACGCTAAACTGCATACGTTTCAAGTTTTTTTTTGTTAATTGATTGTGCTTCTTACGTTCGAAGTTCGGATTTTTTTTAAAAAATAAAAATGTCTTCATCAACGCCGAATTTTCCTAAACTTAAAGGTCGTGAGAATTTCAACACTTGGCTAACTTCGGCCAAGTCATATTTGATCATAAAGGGCTATATGGCAAATACTCGGACTGAACTTGCAACGTCGGCATCGGCAGCTGAGAAAGAAAAAGATGAAAAGGCGATGGCTGAAATTACGCTTTTATTAGAACCACAATGTTACACATACATTGAGGGGGCTAGTAACGCAAAGGAAGCGTGGAATGCGATAATCAAAGCTTTTTCGGACACCGGTGTTTGCAGACAATTGAATCTTTTGATAAGTCTTGTTACTTTGAAATTATCTGATTGCGATTCAATGGAGGATTATGTTCAGAAACGAAACGTATTATGGCAAAAGAATAAGTCCGTTGGTTTCGAAATAGGTGAACAAGTGGTTGCAGCATTGATGTTGGGTCATCTTGGAGAGCAGTATAAACCGTTAATTATGAGCATAGATAAATCAAAATTAACGGTCGATTATGTGCAGAACCTGTTGTTGCAGGAAGTGGACCCTGATGCCGGTGAAAAAAGTGAAAATGTGTTCGCCGTCAAACAGAAGAAATTTCAAAGAAAAGACAAGAAAGTGAAGTGCTATAGATGCGGAGGACCGCATTTCAGAAATAAATGTCCAGATGCCGGGAAGGAAAGGGCAGATGTGGTGCTGTACAGTGCGTTTGCAATGCGGAACAATCGCGAAGAGTGGATTGTGGACAGTGGAGCCACGGCTCATATGACCCGGAGCGACGATATTTTACAAAATAAAGAGGAGCCAATAAAAAGGGAGGTCATTGCGGCGAGCGGTGAAAAAATGGAAATAAAGTGTGTCGGTGATGTGAAGCACAACGTGAAGATCGACGACAAAGTTGGCGAAATAACTTTTAGCAACGTGCAGTATATTCCTGGTTTGTGCACTAATTTAATCTCCGTTAGTCAAATCGTGAAAAAGGGATGCACAGTGTTGTTTGATATAAATGGTTGTAAAGTGATGAATTCGAAGAAGTGTGTAGTTGCAACTGGAAGATTAGAAAATGACATGTTCAAGTTAAATGTTGATGGCTCGGAATTTGCATGTGCTGCGAAAATCAGTGATGACTATGTACTTGCTCACAGAAGATTTGGACATGCAAGCAGCGGAAAATTGAGTTCTTTACTAAATAAAAACTTTAAAAAGGCAATTAACTGTGAAATCTGTGTCAAAGGTAAACAGGCAAGACAGCCGTTTAACGATATCGGAAAAAGAGCAATTCAGCTACTTCAGATCATTCACACTGATGTATGTGGGCCGTTGAACGTGAGGTCAATTGGTGGCGCAAGGTATTTTGTAACATTTACTGATGACTACAGCAGAAAGGTGTTTGTTTACCCGTTGAAGGCAAAAACAGAAGTTTTTGCAAAATTTGTGCAATTTAAACAATTTGTTGAAAATCAACAAGACACAAAAATAAAAGTGCTGCGAAGTGACAACGGTACGGAGTACATAAATAAAAATTTCGAAACATTTTGCAACGCGCACGGAATTAAACATGAAAAAAGTGCTCCATATTCACCATCGCAAAATGGACTTTCGGAGCGCATGAACCGTACACTGATAGAAAAAGTCAGGTGTTTATTGTTTGACACAAAAATGTCCAAAGGTTTTTGGGCTGAAGCATTGAATTATGCAATGAATATTGTCAATGTTTTGCCAGTCGTCACAAATAAAAATATGTCACCAGATGAAATTTGGTTTGGACGAAAACCAGATTTGAGCAAATTCAGAGTGTTTGGATGTAAGTGTTTGGCAATGATTCCGCAGGAAAAACGGAAGAAGTTAGACGCAAAGTCAATTGAATGCGTTTTGCTTGGTTTTGCGAGTGATGCTAAAGCATATCGTCTTTACTGTAAATCATCGAAGCATATTATTGTTAGCCGTGATGTGGTGTTTTTTGAGAGTGAACAATTGCAATCGGATGAACACATGGATTTTTCACAACGATTTTTCGCTGAATTCGAAGAAGAAGAAGTTTTGAACCGTGGAAATGAGTCGATTCCCGAAAATGACAGTGTTTCTTCGAATTCAAATGGCGGTTCAAGTGATCCAGAGACCCAAAGTGATGCATCGTCTGTCGCTTCAGAGGGAGAAG
Organism: Aphidoletes aphidimyza; assembly: GCA_030463065.1. Lineage (NCBI taxonomy): Eukaryota > Metazoa > Arthropoda > Insecta > Diptera > Cecidomyiidae > Aphidoletes > Aphidoletes aphidimyza. The sequence goes on along the minus strand of CM059998.1, from coordinate 9,228,781 downwards.
AGACAGATGAATCGACAGGCGGAAATGACACTGTGGTGGAAATTAGTGATATTTCGAGTTCGGACTCATCACTTGATGCTTCGGGTGTGGAATCATCTCTTGACGATACGCGTAACGATCCTACTTTTAGTACAAGAGCGGCGATTCAGAATACATCGGGTCCTACGACCAGAAGTATGGATCAGCTTTTAACTATGTGTGCGTTTTTTGTTTATGAAGAGCCGAAATCATATGATGAGGCAGTCAAGAGCAAAGATGCTGAAGTTTGGAGGCAGGCAATGCAGGAAGAGATGGATTCGCTACATAAAAATAGAACATGGACACTGGTCGATAGGCCGATGGGCCAGAGAGTAATCGATAACAAATGGGTGTTCAAAGTGAAAGTAAATCCAGATAATTCGATTGAACGATACAAAGCGAGACTCGTTTGTCGTGGATTTAAACAGGAGTATGGCATTGACTACAATGAAACATTTAGCCCTGTTGTTCGTTTTGCATCGATCAGAGTTATTCTGGCAATTGCTGCTGAAAGAAAAATGAAATTAAAACAATTCGATGTCAAAACCGCATTCTTAAATGGCGATCTTACAGAAAATGTTTATATGGAACAACCAGCCGGTTTTTCTGATAAAACTAATCGTGTGTGCAAGCTGAACAAAAGTTTATATGGGCTCAAACAAGCGTCACGGTGTTGGAATCAAAAGTTCTAAAATTTCATGAAATTGTTTGGTTTTCAAACAAGTTCGGCGGATTCATGCGTGTTCATCAGCAAAAAGGAAGATCGTTTAATGTTTTTGGCAATACACGTGGACGATGGATTAATTGCAGGTGACGATGAGGAATCAATAATTGAAGTTTTTGACTATTTACAGAAGCAGTTTGAGACCAAGAGGATGGAAATCGGATGTTTTCTTGGTCTGGAAATAAAACAGCAAACGGATGGATCTATTTTTGTACATCAAACCGCTTACGCAAGACGAATTTTGGATAGATTCAGGATGACAAATTGTGTTGCAATCTCCATACCAGCTGATCCGAATCAATCACTCTACAACTCGGACGATTCAGAATTGAGCAAATATCCATATCGTGAATTGGTCGGTAGTCTGATGTATCTGGCTATTGCTACACGGCCGGACATCGCATATGCTGTAGGAGTTATTAGTCGTTTCATGGAAAAACCAAATGTTATGCATGAGAGAGCTGCAAGGCGCATTTTAAAGTATATAAAAGGTACGCTTAACTATGGCATTTTTTACTCTAGTGGTGACGAATGTAAATTGAGCGTATACAGTGATGCGGATTACGCTGGTGACATCGACACAAGGCGATCCACTACTGGTTTCGCATTTTTATATGGAAATGCAATCGTAAGCTGGTGTTCAGAACGACAAAAGTCGGTATCGTTATCGACTATGGAATCTGAATATATGGCGGCTTCGACTGCCGTGAGAGAGCTAGTATGGATGAAAAGATTGGCAGATGACTTGCTAATGAGAAAGATCAAAGTGAAATTATTTATGGATAATGAGAGCGCCATAAGATTAATAAAAAATCCTGAGTTTCACAAGAGATCAAAACATATTGACATAAGATATCATTTCATCAGGGAAAGGTATGAGGAAAAAATGTTTGCGTTGTGTCACGTATCAACACATGATATGATAGCAGATACTTTAACTAAGGCTTTGTCTCAAGATCGATTTGAATATCTTAGGGCTCTTATGGGCATTCAAAAATTGTCATAATTTTAATGATTGAGCAATTTTTAGGTCATTGAATGTTTGTGATTTTCGTTTTTATACATTTTTTTTAAATTTGTGCAATGAGGTAAACAAAATTTTGTTTGTATCAACAATTTTTTATTTTTGCAAGAATCGGCAAATTTTACTTCGTTTCTGAAGCCAACAACAGAGTAGAGTTCAAATTAATTGATCAGTACAGTACAAACTATCAAGCAGTAATCATCAAAATTATCCACGTTTTCGAACAATCAAAGAAATTATATTTCATTTACATTCCATAATTTTTTTTAACATAAAAATTAATCGAAATGGGTTGGTTTGATTCATCGGAGGAGAAGATTGAACAGAAAACCGTTGATACGAACGGAAATGTAAACAATAACATAATAATACAAGAAGCAAAAGATACACACACGCAGGTGCTTATTAACGAGAAATTACTGGCAGCGACATATGTTCTGTGCGGCATCGAAATAATTAAATTGGCAACTTATTTATTTTTAAAATATAAAAAGAACATTAAAAAAAATACAGCGAGCAAAACAGAAATGTGTAACGACGAAACAAATATGACAAAGAAGGAAGAAAAAGCTATGAACCGGACAACGAGTATCTAAACGAAATTAGTTTTAATTTTTTTTGTATTTTTATAAAGTGTAATACACAAGTTTGTTCAGTAAAATGTGACGCAATGTTTGGCAAAAATTTTGTGAAGAATTTTGAATTAAAAAAAAACAAATTAGTTGTTTTAGTTAAGTCAAAAAGAGGGAGTGTAAAACAAAATGTTTAGGTAGCCGTAATAATGTGTCAATAAATATATTCATTCAATTATTAGCAACAGAACGAATCGGTTGTGTTTTATTTTTACTCAGCTTACTTTGCGAATTATACCACACAAGAATTTCAAATGGGAGTTCAATTCATTTTGAACATTTGCAACAACAAAAATATTCAAGAATGTTGAACTGTTCACGAACATAAGACGTCCGTTTTGCTCACGTCAAATTCTTATGAAAAGTTCACTATTCTTGAATATTTTTGTTGTTGTAAATGTTCAAAATGAATTGAACTCCCATTTGAATTGCATGGTGTGAACTGTTCATATCAAGTTATTTCAAAAACAGGGTGCAGGAGAGCCTCAAAAGTGAACACTTGCTTATCGGGAAAAAAAATTCAAAATGCAAAAAAAATGTTCTTTTTCATTTGCGCCCATGGGTTTCATGGGATATATTTCTCGGCTTGATGTCGAGAATCAGTGGAAAAAATATCTGTACTTAATTCTGAAACACCCTGTTTATACTATTGAACTGATTGGAAATATGCGATTTTTGGCCATTTTTAAGAAACCTAAGGGATTTGTGACAATCAAGCGAGTGTTTGATGATTTTGCTAAGCTCTAAATTAATTTTACTGGAGAAACTGAATGAATTTGATAGCGCAAAATATAGATAAATGGGTGTTTGTAACATATTTGGTCGAAAATGGCTCAAATTTGACGATTAGCCCAATAAAATACAATCTTTGGTTACATTTTTGGCCTTATTATTGCATTTAATCGATCGTTCTCATCAAATTGAGTAGTTTTGGTCACATCAGAATACATTTGAAATTATTTTTGCGACATGTTTATTATGGTATATCGACAATTCGACTACCGTTTTTGGGCACTTTTCCGGTTTGGCTAATAAAAAATTTAAAATTGTTTTAAATAACCTATAAAAAATCATTATATTCGACGTAGTTTATCCAGAAAAACATTTTTGAGAGAAGAAATGGAGTTTTATTGACATTTCTGAGGAAATTTTGAGTGAATTTTTATGAAAATCAGCCCTAAAACAGCCAAATTTCAAATTGACAGCGCCGCGAGAGGAATTAACTTACAGACTTCACCCAGTATAAAAAATGTTGGAATTGAAGTGTAGTATAGAGCGCCCCTACGCCGATTTTGATACACTTTTTTTAAGAAATCGATGCACCCTAGTGACTCGTATGTGGTGCTATGCTCTGACCCGTATGTGGTGCGGACGCCATTTTTTTGAGTGATAATAAAAAAAAAATTGTCCATATAATGGCTTGAATCGATATTCCATTACAAAATATACTTCAAATGCTACAAATATATGCACTCAACTCACCTTTTTTAGTTGATTCACTACACAAAATGATTGTTCAAAAAAAACGAGAAAAAGTTTTTTCGAGATTTTTTTTACACGATGTCTGGAGCTAACACAAGCAATGCGACTATTCACTTCGTTGTTTTACCAAAAACTGCGTAATGTCATATGAGAAGCTTGACACTTGTCAAATCGGCCATATTGTTATTGCCAGAAAAAAAACTGGGGTGACCCGCATGTGGTGCTGACCCGCATGTGGTACATCTACCTTACTATTGAAATACGCAGCGAATGGAATTCAAGACGCCATCCTGGATTTTGTTCACTGTGTATTTCAATAGCACCGAGAAATTCGCATAGAGATGGCGTCGTTGTTGAACGTATTTAAAGAGCCGCATATACATAAATGTACATAAACAACATGGGCATGAATTAATCAAATGTAATTCAAAATGTACCTTTTCCCAGTGTGTTCATCTTCTTTGTTCCGTTCAAATTTGCTTTGGTAAAATCCTCTCCAGCAAATCGAGTTTCTCATTGAACGTAGGCTTGGCATTCGAATCTATTCCGTTTTTTTTTTCGCCTCGAATACAACTTGCCTGCTTTTCTCCACAATGAATCTGCCACTTAGACTTGATAACGACACTTTTCAGCATTCTCACTCAGCTTCAACATTCCATCAATACGACGTTTTATAAATAAAATCCACGAATGTTTTAAATCTTCCATTTGTTTAAGAACTAGTTTAAGTCTATTGATTGAATCTGTTGAAATATCGGAGGCCATGCCATCGGAATATTTTTGTTGTTCTTCATGTAATCCTATATAGTCGATGGTGACGCTAAGTGTTCATTTTCCGCTGGATTTGAACCGCTACCGAAGGTCAATATATATAATGAAGTCTAAATGATCTAAATCGCCCCACATCAGCATATGACATTTTGGTTGAATGTCAGTCATTTTTTTAATGATGAGTCTATCGTTTCGTTTCGTCATTCCACCAACATCAACGACTACTATGTTTTCATACTCTTGTTTGATTATGTAATCAACGCAAGGCGTCGCGGCTGCGTGATTTTCCAAGATTAGAATAATTTCGATTGAACTGTCGATTTTGATCAAGGGGCGAATCACCATTGAAACATTGAAAGAATTGAAAATATTGAAAAGTATTGAAAATCATTGAAAAAGTATTGAAAAACACTGATTTTTACTCTTCAGTATCTTCTGTCAAATTATGTTTGGCAGAATGATTGCAATTCCAGATTTGTTTCAGTGCTCTTCAATGGTTTTAAATATTGTTCAATGCTTTTCAATACCGTTCAGTGTTTTTCAATGCTTTTCAATACTTTTCAATACTGTTCAATATTTTTCAATACTTTTCAATGATGTTCACTGATTTCAATGCCCGTAAATATCTTCATAGTTTTCCAAGTCGAATCGATTTTATGTCAAAGTTGTGTAATAGATAATACTGAAATCATTGAAAATATTGAAAGGTATTGAAAAGTATTGAAAAGTATTGAAAAACACTGAACGGTATTGAAAATCATTGAAAATGAAATTTCAATGGTAATTCACCCCTTGATTTTGATAGTATGGGTTTCTGTATAGAAAAGCGGCAGTGTTTGTAATTGTGATGCGTTAAAACTTGCTGTGTGAATTCGATTCTTTCGATTGATCATTTTTTCACTTATGGAGAAATTGCCCAAGGCAGCTCCGAGTGGTTTTTTCGCAATGGGAGTGTAGATACTTCCCGGCTAGAAACCAGCATCTGTCACTAGCATACTAACAGTTTTGGAATATTTGGCATAGCCCATTCTTTTCAATAAAAGTTCCTTCGAGTTTATACCATAAGTTCCGCATTGTAAATTTACATCGAATTACACAATGCTACAAAATAAAACAAAAATGCACACATTTGCGTGCACGCAAATTTTCGGTCAAATATTTTCTGTTAGTGTGATACCTCCTGGTTCCAAAAATGCAACAATTTTGAAGTTCTTAAGAATTGGGGCCTAGCTACAGTCCAAAATGTGAAAAAAGACAATTTTCGGGTATGACACCGACGCTATGGATCATAAGTCGAGTACCGTTTGAGATATTTTAAAAAGTAGGCCCGCGTGTACAACCCGCAAATTTTGTGTGTTCACTTTTTGAATTCGATGGATAGACGAGGGAGCTAGGGGCTCACAAAGGCCCTCTACCCATGATTTTTTTTCGATGTGACTCACTTTTATCAAGCTATATCTCAAGAACCACTACAGATTTTTTCAATTTTATGCACTCGATTTTCAGAAATTCAGTAGAAATGAACATTGAACACTTTCCAATTCAAATGACCATAAATCGAAAACTAGCAAAGATATTTAAAAAAATACGGGTTGTCTATACCTTTCAAACACGGGTCTACTTTCTAAAATATCTCAAACGGTACTCGACTTATGATCCATTCAAAAATTTTGCATTTTTGGAACCAGGATTCACCAAAATTATTGGTAGAAGATTCGCGTAAAAATGCTGTAGCGTTGTGTTGTAGAAATTTGATTCAGTGTGATTATTCTAGGGGGGCTGAAGTATAGCCCCGCCCCGCCAGATCCCCCCTAAATAGGGGCCTGTTGCTTTCTACTTGTATAGGACTGGCAATTGGTTTTAGAGTGTGACATTTTTTGTTTGTTACGCAGGTGGTTTTTGCTTGACTGGCGTCATCCGCGTTTAAAAATAAAATTTAATTAAAATTTAATTCGAGCCTGTGGGGTAATTAGAGCCACTCACAAACTCTCGAGAACGGTAACCTCAAATTTCAAACTGTCATTAGTGCTAATTGCACCTCCCACCAACCAGATAGTATTTGTATGAGCAAAACTGCGATCAATATACGTTACACGAATAGTTTAAAAAGAGAGCGAAGGACACCGATACATACACACTCATGAATACACAACTGTTGTGTATCAAGCGTGCTCTCTTTGTACACTATTCGTAGGATGTGCCTCTGTGTGTAAGTGTTCACTTTGCCGTCGTTGTCAAAATTCAGTTTGTTATTTTAACATGTGTAGAAAGAGCAAATAAGTGTTTTTTGTTTGGTTTCAATGATGAAAACTATGAACATAATTATTTTTTTTTATTTATTTGTTTTTTTTTTTTTAAATTGAAAAGCGAATTTTTTTGAAGTAATTTTCTTTCAAATACCCATCAAATCATTAATTTTTATCATTGAGTGCCTTAAAAAAGTGAAATAGGACTAAATTTAGTAGGTGGATATGAAATGTGATGGCGCTGATGAGAATTAATAGCCAAAATAAGTCTAAAATCTGTTGAGTGTATGTCGAGGTTGCCTCCCACAAGAAAATTGATAATGAAACATTCTCTGTGACAGCGAAGCTTCGCTGTGAAACGTTAACGGCGGATTTAGAGTGAATCACACTACCACACGTCTCTCTCCCTTCGCTTTGTGCTATATCCGCCGTTCATGTTTCACAGCTAAGCTTCGCTTTCGATTTTCATGTGGGCTAGTGATGCCTCATATATGGTAGTATAAGTTTGACATTTGATGTCGCTGTTCTCGAGATGTTTTGAGTGGCTCTAATTACCCCTGTCGTTGATTGAGAAAAAACTGTGTTTTGTTGTTCATCTGTCGTCGCGTTATTTTGACAGATTACATAACCCAAAAAAGGTAGCGTGAAATTACAGTTTGAAATTTGTTCGTACATTTCATATTTTTTTGTATTGTATTTCTATTTTGCGGATCATTTTTCTGTTTTAGACCACGAAGTGGTTTCTTGTGGAACAGTTTGCGTCCTTCTAATCCGGTGCGTCCTCCAGAGGACAGAAAACAAATTGTGCATTTGAAAAATAGGGCGCGGTCACACGGGGAAACATTTTCTGAAAATATCATGGAAACTACAAAATGTATATTTACACATACAAATTGGTAAAAAAAAACCAACACATTTTTCAAATGCACATAAAATCTAGGATACTCCTCCGCAAACTCCTCAAAAGAGTCTCTTAGATTTTCGTATCATTTGACAGATTTACTTGACATGTGACAAATTCACTAAATATGTAGTAAAGTATTTTATCGCCATCACAAACCAATGTAAGTATCGCTCTAGATGTTTAGAAAACAATTCTGGCACGGCTTTTTTCAAATGTTGCATTTTTTAATCTCAAATGCATCATTTGAAAAAAGCCGTGCCAAATTTTTTTTTATATATCTACAGCGATACTTAAATGACCATCTATTGGTTGGTGTTGGCGATATTGTACTTTGCTACATATTAAGTGCATTTGTCACACGTCAAGTACATCTGTCAAATGATACGAATGTTTGTTCCTTAACTGAAGAAATTCTTTAAAAAACAGTTAAAAAACCGTTAAAAACCAATTAAAAAACCCATTCTCATTACATCGAAGCATTTAAGTAGTTGTTTTGTGCATTCGTCCCGTTCTCGCATGCATTCAACATAAATTTGCAGATGCAATGTCAACCGTTGTATCGAGTCTTTGGCGTTAGTTACCTACCAATGTGGTGATTCCCTATTTCAAAGATAGTCTTTCGATCTGCCTTCCACACAAATGCGTGTGGAACGAATTATACCTGATGAAAAATATGTTCCCCTGAACTTACGTTCTTTGGTTAATTTATGTCAAGACGATCCAATGTTGCAATTGAAAAGAAGTATTTATTCACTAGTATTGACATCAGTATGTTAAATTTGATCTGTACTTGTATTTATACAAGATAAGCACCTGTCATGATTCGACCGATTCCGTTGATATTCACCAGATATTCTTAGGAATATCGGGTCGATTTGACTTAGGTTATTGGAACTTTATCTGGGTCAGTCATGTATTTCAGACGTGATTGCATGAACCAGTAGGCTTCAAGCCATTGGCCATGTAATTGATGGCCAGGAACCGGACCATTCACACCAAAATGCTGAAGAATCCGCTCATATTGACGAACGATAGAGTCAGGATAACAACCTATTGGCAATCGATCGAAGTAAAGAATCGTGACCGGTTTTTCAGGCTCGATTTTCAACGGAATTTCACTGGCAGCACCGGCTTCGGCCGAGCTTTGTAGCGGGTTGGAGGACGTAGCACCACACCTAAAATACAAATAAAAACCCATAATTATAAAGAAGCAACGATAAAAGACAGTAGAATAGCTACCTTCTTGTGGTTGAATTGCGGATCGCATTGTAACAATCGATCTCATTGCTTCTTCAACTCCTTTCGAAATGCCGGCTTTAACACCTGAAAAATAAATGTGAAATTACAAGAAAACGTCATCCAATCGACCTCAAATTTCATTTAGACCATTTTTTCTACAAAATAAGCAATTTATATGGGTTCGGAGCAGTGAGTCAAAAATTGGTGGTTCCACCTATTTTCTGAATCCAATCTATTTTATGCAAGGCATGAAGACGATGACAGCCGGGCAACCGATGACAGTTGACAGTTGGTTGTCACTTTGATCCCTATCGGAAAAATTTGCTCAATGCATCTGGTCTTTGATATTCCAAACAATGGTGCCTAACGGTTCGAATAAATTAGTTGAACATAGAATTCACGCCATCTATATTCATCTATATTGCTATGTTATTTACTTGTGTAAGAGAGCAATCGTCTTCGCTATTGCGTCCACACTGGTGGCGAACTGTGTAGAGATAACATGCAAACATACAAACATTAATGTTTAATTTGATCATCGCAAAACGAGATGGCGTGGTCTTGCGAGACTACCACATCAATTACATTACCGAGATAGGAATGTTAAGCACCATTGATTCCAAACAATATAATATATCTTTGACAAAATTCGTAACCTGAAAATCGAATTTTAATCAATTAAATAATTATACATATATAATTTATATATATATATATATTTTTTCTCAGGAGAATCAATGCGTTGTTTTATTTGAGTAGCTAATTTATGTTGTTGTTCAATAGATACGAAGAACATTGAGTATGCTTACTTCACATTGTTTGCATTTACATTTTAGTTTTTTCAACTGTTCGATTTCATCTGCCGTTTGTCGTAATTTCTTGGTAATCTTTCAACAGATAATTTAGCTTTCTGCCAATCAATCGAAATATTTTAGAAGTTTTTTATAAACGCCAATCGGGATACTGATTGTATCTGCGTTGTCACTGTTGAATTTATTAAATTAAAATTATCAATGCATCGTATGAATTATTTTTTTCCAGTTTTTTTTAGGATAGGATGTAAATTACTCATTGTTTTCAGTTTGTCAACAAAAACAAAAATCAAAATATGTTGAAATATTTCAAAACTATTATTTTTTATATGTATTAGCAATCCATCATTCCTTGAATCAGAGATTTCAATTCATTTTTTATTTTGATTATAAAGTACACTACTACACTACCTACTCTCTTTTTGACTTCAGCCGCACACTTCAAGTTAATCACTTGACTAAAGCCGCTATTCCATGCCCTACATATAAATTTAAGTTTTCAAACAATCATAAAATATTTATTCCACCGTCCTGAAGTAGTCTCAGCTGGGCAACGCAACCATTCTCACATTGTGCCAAAAATGACACAAATCAATACAGTGGTATAGAGCACACAGTGTAACAAATGAATGTCAGAATGAGTTGAGTGTGTGCCAAGAACAGTTGAAATTTCGCCGGCTACATTTGGATATAGTCAATAATACTCCAAATTACTCTCTAACATTCTTTGTAAATTTTGTTAAAAAGTTCAGTGCATTGCATATTTTGAATTTGTAAGAAGAATGGAATCGAATATAGAGAAAAGTGAAGGTAGTTTGTTGTACAAGTTTTGCATTTTTTTAAAATTCAGAATGGATCTTTTTGCTTTTCTACTTTGAATTTGGCGATTTCAATTGTGGTTTTTTCAATTTTTGAAACATTCGAATATGAAACGACGAAGAGAAGATGATGATAAAGACCAACCCACTGCCAAAAAGGTCTGCAATTCACCGAATTTTTTGATGACTTGCTTGGGATGTGGTCAATTCTTACAAACACATTACGGTCAACTTGAATCTCAATTCAAAAACCATGTGTGTAACAACGTGACGACGAAAACAATGAGTAATTTACATCCGATCTTAAAAAAACTGGGAAAAAATAATTCATACGATGCATTGATAATTTTCATTTAATAAATTCTACAGTGACAACGAATTTGTTTTTTTTCGAATTTAATGAACGATCAACGTGCCATCAATGATTAAAAACACCAAAATATAATCAGTGAATAATAAAACAGTGCACCGTTTTTTTTTTTCATTTATCTGCCGATAAAATTCACATTTAATTATAAAATCGTGTAAACAAAAATATACGAAAAATCAAAAGAATAAATTACAATGCATTGAATTCAAGAACGAAATGATATTTTATCACGGATATCCGTCTGGAAATAATAAAATTATGTAAACTTGCATTAATTTCTGATTTATTTATTTGAATCTGACTGTCAAATCTTAGCTTTACCAACTGTCAAAACTTGACAACTTTTTCAATAGGGATTCGCTTAGTTCACCGGGCCACCGCTCATAGCTGGCGCTGTCAATCATGTTGCCTCTTGTCTTCATGCTATGATTTTAGGACCACAACACAGAAAAAAATATGTTGGTAAATATATATGGTTCCGTGGTATTTCCAATGTCAAAATGATTTTTATACATTCAATTTACCACTTTTACACATAAATTTTACCAATAGCAAATATTTTCATAGCACCGCCATCTGTTTCTCAATCTATCATCATCGATTTGTCAAAATATATGCGAATTGATGATGCTTCGGTAAAATTTATGTACAAAAGTGGTAAATTTAATGCATGAAAACGATTTTGACGTTAGAAATACCACCAAACCATATATATTTACCAACATATTTTTCTCTGTGAAATATGGAATGATTCAATTTTTAAATCTCAAAACCATCATAGTTTGTCCCAGGGTAGTCAAATGGACCTGCGGAATACATTTAGTACGTATATTCGCGGTACTTTCCATATTAAATTGAATTTTCAAGCAAAATAGCCACATTCGCTTGAGTCAGTCATGCGCCTCAACGACTACTACAATACTGCTCAAAATTGGATGGAATCTTAGTGCTATGAAGTCCAAACCATTTTTGATAGTCGTCCACGAGTCGAAGATTGGATTTGAGCGCAAATTGATTAATAATTTTGCGTATGGCGTACGTGTACGAATTTTATGAATTTCGTCTATTTTGGCTGCAAATTTGAGAAATTTCACATCAAATATGGAATGATTGTATTTACGAATCTCAGAACGTATATAGTTTGGCCCAGAAAAGTCATATGGGCTAGCGAAAAACAATCAGTAGGCTTATTTGTGGTAATTTCGTTCAAAAATGGCATTTTAAGGGCAATAAACTTATATTCACTTGAGAGCATGGCGCGCCAAAACGGCTATACCAATATTGCTCAAAATTTGATAGGATCTAAGTCTAATAATTTCCAAACAATGGTGAAAATTTGAAACCGATCGGTGGAGTCGTTTTTGAGCTATCGTGGTTTTTGAAACGTGACAACGGACGGCGGACAGCGGACAACGTGCCACAGCCCCACATCAATATGAGCTAAAAACGGTTCTACCGTATCCCTATGGGTTCCAAACTTATAGAAAACTCATTTTTGGGGTTTCCAAAATTGGGCCAATCGCAATACTTTTACGCATCACGTGGTGTGCGGAAAAGTAATATGGGGTTGGCTGAGAATCGAAACTGACTTTAAATATATATATTAAAGAATCTCATCCTCTTGCACGGTACGGGTAATGAGATCGGTCACTTCGGATTCGTCCGCAGCAGCAGCTGGTTGATTGCGATTTGAATGATGCGAACGGAATGGATTTCCACTGGATGGTGCATCAAAATGTTGAACATTCACGTTGCTGTTACAAACGAAAGCCCCCCCGGCGAAAGCCTCATATCGTCGTAGTCTACCATGAGGGAGCTCGCGAATACCATGAACTTCACGTAAAAGCTTTCGGAAATCATTATAAATATGAAATGTGGGGTGAGGCTCAGCGCATTCAATGCATCACAACTGTGAATAGGTAAACAAACAACTCATTAGAGGCAAAATGAACTCTCAAAGAATGATTGGCGATTGGCATCAAATCACACACAAAATAAAATTGGAGTAAAATTTACTCCACTTGGAGTATGCCTACCGTAGAAAATTTAATTTAAAAAAGACAAAGTTGTTAATATCCCAAACAAAACAATAATAATGACAACGTTAGACAAAAAAAAGAAACGTCTATTTATTTCGATTTGATTCAACTGGTGTTTCGTTTTGGAATATCTTTTTTTCAGAGCTCAGAAGTTCTGGTGGTAGACGATAACTTGATCCATCGTTCATTTTGTAAATGTGTTTTTGAAATACTGAAAACAACGGCTTGAGTTGAGCGTGGAAATCAAGTTTGAATACCATATGAATTTTGAAAAAAAAATCAACAACACGAATTGCGTCAAAATGCTCTGGAACCTACAAATGAAATGAAATAAAGAGAAAAAAAAGCAAAAAAGGCACATTTGTGTTATTAATTTTGATCGTTCCAAATTGAATTAGCACAACTAACACTTAGCAAATGCTTATTCAAATTTATGTAAAATCGCCTTTCAGATTCGTCATTATTTGTATTCGTGATTGTTGATGAGATCATAATGATGTGCGGATGAGCATTCTTCTGGTTTATAAGTTTCACCGGGTCTGCATTTGGGTCCTATAATCAAAAAAGTACATATTAAGAAGAAAAACAATTGTTATGGATAGGCGTCACTTACCAACATTTACCTTCTTTTTGCTTCACAATGCCCGGTTCTCTCAATCCTATCTCAAAATACGCAACAATGACTAAATGACCAAAAAAATATCCTATTTCAATTGAATTGCTTGGCCAAGACTATAAATCAACGTTGGGTACCTTAATTTCCTTTTTTTTAATTGACGGTGCAGCTCTCAGCTTCAAACGCCGGCCGATGTCCCTCTTAACTCGTCACAAATTCGTTGATTATGCCCTCAGCTTCGTGTCTCAGTCACTTCTTCTCTCTTCTTAGCTGTCGCGGAATCCAAACTCACGTCTTCGATCGCTCACTCGAAAAACTTGGCTGATGTTGAAAATATTGGTTTAGTCACATTTAGTACAATTGGTTTCTCTCACTGTATTGCTTTCTCTATATTGACACTTGCATGCACTCACACCACTTGATTCAATTTTCTTTCAGCACAAATACATACATAAACATTTACCGCGCTGTCAAACATCAACTCACTGTAAGAGTTAGTTCATCCATAACATTCATACAATAAATATCTTGTTCATTTAACATTAAACAGAATCGTCATTCATTTAATTTATTTTACATTGCTAGATCTTTGCGGATTAAGGTAAACTTAATATTTCTTAGCAAAATTCCGCTCCCAACGAAAACCACTGTCAAAATTGACCCATTTCAATTAGATGTCTTTTAATCAAATTTATGATTTACGCTTATGCTGGTTAGTTCTATCTGCTGGTTTTCTTCCTTCTTGGTCTTCTTTGTTGTCTTGTCTTCTTCAGCACTATCGTTTGAATTCCTATGATCACTTGGCTTTACTAACAATTCGGATTTTTCCACTTGAATCTCAGCGATAAAAATGCTTGGTCTTCACACGATGCGATTCAAACTTGTAATGCCGTGTGGTGTTGTTAAAATATTTCCGTATAATTTCAATATTTTTGTTTAAATTCAATTTAGTTCCGTCTTGTCTTTCCGGGTTTTGTCCATTATATATATGCTTGCTCTAATAAAATACTTTGTCAATTACTATCCATCACGCTGAGTAGTTTCATTTCTAGCTTACTACAGGTTATGGGCGAAACTTGCTACTCAATTGAAATTGCGCTGTGTTGAATCTCTGTTAAAAGTGTTTTTCTTTGTTTTTTGATTGTAAATTGTTTTTTGAAGATAAAACAATGTCGGCCGGTAAATTACATTCCATAGAAAGACTTCGTGGACGCGAAAATTACGACACTTGGAAGATTGCCGCTCGATCGTACCTCACAATCAATGGTTACTGGTCTTGTACCACTTCAACTGCTGCTCCAGGTTCAGATGAGGCCATCATAGAAAAACACGCGAAAGCCCTCTCAGAGATAACACTAATGATTGAACCTAGCCTATACTCATACATAGGTGGCAAGGAATCAGCAAAAGAGGCATGGGAGGCACTGGCAGCGGCATTCTCTGATTCTGGTACTTGTCGAAAGGTGTCAATTCTTCAACAATGGATTTCGGTAAAACTGAACGATTGCAGCTCGATGGAGGAATATGTCAATTCGATGACTAGCCTCTGGACTAAAGTGAGGTCTGCGGGTTTTACGATTGAAGAGGAAGTAGCGGCTTCCTTAATGTTGGCTGGATTGCCGGGCGAATACAAGCCTATGATTTTGGCCATCGAAAATTCAAAAGAAAAATTGACGATGGACTACATAAAAAATCTGTTACTTCAAGGAACGGCGTTGGAGAATTCAACAGAACAAAGTGCTCTCTTCGTAAGGGGAAAAAAGAAATTTAAAAAAGTGAAATGTTTTCATTGCGGCGGACCGCATTTTGCGAAGAAGTGCTTCAAGAAAAAACAATTTAACAAACAAAGTGAAAATAAATCAGACGATCATGTTTTGTTTACATCATTTTTCGCCGATCTATCTGAAGAATGGTTCATTGACAGTGGGGCCACGGCCCATATGACAAAAAGTGATACAAATTTGTTGAATAAGCGTGACCCAATTAAAAATGACGTCGTAGTAGCGAACAGTCAAAAAATTCAAGTAAAAAGTGTCGGTGATATAAAACAAAAGGTGCTGACGATGGACGGTGAGAACGAAATCTTGATAAAAAATGTCCAACATGTTCCAGATATTTGTGCGAATTTATTATCGGTATCGCAAATAGTGATGAATAATAACACGGTTGTTTTTAACAAAAATGGTTGTACAATTTACAACAAAGACAAAAAAATTATCGCAACTGGAACTCTACAACATAACATGTTTAAGTTGAACTCGGTATCAAATTGCGCATTCGGCGCAAAAAGTGCATCGAACACTACTTTATGGCATCGTCGTTTTGGTCACATTTCTGTGTCAAACATGAACTTTATAAAAAAATTTGCTGACGTCGATACAAACACCAAAATAAATTGTGTGACTTGTGCGGAAGCGAAAATAACACGAAAACCATTCACAAATGAGGGCACAAGAGCGAATGATTTTCTGGAAATAGTGCACAGCGACGTATGTGGACCAATGTCAACAAATTCAATCGGCGGGGCGCGATTCTTTGTTACATTCATCGATGATTTTAGCCGAAAAACGTTTATTTACGTAATTAAAAACAAGAGTAATGTTTTCGATTGTTTTATAAAATTCAAAAACAGTGTCGAAAACCAAGTAAGCAAAAAAATCAAAATTCTTCGCACGGACAATGGCGGAGAATATTGTAATAAAAAGTTTGATTTTTTTCTTGCTTCGAATGGTATTATCCATCAAACGTCTTGTCCATATACTCCTCAGCAAAATGGTCTCGCTGAGCGCTTCAATCGAACGATTACTGAACGCGCTCGATGTATGTTATTTGATGCAAAACTTCATCGGAAATTTTGGGGCGAGGCAGTGGCAGCTGCTGTAAAAATGATTAATTCAGTCCCAAGTTCTTCAACAAAATTAATTCCTGATTACGTATGGAATGGGCGAGAAATAGATTATTCATTTTACAAGGTTTTCGGTTGTAAAGCTATGGTTATGATACCTGCAGAACGAAGAAAAAAATTCGATAAAAAGGCCGTGGAATGCATTTTTGTCGGTTATTCCGATGAACAAAAGGGTTACCGATTCTTCAATAGACAAACAAAAAAGATTATAATTAGTAGAGATGCTGTTTTCTTTGAGGATCAGTCAGTATCGGAAAATGTGGGGAACAACAATTTTGAATTTCCTGTTTTAATCAATGAATCACCGAACATTGACGGGAATGAGATGCTTGAAAATTCACAAGATCGAGATGAAGTGGCTTCGGGTTCGGAAATCATCGAATTAGGAGGAAATGGCAACACTGACGAATCGTTTTTTCATGGTGTTAGTAATTCGACTGCTATAAACACGAACAATTCAAATGAAGACTTTCACCCAACGCTTTCGGATGCTAACAATCCAGATATTTCAAGTGACGACTCTCAAAACTCTACTGAAGATACGGTACAGAATATGGACGATGAAACTTATGAACCGAGCGGGCCTTACGTTATGGATAGAAGCGAACGGCCTACAACACGTAATATGTTCAATCCTTTTGGATTTTTACATTCAAATTTCGCTTTTTGTAGTGACTTGTCCATGAACGAGGCTTTAAATGGTTCTGAATCGAACAAATGGCGCGACGCTATGCAGGAGGAAATGAACTCACTCTACGAAAATGGTACATGGATTTTGGTGGATCCGCCAAAGAACAAAAGGGCGATAAAATGCAAGTGGGTATTTAAAAGAAAATTAGATGTGCATGGGAATGTAAACAGACACAAGGCGAGACTGGTAGTCAAGGGCTGCAGCCAGCAGCACGGCATTGATTACGATGAAGTTTATTCTCCAGTTGTACGATATGCATCGATAAGATATTTGATGGCTGTTGCAGTACAGTTTGATTTAGAAATTTTTCAACTTGACGCTGTAACCGCCTTTTTGCATGGCGAACTGGATGAGGAAGTGTATATGCAACAGCCGGAGTGTTTTGATGACGGAAGTGAAAAAGTGTGCCTTTTAAAAAAATCACTTTACGGTCTAAAGCAAGCAAGTCGTTTGTGGAATTTAAAATTGAGCACGGTTCTAATTTCAGCGGGTTACACATCGTCGAAACTTGACCCATGCATTTATTTCAAACTTGTTGATAATAAAATGATATTTATTGCCATTTACGTCGATGATGTACTTTACTTTACCAACTGTGACGTTTTTCGTGTTGAGCTGTGTAACATTTTGACTTCAAATTTTAAAATGAAAAATCTGGGCAAAGCAGAGTTTTGTCTTGGTTTACGCATTACACGTGACGCTGGAACCATCTCTCTCGACCAGGAGAGATACATTGAGCAAATTCTTCAGAAATTTAATATGAGCGACTGCAAGCCAATCGACACACCTTTTGATTCGAATCAACGGCTTGTGAGGCCTTCGATTGAAAACGTCGACTTTGATCGCGAACAAATACCTTACCAACAAGCGGTTGGTTGTTTATTGTATTTAACCCAGGGAACTCGTGGCGATTTGGCTTACGCAGTAAATACAGTAAGCCGTTTCAACAATTGTTTCGATAAATTGCATTGGATTGCAGTAAAGCGTATTTTTAGGTATTTGAAGGGAACTTCTAAATTAAAATTGACTTTCTCGAAAAATGCAAATAAGTATGTACATGGTTTCACGGATGCGGATTGGGGGTCTGACGTTGATACAAGAAAGTCATGCACCGGCTATGTTTTTATAAAATCCGGTGCGGCTATCTCTTGGTGCAGCAAGCATCAACCCACCATTGCATTATCAACTGCAGAGGCTGAGTACATGGCTTTATCAGCTGGCACCCAAGAAGCATTGTGGTTGAAGCAATTGGAGGATGAATTATTTAAACTTTATAAGCCTATCAATATTTTTTGTGACAATCAAAGTACCATTAGAATTGTCGAAAATGGTGGTTATTCGGCTAGAACAAAACATATTGACATCAGACATCATTTTGTTAAAGAAAAATTAAGTAAGAAATTGATCATTTTACATTACATTCAAACCGATAAAAATCCGGCGGACGCACTTACAAAACCGCTAAGTAAGCCCAAATTTTTGCAATACAGGAAGAGTTTCGGTCTAATTTAGTTTTTGTTTTTATTTTTAGTAAAATATAAACTATAAACACATTTAAATTAGTGGTATGGGCATTAAAGCAATAGTATTTAAAGCGGTGTTACTTAGCATTTAATCATTCATTTGGTTTCCGACTCTTGAACGTTCGGATCATAGAAGTTCAAATCATTTCTTCATCGAAATTTTAACTGAGCCAGAACGGATAGAAGCATGGGTGGAGGTTCGAGTAAACACGAAGAGGCCAAAATCGTCGACGCCACTGGAACGGTGAATAACAACATCGTAGTGACGGATCCGGTTTTTATACGAAACGATTACATTTTGTTCCTTATCGCTGTCATTTGTATTATCAAATTGCTGGAATTTCTTTACCTGATCTACCGTAATCATCAAAAGAATCTCAAGAAGAAGTACACAAATAACCCAGCATAAATAGAATTTAAGGAGGAATGTTAAAATATTTCCGTATAATTTCAATATTTTTGTTTAAATTCAATTTAGTTCCGTCTTGTCTTTCCGGGTTTTGTCCATTATATATATGCTTGCTCTAATAAAATACTTTGTCAATTACTATCCATCACGCTGAGTAGTTTCATTTATAGCTTACTACAATATTAAACCGACATGGTATATACCATAGTAGACCATTGACAATGTACAAGCAGCTCTATTCAAACGCAAACGTGTTGTCATAATTGTCATTTATATGTTTGATGAATGCGTTCAAAGTGTTCATTCAAATATATTAATAATAAAATCGAAATATGCGAACCATAAATTATAATATTTATTTATTTATTTAAAGAATTTATATCTTTTGTTGGTTTTCAAAAGGAATTTTATTGTTTAATTATAATGAAAAACATTTCTCTTAATTTCATGAAATAGTCCAAAAACAAATTATGATTATTTACTGAAATCATATGGTTATCTTAAATGTGTTCAATTTTCTTGGACGTCTAATCAATTTCATCAAAACTCAATTTTGCGATATCTTGATTTAATCTAATCAATAAAATATGTTCAAGGCTTGAATCACTTAGGCGTGTGCGATGTGATGTTAAAATAAGAGCTAATGCAGAAAAAGACCTTTCTACAGTTGTTTGAGTTGGAGGAATAGAAAATACAGTGACTGCTAATCGAAACAATTCAGGGTTCACATCTTTTTTACTATTCCAATAATCCCAAACAGAAGTTTTCAGAGATTCGTTTGCTCCATCAAAGTCAATCAAAATATTTCTTATGAACTCTTCATCACTTTTATCACGACGATCGTTGTCGTGTATCACGACTGAACTGTTATGAATAGAGCTACAAGCATCCAGATAATTGTTCATATCATCGAACGAGTTGCTCTCATCAGTGTCATTGTCTACAACTATATTTTCTTGTATTTGTCCATCTTCAGATTCCGTTCGAGCATTTTGTTCGATTTTTTTCATTCTCAAATATAAATTGATCAAAAATTGCAATGCAAGTGGCTTTTTATCTTTCAAACCACGTTGAAATCGGGGATCCAAATAAATTGCTCCAACCATTGCCGGATTATCCATCAACATTTCGTGATAAGTATCCATTTCTTTCAGCAAGTTTCTCGATAAATTATCCTCGGATTTCGCTAATTTAATGCGTAATACAGTCCAATATCCATAGAAGTCCGAAAGTGTGACAGCTTCCGATTGAAGTAGTTTTGTGTATTTATTAAATGGATTCAGGATTTTCTTAAGATGTTCCACATATTCCCATTCACTTTTGGTTAATAGAACATTTTTCAATGGATTTTGTGCTACAGCTGTGTCGCAAAACGCTTGCAAATCCCACAGGCGATTTAGCTGAAATAGCAAATAAAACAAAATTTTCAAAATAAATCAATGTTTTCCTATAAATCGAAAAATTACCATTGAATAAACTGAATTCCATCTAGTTGCCACGTCAAGAATAGCCATATTATATCCACTTGACTTTAGCATTGCCCGAAGCGTCGGAGATCGCAGTTTCTTAGCCAATTCCCGGCATTTCTCGATTATTTCTAATGCCTCAGGTGTATTTTTGATTGCGTGAGAAACAACTAAATTTATGCAGTGAGCAGCACATGATATTCCGTGAACTAAACAGGTGTGGTTGATCTCATGGAAAAGAGATCTAACTTCAGACAGAAGAGTATCATAATAATTGTCATCGAAAATGCTAGCGTCAATAAAGTCCTCTTCATCGCTGTCGTCATCAATGCCGTCCACCTGATCGCCTTGAAGCTCTGCATTTAATAAAGCGATTGACTTAATCATATTTTTACCATTATCCGATGTCACGGAAATGATTTGTTCCATTCTGATATTGAATTTGAGTAAATTTGTCACTATAATTTCTTTAATATTTTTGGCCGTGTGAGTGAAGTGAAGAGCATGCATGCCAATTGTCCGTACACGAGTTTTTCCATCGTGAAAATAGGAAATATTCACACCCAAAACAGCTCTATTGTAACGACTAGCTATATCAATCATTAAACATATCACTTTGTTTTTGGCTTCTGCAGCAATCACATCAATTATCGCATTAGCTCTTCTTTCAATTTTTTGCTTGATACTTTTTCTGTTTATCACCAAATCGATTCCTTGTCGCTTCAGTGAAATCACGTAAGGTTCCAATATTTTCTTGAATGCAGGATACTCCACCACAGAAATTGGCAATGCATTGATTGTAATCAGGTCGACACAGGCATTCCAAATTTCATCGAGATTTATTTTAACACGAATTTCAATTGTTTTATCAAACAAAAGGTGCTTGATTTCCTTATTTTTCTGAATTGCTGTGTAAATTTCCATATGGTGTACGTGCAAATGTCTAATAGATGCTGATGAACTGTGATATTCCTGTTCACAACCGACGATTTTGCAAGCAAATGTTTTTGTGCCATCATCCGAAATCTGCGACGAAAAGCATTGAATCGCTTGTTTATATTTATATTTGATAACTTCGTCAATAGAAATGGCCATTTCGTCAATAGAAGTGTGCACACGTTTTTGCAAATGACCGGCCGCTTTCAATTATTTTTGACAGATTATCAAAGCTGTCAATTCACACAACTTTGAGCGGGAAACGATGAATATATGTATGTATGTATGCAACAGACCACGATTGCACATTTCGCAGAGGAGAAAAGAGACAAAAATAGTGTCATAAATTGGCGCTCATTATCACTTTTCGGTCTTTTGCGAACAAAGTGTTAACTTTTCAAACTGTGTTCAAAGCTATCGAAATGTATTTTCTTGTGAAATTAAAAGAAACTCATCAAAAAACAATTATCCCCCAAAAATGGGTTTTGAATTTGGACTGGGAAAAATTACTCAGTTACGGCAGGCCATACATTAAGCGAACTGTATTCAAAGTTTTCATTTGCAATCTCATTGGAACTGAACCAGATTTTCACTTGAATTTGTGCTCTATTTTGAACACTGAACGACCAGCATGCTATGAAGCATTCATCATCAAATGTTTCGGTAATATATATTTTTATAAATGTTCATGAGCATTGAACACTGCAGTGTTTTTATTTATTTTATAAATTTTGTTTGAAATCGGTGAAACAGGCACTTTGGAGGAGGGTTTGAAATGTTATCCTGATGCAAGTCTGCAGTACATCGGTCCATACATTGCAAGATTGAGCGAATCAGACATTGATATGATTCAAGATATTCTGAATGAAAGTGAAGAGGATGATGAAGATGGTGTGACTTTTGTCGAACAAAATAAACCGTTTCCGTGGCCTCGCAAATCGACTCAAAATACGACACGTCAATCTGGTTAATTTTCTGAATCGATTGACGACAGTTTGTCGATTTAACTGTAATTCATTTTATTAATTTTAAATCAGCTCTGAATCAATCTATATATTTTGAAATACTACCATAATTTCGAAGCGACGCTGTACATCACTACTAGACAATAAAAATCATACTCATGCATACTGAATCAACGTTCTCATTTTTGTCTTCAAAATTCATTTATTTCAGAAGTTATAAAGGTTATATAGATATAGATTTTTTTTATTCTTTCTGAATGATGCGAAAAAGAAAATGATTTAATGACTTTTGGCCGCTGTGTCTATCCTAGTTGTTGCTTTCGTTTAGCAACGTAGTCCGAAAATCTTATCGATCTTAGTGAATCGTTTCCAATGCGTTTGATGAATGTGTCTGTTGGAAAAATCATACATGGAAATACAGTTAACAAAATGAATTAGAGTCTATCAATCTACAGCCTAACAAACCTTTGATAAATTGCATCTTGCTTTTGTCAAACTTTCCACTCATGAAATTATAATTTCCAATGGCTGATGCGATCAAAATTGAAACAAACTTTGCGTCATAGAAAATTGAGTCGAATGGTGAATTTTTCCAACCAAAAAGCAAATCAACCACACCATATTTCAGCTCAACTCCATATTCTTGGAAAAAAAACTGTCCATTTTTCTGAAAAAAAAAGAGATTAATGTTAAAGAAGTGAGTTCAATTCAATTATAACTCTAGAGTAAGTGTTATCAAACGTACAAATGAACATTTTCCGGGAAAGAACAAATGCATCACATTCAATTTATGCTTCACAGCTTCTGCTGTTATTTGTTCTTCGTATTTTGTCTTCTTATTCAATGTATCATCGAAGTGATTTTGACCGCTTGTTTTTTTACACATTTTTTCGTAGCTTTTTGGCTCAAGAATCCGAAAAAAATCCGGAATTGGTGCCTTCTTATTACTTTCAACACTTCCAACTGCTGTTCTGTTCGGAGGCGAAAACAGTTGCATCGAACCAATACTGTCTGTGTCGCTTTCACCTGATTGCTGGGGCTGATTATTTGATTGAGTTTCCCATGCATCGAAATCGATTTTTGAATTCATTGGTAATGGATACGGTTGGTCTGGTTCACAAAATACATCGGAATCAGATGTGTTAAATGATGTTTTGCGTTGTTTTGTAGACTTCATTTGTGGACGATTTTCAGCATTGGATTTTGAAGGTGATTTCTTACGCTTCAAAGAATTTTCTTTTCCCAAGTGTTCACCACTGTCTTTGTTGACTGTAACGTTGACTTCTGATACAGCCGTTGATTTTGGCAATCGATTAATTTCACGAAA
This sequence comes from Aphidoletes aphidimyza, assembly GCA_030463065.1. NCBI lineage: Eukaryota > Metazoa > Arthropoda > Insecta > Diptera > Cecidomyiidae > Aphidoletes > Aphidoletes aphidimyza. The sequence continues at coordinate 9,204,864 of CM059998.1, read as the reverse complement.
TGGCGTTCGATTGCTCCCGATGGGAAGCAAATTTCCAATGTTTTCACTTGATTCTATCGTAAGTTGTAAAACAAATAATAAAATATAAGAACATGATTCAATTAAATAATTATAACTAACCAACAACATCAACACGAGACGGCTGCTCCATTGTATCAGCCATTTCAATCTGAGTTCTATTATCCAAATCAGTGAAGATTTTGTTATCACTTGTGCTGGTTGATGCAACCACACCACTTTCATGACCAAATGTTCGCAAATATTGCAAGCCTGTTGTCAAAATGGAATAATATTAAATATATTCGCCATATTTGTATCAATTGAAAAATTCAACAGATGTTTGATCAAGGCAAAATAACATACCAGTTAATTCAGTAGACTGAACATGTTCACATAATGACTGACGCGTTTTAGCATCATCACAATCACACGTATCCTCAGAACATGAATTTTCACCTCTTGTGACGAAATTTGAGACTTGTGAGCTGGTTGATGTATTCGATTCATCTATTGTCAAAATAAACAGTGAAAACACAAACATTAAATCAATTAGGATTTTTGAAAAAATTCAAATTTCATGGATATTATTTTACCTTGTTGTTCTTCATCATCACTTTCATTTATAATATCCTGGATGGTGTTTACTTCTTCGGGTGTCAAATCAATGAACAAGCTGTTCATTGCTTTCAATTTAGCATCAACGGTTTCACGAATAGCTAGTTTTTCATTATCGCGGTCTCCTTCTTGATCGGAATCATCATCGCACGCTACCGAAGGTAATAAACCGAAATTATGGAGACGAGCACGCTTTATTTTGCTGTCACTGTAAATTTTCGGTATTATAGCTCGTCGTTTGTTATCATTCGCTTTTTTTTCGTCCTCTGAAATGTGTACAGGTTTGAGGTTATGTTTGCATACATTTTATTGTATTTTGTTGTGGTAAATTTTACTCACCGAAATATTTATAAATCCGAGCCCAATAGCAACCATCATTGTTTTTATCAAAACAGTTTGAAATATCAAGTTTGAAATTAGCAATTTTTGTGGCATCTGGTGAATAAAACACTACGTGCCTTTCACCTGAATTCACACCATCGTTCGAATGCTTCCAGAGATACACTTGATTTACCCATTTTAGTGGTACCACAAGATGTTCAAGAGAACATTCCATAACGTAATAACGACAAACATTTATAAAATATTCACTACCAAATTGGTAGTACCAATTGATTTTTCGATTAAGCTTGAACTAATAAATCTTCAAATTATTCACACGTACCGTCGAATCGCACGACTGAAGTTGACTGAATGTCAAACTGTTTGAATACCAATGAACGCATCCATTCACACGTACACGAAGAACGAATGTATTTTAGACCGCTGTACATTGACTGGTATATACAGATCTGAAGTATATACCAAGGTTTAGTATACGTCGGTCAATCCAATTTCAACACTGAAACAAAGTGCTTTTATTTTGACGTATTCCAAAGTTCACTGGCTAACCATACAGTTAGAGTAATCGGTACGTTTACTCCTTTTTCTATTTCGTTTACTCTGATGTCAGTGTTATGATACATATTACTCACACATTTGAATAGCCTACACCGATCTGAGATGCGCGCTCAGTGAATGTTGTTGTGTGTTAAGAACTTAAGGAGAAGTTATGAACCGAAAAGGAGAAATGTGTTTCATTACACTGACATTGGAGTAAACGGAATAAAAAAAAACAGAGTAAACGAGCCGATTACTCTAACCTTAAGGGTACTGTCACTCAATTTCTTCTTTGTGTGAACATATGCTGAACCATTGAAAAATAAAACAGCAGGCGATACAACTAAAGCAATGGAAATTATTTTTGTTAAAGTGGGAGAACGCAATCGAAATTTGCATACTGACGAAAGAAAAGGCCATGGCTGTGCGTTCTGGCCATTCAACATTGCTCAGTTGAGCCATGTATCTGAATTGTAGCGGCATTTTCGTCACATCGTTGATATGGGCTTTATTCAATCCATAAATACAGTCTTTAATGACACTCTCGAGAGTGATCACCATCTTGTCTGAAGAACGCGGTGTTATCCTGGTCCACCGCTGTATTGACTTTGAACAGGAATAGAAGTGACGCTAAATCCGTGAACCGTGTGGCCACTAAACACCGTTTGTAGATGATTGCATGGAATGCTGCAGAATGTTCGCATTTTAGCACTTCATTCAAAGTTATTTTGATGCACGAATATGCTTGATTCGCTTCGAGCTTCGTTCACTACCCTACCCTTCCACTGTCATTCCCTTCCACCACTGTGAGCAACTAAACCGTTCCATAATTCCCAAATATCACCTTTATCGCCACAACGGTAATTTCAGCAGTCACGAAAATGTTAGCTTTACTTATTTTCCGCTTACCCCATGCAAAAAAAAGTGTGTCCGTTCGCGTGATGTTTTCGTTGACACCGCAAACACCTATTCCCATAGATGGGCGCAAAGTCACACAGATCACAGATTACCGGAGTCACAGATTACAGGGGAAACAAGGAGTAGAATCAAAGCGGTGAAGCGACATACAAATGCGCTAGGGCACGTAGTAGGCTACGCTATATGATTTGCATATTTGCAAAAATTCGCATACTCACACAAGAATTTGGGTCGCTTTTATTCCGCTACATAGATATTATTATGTGTCTGATCTCTATTTGCGGTTAAAATGTCAAATATTCCCCTGGTAGGGATAAATTTCATACTGATTCTGTAACTAAAATTGTATGAAATTCATCCCAATGTGCGGAATTATTTGACGTTTTGACCGCAAATAGGGATCAGACACATAATAATATCCGTCTAGCGGAATAAAAGTGACCAAAATTCTTAAGTGAGTATATGACATGCTTGGCGGAATAATGTAACATAGAAAAAGTCCGCGGAAAAATATTCGAGAGCCAAATGCATAAACATTTAGCTAAATTCACGCATTTTGGCGCGGCTAAATACGAATATATTTTACATGTGAGTCCGGAGGCATGCTTCAAGCAAGAATCTTCCCAAATACAAATCCACGATGAACAGACATCGTCACGATGTTTTTCATCGTGACGATGCGGCAAACGACAGCGACGCATACACACCGCATAAGCATAGAACGTTAGACTCTGTGCAAGTGGCTACTAGATTGCTGCTTGTGTGTACGCTTGAGTGTATGCATCGCTGTTGTTCGCCGCATCGTCACGATGAAAAACATTGTGACGATGTCTGTTCATCGTAGACTTGTATTTGGGTTACCATTCAAATAACAAGTCAAGAACTGCAATACAATTTAATTTCTGAAACGCTGTAATGCAAAACCTAAAGCAATTTACCAAATCAATGAAAATCATGTTTTTGATTCGGTAAATCATAATTTCTGTTTAATAATTTTCTGGAAAACTTTGGAATGGTATGTATAAATCTACTAGCGGGGCCCAGCTCGCTTCGCTTCACTGAAAATTAAAGATTTCACAAACAACACAGATTGAATTAAAAAACCAAAAACAATTGGAATATTTTCGAGAGATCAGTTAATTTTATTGGCGCAATAAAATTTTTCTTATAACTCTAGCTATAAATGAACATGAATATTTTGGTCGTTATTTATATTATTGCAAGGCTCGTTGATACACAACATTTTTGGTCTGTCCATTTTCTGTGTATATAATCAACGAACTTGGCTTACCAACACGTGAACATGCAACATATAGCTGCCCATGTGAAAAAACTGGATACTCCAAATCAATGCCACATACTTCCAAAGATTGCCCTTGCGCCTTGTTAATGGTAATGGCAAAAGCAAGACGAACAGGAAATTCAAGACGTTTGAACTCAAATGGCAAATCAGATGGAATCATTGGAATTCGAAGAATCAAAACATCTTCGCCTTTGTATTTTCCTTTCAAAATGGTTGCTTCGATGAGATTATTCATTAACTTTTTCACCGCAAGCCTAGTTCCATTGCAAAGTCGTGGCTGACTTATGTTACGGAGACATATTATCGGAGCTCCAACCTTCAATTGCAATAAATGTGGTGGTAAACCCGGCAAATCGAGTGAATTCAAAAATTCAGTTGGATAATGCACTACATTATCTGGATCTACGACGCTATCAACTGACTTGTAGGTCACTAATTGGCCCGAAATATCATTTTGAATAGCCGAATTAAGCTCACTGACATCTTTGTTCTTTGCTGCCAATATGGCTCGTTCACTCAACCAATCATGATTTTTGTATTGCTGAGATATATTTGGAAACACACTCTGAATTAATTCTTGTTTGCTTTGTGCAATACGACAAAAATCGTCTGGTAATATTATCTTGTCAGTGATGACATCAACTGGCATAGTACCATTTCCGATCGCCAACAATTGCTTTGAAAATACTTCGGCTGATCGATCGTTTTGCAATTGAACTTGCATATTAATAGTTAATGTGAGTGTTTTCACATATTTCCACAAAAATGAAGATTTCAAACAGGCATTAAGTTGATCAGCAATCGTAGATCGAGGAATAACAGGTAAAGTCTGTCTAAAAATTTTCATTCATCCCATACAATTATTAGGCATTGTTGCAAAACTTTTCCCATTCCAGATGATTTAGAAATGTTACATGTCGGAATTTCATTAAATTGCATATTCAAAAAAAATTAATTTCGATTTTTTCTCATGATATGTATTAATTCTCATGACTGTTGATGCCACAAATGTTGAAACTGATTTCGATTTTTTCTCATGATACGTATCAATTCCGATGATCATTGAACCGGCCAATGGAATTTTAAATGGTTTGCACATGTTTTTTTTTCTTATCTCAGAGTGGACGTACAAAACAATTAAAGAAAAATTTGATGATTTCTCACCATTGAATGAGACCAAAAGTGACCTGTTGGTAAGATACGATCTTATCCAGTCAATCATATTCACGCTCAGACCCATAGAAGGAAGCTTTCGTAACAGTAGATCGTGATTAACAGAGTCAAACGCTTTACTGAAATCAGTATAAACAGTATGAACTTCATAGCCTGCATCCATGGCCTCAGATACATAGCTGACATATTCCACAAGATTAGAATTTGTCGATTTATGTCTCACGAATCCATGTTGTTTGGGTGTGATTTTATGCTCAACAATACTCAGAAGATATTTATTTACTATTTTTTCAAATATTATGGCAAATGAGTTGGACATACAGACTGGTCTATAGTTAGATATTAGTGATTCATCACCTTTTTTGAAAATTGGCGTGACAAAGGATGTTTTAAATTCCTTCGGAACTTCAGCCAATTGGATCGATCTGTTAAATATAATTGCTAATGGGACTGAGATTTGCTGGCAAGTTTGTCTCAAAAGGAAATTTGGGAGCCCGTCAGGTCCACCATTCTTATTCAAGTCAATCTTGGTGATAATGCTAGCAACATCATTAGGTGTTATAATAAATGGGTTTACGGTAGTTGGGTTTTCATTCAAAATGATGTTGCTTGAACGGTCTGATGATTGGTCTGAGTAGGTCGACTTGAAAAATTTGGCGAATAGCTCACAAATTTCCTTGGAAGATGAAGCAGTTTCAATATCAAGTTTGAATTCGGACGGATAATTATTGGTCTGTTTTTTGTTTTTTGAATATGCCCAGAACAACTTGATATTTGATTTCATGTTTTCCTGAAGACTATCCAGATATACATTGAAGCATTGTTCAATCAGCACTTTACATTCTTTCCTCAATGCAGAAAACAAATTATGGTTTTCCGAGGATGACGATTTTTTGTATTTCAGTCTGGCTCTTTCCTTTTTTTTAAGTCGCTGCTTGAGTTCAATACTATACCAAAAGGGATATTTATGTTTGGTTCGATATTCTGGTGTGTGATTATTTATGATAGAATTTAGCACAGTATAAAATTTCTGGACCGATGAATCAATTGACATGGTGTTTAAAAAACCCCAATCTACTAAGCTTAGATCATTATTGATGTTGTCATAATTGGCTTTACGAAAATTGAGTTTTCTGTGATTGATTACTGGAAGGAATTCGACCTCAGCAGCTAGTGAACATTCAATAGGTGGATGATAAGGATCTGGATTAACCAATTGAGAGTCAGAACGAATAACAGTCACAGCTCTGTTAGGGTCAGATGTGATAATTAGGTCTAATATATTGTTTTCATGATTGACAACGTGATTGTATTGTTTGAAGTTACCAAAATTAAACAGATTCAGAAATTCATTTGAGTTTGCCGTTTGATCGAATACTACTGGCATCAGATATCCATTATCACCTAAGATCCATTTAATGTTCGATACATTAAAGTCTCCCAATATGATCACCCTGTCATTCACATTAATTTTGGAAAGGTTCTCTTTGACTTTTTCCACAAATGCCACATAGAGATGTGTGTTACTGCTCATGGGTGTTATATAAGCTGTACAAATGTAGAGAAAGCCAGTTGAACTTGATAGTTTTACGCGAATCCAGACATCTTCAATAAAGTTAGTATTCGATTCAAAGTCATAAATGCGTGTGGAATTAATGTTTTTTTTGTGCAGAATACAACATCCACCCCCCCTAGTTGTTCCAGTAAGATTATATGCTCTATCCTTTCTATAAGAGACAAAATTCTCCGTAATATATTCAGAAGAGTTAAAGTCAGAATTAAGCCATGTTTCAGTCAGACAAATAATCTCGGAATGTAGATTTTGAATGTTAAGAAAGAACTCATCCGATTTAGTCCGAAGACCTCTTACATTTTGGTAAAATAGTTCCAATGACATACTGAAAACACTAAAAATTTAGTATAATTCAATGAGTAATTTAATTACCAAAAGAAAATAATATAATAGAAGAGAATGAATGCACTTGATGATGAAGATTGACGCTAATTATGAATGTAATTTAAATAATTGATTGTTTTCAAATAATTAAATGAGAGAGCGGTAGAAAGAATGAGAAAAAAAAACAATGATTTTCAATTTATACAGTTAGTTGACAGAAAAACCGCTGTTATTTTGATTTCTTTGGACAGACATCCATCGGACTTGTTCGTTCATCCGGTTTGTTTCGTTTGTTGCTTAAAGTGGCGCCAGATTCAGCAATAATGTCATCAATTTCAAGTGTAGATCGAGCAATCGTTGGTTTTGTATTTTCTGCGACCCTTATTAGACAGCCAGATGACCCAATCCAACAGGAATGAATCAATTTGTTCTTAGTAGCTAATCTACCTGCTGCAAGTAAACGACCAAAAAAAGGAGTAACATGATTATTCAAGAAAATAGGAACCTTTTCCTTTTGCGGATCACAATCCATGACATCCTTAAGTGTGACCGGTTTCTTCGCATTAAGAACTGCCAGTTTTTTATCGAAAACCTTGAATTTGACGATGATTGCGCTGAAATTAGATGCTTTTCCCTTTGTACGATATGCTGACAATATATCCGATGCCACAATGTTGCATTCAAATGCCTTGAAAACATAAACAGCAGTCATCACTGCATTTTCACCATTCAATTGAGGAATACCAACAATGCTAATGTTGTTTCGAAGCAACTGTTGTTTATGCAGCTCATTTTCATAGGTAGCAGTTTCGATATTACGCTCAAAATTCAACAATCTCCTCTCAATTTCAACGAAACGACCATTGTGCGTCTTCAGCTCCGATTCAATTTTGTTGAATTTGCCGTTTATCGAGTCCTTGATGGAGTTCAGGTCAGATTTGGTGCATTGGTCCTTTTTTATGTCATTCAACATTGCCAAGATCATGTTGTCCTTAGCAATATCCGATGATTTTGAACGGGATGGATTTTTGGTCGATGGTTTAACGCGATTTGTTTTATTGACACGACTTTCAACAGCAGCAGAAATTCCGTCGATTATTTCCAGTGCATTTTCATCGTCACTGCGTAAAAGTGCTTCTTCACTTTCCAAATCATTAACGGGTACATGATTGCTGACACCAAAACTCGTACTTGGACCACTTTTTGCATTCGGTTTTATGCTTTTACCAATTTTATCTGATTCTGTAGTCATTTTTATTACTTTGATAGCACACGGATGAACAAAAAGCACAATGAAATCAAGATGTGAGGTTACGGTTAATGTCAACGTTCCATATTTCAGTGTTTCATTATCATATGAACAAGTTCATATTGATAATTGACAGCTGATTTGATTTGCGGTAAAATACATGCACTGAACCGGATAGATATGTATGGGTGCTTCAAAACTTCCATGTATTTAAGAACAACAACAATTGCGATTTTTATGCTCAAATGACTAAATTAAAACATTAATATTTCACAATTAAAGACACCGCAAATCACGAAACTCCAGTTGCACTTTATAATGATAATGTTTAAAAACCAGTATCTACCAAATTTCTGCGATTATTCCATCAATAAACAACATTAACAACCAAAAATATGGGAGCTATAACTTGAGAGTGTTATTCTCGCAATCGATTGACAGCTCTCCCTCCGTTTTCATGCTTGGTGATAGCACCAGTACCGACTAATTTCAACGCGATCATGAAATTCATTGAACGGCGATGAACATAATGAAAGGCCCCTTTGAAAAAGAAACAGACAAACAAAGTAAATTGATTGCAAAAAAAAAAATGAATTTACAAATTACACAATTGACTTACAATTGAATGTCAAATAATCAAGGGGCGAACAACTACCAATACTACTAAACAAACGTCAAAAGTACCGACAAGTACTGAATCAATATCTGCACATACCGATGTGCGAGATGCGATTCTGTCGATTCTCTCTATCTATTCAGTTTCGCATGCCTTCTAGTTGCGCATCAGTAGATGCAGATTCTGTTTCAGTACTATCCGGTACTTTTGACGTTTGTTTAGTAGTATTGGTAGTCATTTGCCCCTCGCAAATAATTCGCACCGGCACTACCATAGCAAGCCAATACTTGAATTATTAGTTGTTCCTCTTCACGTTGTCCAATTTCCGAATTGTACTTTGCTTTTTCATAAAATTCAATTCGCTTTCGCAAACTTCGATTTTGCGTCAGTAATGCAGCAATACGTTTAGCATCCAATGATCGCTGAACTTGACTGGAAATATTAGAAGCATTCGAAGTATTGGGTGTATGCATATGACTCCATCGTTTTTCAAAAGATGTCGCCACCAACAGATGTTTGTGTCAAATGTCAAATTTGAAATGTCAATTTGAAGCTTTGGCATTTGTCAAAAAATGTGCATCATTAAATTTTTTCATTTTTATACGCATCATATATTTTACTGTGCTCAAAAATGTCCGAATTCGTGCCAGGAAAACACCATTTGCGGGAAGTTTTGCTTCATTACTTTATTGCAAAGAAATCAGCCGCTGAAAGTTATTGCATTCTGGTAGAAGTTTGTGGGTAGTATGCTCTAGCTGAATCAAGTGTTCGTGAGTGGTTTCGACGCTTCAAAACTAATGATTTTGACGTAAACGACAAAGACCAAAAAAGTTTGAAGATGAATTACTCAGTGAAGATTCGTGTCAAACGCAAGAAGAGCTTGCAGAATCATTGGGAGTTGACCAAGCAACAATTTCCAATACAATTTCCAATTTTTTCACAATAAATGATTTAAAAAAAAAAACGATGGAGTCATATGCATACACCTAATAGAAGCAACAACAGCAGCTATACAAAAAAAAACATATGTATTTAATAGTAACAATTTAAATCGAATTTTCACAAAAATCACAAATTGAACACATACATTCAGCTTCTGCAACAGCTTGCCCTTCAGATGGAATAGGTGCAGCACCAGCTGTACAAAAAAAATTTGATGGTTTAAATTTCAATCGAATTTTCACAAAAGTCAAAAATCGAACACATACATTCGGCTACAACAACAGCTTGCAAGATATCTTCAATTCTCTCTCACACCGTTTTCGCATGAACGTAGAACAGCTGATCAACGTTTCTGTGTAGCATGTATTTGTTGTTGTACTCATTTGTATGGGAAAAACACATGCTCACTCACATACGATTTTGAGTATGTTAACATGGTTTGTTTGCGTGCGTTTATAGCCACGAACCATCGGACGCTAAATACGCGTCCAATGACGCAAAAACCATCAAAATCGGTAGAGCCGTTTTTGAGTCTATTTGCCTCATACGAATACCTTTCCATTTTTATATATATAGATTCTTGCTATAATATATATATGAAACTTGTAAATATCAATCAATGTATCTTATTAAGTTTGGTTTCATTACATTATTAGAGTGTCACGCACAGCATAAGACACAGTTTTATTCAGTGAGTGACATCGATAGAGCCTTCTATATTTCTAGATATGTATTTTGAACATTTGTTTCAAATGAATGAGTCTTCTACACATGGTGAATTTCGCTTGTCCGATTGCTTGCTGTATCCCACTTCGTGCGGAAAAGTAAAAAGTCCGCGGAAAAATGTTTTTATTCATTGTTTTGGTATACACCAAATACACTGAATAACAACATTTTTCCGCGGACTTTTTCTGTGTTACATTATTCCGCCAAGCCCGTCATTTGTGCTGAAGCTTGGGTCTGTTTTAATGGCTTCATACAGAAAAATCAAGACCCACGCATCAACTGCCGCATACTTGATTTGCCCGGGAGACATATCGCCAGTTCTAGCCCAATTTGATAGCCGTTCAGCTTTATTGAATGGTTTGTTAATCCATTTCTCTACACAATCTGATAACGCGACTTGTTGTTTCAGGTAACCTTGTTCGGTGTATACCTCAAATTTAAGTTCTTTCATAAACTCTGGCAGATCAAACGTATCAGTGATTTTAATATTTGGAATTAATTCACTGAATTTTTCGGCATCATTTGAACCGGCGAAAAATATGATCAACTTTTTTGATAAGACTTTGCCAAGATCTTCGCGGAGTTTCTCTGACAATTGGTTGACGTTCTTTTGACGAATCAAGAAGATGTGGCGGTCTGGATAAGTTGCAGAGAATGATCGAAAATATAGTCTTCTGTATCGACACCAACGCTATTGTTCTTTTCGGCCTTTAAAATGTTGATCATTGTTTGAAGCTCGACACCATTTTTAATGTTATATATGGTAACATCTTCTGGTAATCGATAGTATTGAATCGATGGCTTGGATGGTCTCTTTTGATTTTCTTTTAGTTCTTCATCCAGCCATATTTTCATTGTTTCAGAAAAGCGACTTCTATGAGTCGCCAATACTTCTAACGTCATTTTGTTTGACACATACACTACCGTTCAAAAATTTAAGACCACTTTTATAATATAATACTATTTGAAGTGGTCTTAAATTTTTGAACGGTAGTGTACTTCTTTAAGAATACTGCCAGAACAAGGCGGTCGCCTCGTGATTTCGCATTTTTTACGTATTTCACGACGTGCCTTTTCATCATAAAGTGCGTTACTCGGACCGGCACCATCATCATGTGGTTGTGATGACATAACTTGACGCAAAATTCGGAGAGTTTTTTCTTTGCTTTCATTTAAAATGTGAATTTGTGCATTACCTATTGTTAGTAGATAAAAAAAACTAACAAGATTAGAACCGGTTTTGCCTTCGAACCGCAAATAATTCAATCCACAAAATACATCGAAAAGGACTCCACAAATTGTGAAAAAGTAACCAACTTTGAGGCCTGTTGTTCGAATTGAAGATATTTTCAGTAGAAAAGCCTTCATTTCACCAAAAAGTGAAAAGATTGCCATAAGATTTATATTGGTGTTGCTAGAAACGTTTTCAAAATCCTAGAAAAATTCACTAAATTGAAGAGCATCTCCAAACGTGCTGCCGATTTTGATGAAGTTTTCAGCCATTTTGACAATATCTTCAAAATGAACTTTTCATTTCTAGCAACACCAATATAAATGTTTTCATTTTTGGTGAAATGAAGACTTTTCTACTGAAAATATTTTCAATTCGAACAACACGCACCTGGTCTGTGGATTTGCATTTAGAACGTACAATACTGTCAAATGAAAACAAAAGAGAATATGGAAGAAAGAATTCAAAATTAAAATCGAAATGAACGAAATAGACAACAACACAGAATAATATTTGCACAATCATTACCCTACCATAATGAAAAACAAGCCAAGGCGGTCTCTTTTTTAATCGATGTTTTATTAAAACAGATGGATTAAGCTCATCGAAATGAACTGGTGTAGGCAGAGCACGCATCCATTTCGGAATGCGCTGCTCGCGCAGATCTGGCACATTAACCGCAATGTTCTGCCGCTGTCGTGAACGCCGTTGAGGCCAATTAAGATGATTTCGGTTGTTCAACGCGGTTCGAACTCGGATAACTGGACTGCGCGACTGCCGTGATATGAATAGAGTTTGAGATTCGAGACGATATCGGAAAATGTCAATGTCGGTCAACACAAAATCTTCTAATAATCCAGTCCATCCATAAGTGTTCGTCAGAGCGAAAATAGCTGTTGCTATGGTTTGCTAAACTCTTGGTAGTGTGTGTAAAATGCAACAGGATGTTTCGCGCATTGACACATGGCCGGATTCATCGACATCGATCACAGCAAATATATGAGCGTCTTCGTAGCCTCCAAATAAAATACGGTAAGTCTTGGTGCATGTAGATTTCAAATTCTTCAGCCAAATGAAAACTACCATTTTCAACTATGTGGAAGGAATTAATATCGTTGAATCGCAAGCTGAATATCGACTGGAAGTTGGTGTGAGAGGTTAGTGCCATTTTACCCATAATGTGGAAGACTGAAAGAAACGGATAACTGGAAGAACAAACAAATTGAATTGTAACAAAAATGAAATTTCTGCGGCCGAATTGTTATAAATTACAATAGAAATGAACAATTTTTGCAAACAAACTCAGTTTGCATCAAACAAAAGGAACTCACTTTTTGATAATAAACAGCACAAATCCGAAAATTACGGCTTGTCAATGTAATTTTCTTTTGAAAAAAAAAAAAATGGGCTTACATGCGCAAGGCTTACTTTTCCGCACTTTTAACCATCAAGTGATTTATAGAATTAGTTTCAATGTGAAAGTAAACATAGTGAAATTACAAGAAAACGTCATCCAATCGGCCTCATATTCTGTTTAGACCCTTTTTTCTACAAAATAAGCAGTTTATAAGGGTTCGGAGCAGGGAGTTAAAAATCAGTGGTTCCACCCATTTTCTGAATCCAATCTATAATATGACCACAAGTATTTCTAAATCTCAGAACCATAATAATTTGCCTCAGAAAAGTCAAAAGGGCCCGCGGAAGACATTTTCTAGGCTTATTTGTGGTACTTTCCATATAAAAATTGAATTTTCAAGCAAAAAGCCACATTCACTTGAACCGAACGTGCGCCACACCGACTACTACGATATTGCTCAAAATTGGATGAAATCTTAGTGTTATTCATAACAAACTATTTGTAATAGTGGTTCATGAGTCAATGATTAGATTTCAGCGCAAATTGGTTAACAATTTTGCATGTGGCGTACACTGTACTAATTTCATGAATTTCGTCTATTTTGGGTGCAAATTTGAGAAAATTCACATCAAATATGGAATGATTGTATTTACGAATCTCAGAACGTATATAGTTTGGCCCAGGAAAGTGAAATGGGCTCTCGGAAAACAATCAGTAGGCTCAATTGTGGTAATTTCGTTCAAAAATGGCATTTTAAGGGCAATAAACGTATATTTACTTGAGAGCATGGCACGCCAATACGGCTATACCAATATTGCTCAAAATTTAATGGGATCTAACTCTAATAATTTCCAAACAATGGTAAAAATTTGAAATCAATCGGTCGAGTCGTTTTTGAGCTATCGTGGTAACAAAAAACGTGACAACGGACGGCGGGCAAAGGACGGCGGACAAAAGACAACGTGCCACAGCCCCACATCAACATGAGCTAAAAAAGGTTCCACTGCATTCCTATGGGTTCCAAACTTATAAAAAACTCATTTTTGGGGTTTCCAAAATTTGGGCCAATCGCAATACTTTTACGCATCATCGTGGTGTGCGGAAAAGTAACTGTTATCACAACTGAGGTATATCGTATTCTTAAAGTGATTTAAAAGAATCTTGCAGCATTCGTCGTGTTCGTTTTGTACGGCATAATCAAATGCAGTTTTTCCAAGTGGATCAACCAGGTTTGAGTCAGCTTCGCAGTTCAACAACTTCTTCACCATTGAATCCCATTTGCGCCGCCTGACCAACGGGCATATTTTCATCCGTTATGAAACAAAAAATAATATTATAGATATACAGATCCAAATTCTGTATTCAGCCGCACTTGCTATATAAAGATTCACTAAAATTTCACTAAATCAGCAAATGAAAACAGCATCTGTATATAGCGGCTTTTACTTTTCCGCACCCCACGTGATGCGTAAAAGTATTGCGATTGGCCTAAATTTTGGAAACCCCAAAAATGAGTTTTCTATAGGTTTGGAACCCATAGGAATGCGGTGGAACCGTTTTTAGCTCATGTTGATGTGGGGCTGTGACACGTTGTCCTTTGTCCGCCGTCCGGTGTCACGTTTTTTGTTACCACGATAATTCAAAAACGACTCTACCGGTCGATTTCAAATTTTCACAATTGTTTGGAAATTATTAGACTTAGATCCCATTAAATTTTGAGAAATATTGGTATAGCCGTATTGGCGTGCCATGCTCTCAAGTGAATATACGTTTATTGCCCTTAAAATGCCATTTTTGAACGAAATTACCACAAATAAGCCTACTAAATGTTTTCTGCGAGCCCATATGACTTTCCTGGGTCAAACTATATTAGTTCTGAGATTCCTAAATATAATCCATCCATATTTGATGTGAAATTTCTCAAATTTGCACCCAAAATAGACGAAATTCATGAAATTAGTACGATGTACGCCATACGCTAAATTGTCAATCAATTTGCGCTGAAATCTAATCATTGACTCCTGGACCACTATTACAAATGGTTTGGAATTCATAGCTGACGGAAACCTGGCTTCATGACGGTCACTACAATGCTGAATTTTTTGACGACACCTACTATGTTTATCGTAGGGATAGGTCCAAGCAACGAGGGGGAGGCGTCCTGATAGCAATGAACAACGAAACCCTCTCCAGCGAGCGAATTGTCCTTTCAACTCTTTAAAGAAAAGGAATTTTTCGCAGCTCTACGGTACTTTGAGTTACACATAACTAGCGCTGCCTGTGGAATGGAATTTTCGAATATCCAAATTTCGAACCGATGAAAAACAAACTTCAACGAACTATAATTGATGCGGAAAACTATGGCAAGCGTATGCGTGCTTTTTATTTTCATTTGAAGTCGACATAAAATGAATTGAATTTTTCAATCATTTCTGATGGTGTTATAGTTCTTAACAAAGTTTGGTAATGATAATGAATCAAATCGGAAGAAAAAAAAATTACCCCGGCTAGTTACCCCGAGTCAAGAATGGGGTATAAAAATCCGAGGGGTAAAGTATAAAATTCGAGGGGTAAAGTGCAAAATCCGAGGGGTAAGGTACAACAATTCATGTTAGTTGTATAAATGTGTACATTTCTGGGAAACCGGTTTTCAAAACTGGTTTTGAAAACATGTTTTGATGGGCGGAGTCAAAACCAGTTACCCAGGTGAATGTACACACATATGCATACACACATTCATACACTCAACGGTTGTGTTTGCAATGTAATTCTTATGGCGCCGTTTGAGTGTACTAGGGTGCATCGATTTCTTAAAAAAAGTTGTATCAAAATCGGCGTACTGGGTGAAGTCTGTAAGTTAATTCCTCTCGCGGCGCTGTCAATTTGAAATTTGGCTGTTTTAGGGCTGATTTTCATAAAAATTCACTCAAAATTTCAAAAATACAATTAATATTTGTTTTCTATTTTCTGAATTTTCTCTATGAAAATCAATTTTTTTACCTCATATGTTTTAGTAAAAGCCGAGTAGGCTTCAATATCTTCCAAATGAAGCCGGTTCCACGCAATTCGAAAGAACAATATGACCAGGAGAGCCTCAAAAGTGAACACTTGCTTATCGGGAAAAAAAATTTCAAAATGCAAAAAAAATGGTTCATTTTCATTTGCGCCCATGGGTTTCATGGGATATATTTCTCGGCTTGATGTCGAGAATCAGTCGAAAAAATGTCTGTACTTAATTCTGAAACACTATGTTTATACTATTGAACTGATTGGAAATATGCGATTTTTGGCCATTTTTAAGAAACCTAAGGGATTTGTGACAATCAAGCGAGTGTTTGATGATTTTGCGAAACGCTAAATTAATTTTACTGGAGAAACTGAATGAATTTGATAGCGCAAAATATAGATAAATGGGTGTTTGTAACATATTTGGTTGAAAATGGCTCAAATTTGACGATTAGCCCAATAAAATTCAATCTTTGGTTAAATTTTTGGCCTTATTATGGCATTTAATCGATCGTTCTCATCAAATTGAGTAGTTTTTGTCACATCAGAATACATTTGAAATTATTTTTGCGACATGTTTATTATGGTATATCGACAATTCGACTACCGTTTTTGGGCACTTTTCCGGTTTGGCTAATACAAAATTTAAAATTGTTTTAAATAACCTATAAAAAATCATTATATTCGACGTAGTTTATCCAGAAAAACATTTTTTTACCATACATAGAGAGAAGAAATGGAGTTTTATTGACATTTCTAAGGAAATGTCAAATTGATAGCGCCGCGAGAGGAATTAACTTACAGACTTCACCCAGTACAAAAAATGTTCGTATTGAAGTGTAGTATAGAGCGCCCCTACACCGATTTTGATACACCTTTTTTTAAGAAATCGATGCACCCTAAGTGTACACACATATACAAACACACATCATTCACTCGACCACATTCACTCACATATACATACACTCAACGGTTGTGCTTGCAATGTAATTCTTATGCCACCGTTTGAGTGGGACGGGTGTGATCAGAAACGACTTTTTTTCAGTTTTTCTCCACTTTTCGTTCAATGGTTCTGCTCGGCATGTAAAGTATGCGAGAGTCGTTTGAGTGATGATGCTTGCTGTATAATGTGTATGAGAACCGTTTGTGTGAATACACATTTTGTGAATACACATTTGGTTTTAACCAGAGCGCTTGGTTGTCTGAATTGAAATACAATAATACCTTTTGTTCAATTTACATTGATTTAACTTGCCTTTTCAGTTTCTATGCAATACATATATGTGTATTCACACAAACGGTTCTCATACACATTATACAGCAAGCATCATCACTCAAACGACTCTCGCATACTTTACATGCCAAGCAGAACCATTGAACGAACAGTGGAGAGAAAAATCAAAATAAAAAAAAACAAGTGTATGTTTGTGTTTTTTTTCAGAACCTTTGTATTTGTGTGTTAGCCCCAAAAAGGACGACCAGCAACTACTACTTCCATCTTTTCATTTACAAAAAATGTCAGGTAAAGCTGGTGGATCGCGTACAATCCGCCAACGACGCCAAGTACTTTGAATGCGCCATCCAAACATACCGCAAAACGTGCCATCAATGACTACTTCAATTTCCTTTCTGGCTGGGGTTGGGTTGAACAATTCGTCTCTGGCTCGCTGGAATTTTGCCGCCTCTCCAGTCCCACTTCTATAAATTCAAGTTCGGGTTCGGATTTGACTGCTGCTGTTGGTTTTTGTTCTTCTTCAATTTCGTTAAAATGAATCAAAATCCTTTCCTGAGTGATCTTTCTCTTTTAGTCCGGAAACCGGCAAATTAAATTTTTTACAAATTTCACGTAATTCCTTTACGCTAAAGTTCTCGATAAAATGTTTAACTTTCATTGTAATGCGTGCGTTTAGTTCAAGCAAAATTATAATAATGATCGAAATAAAAGGAATAAGACAACTTCGGTCAAAAAAATCAAAAAACATATCGTATAAATTCAAATTGACGTAAAATTGAATCTACAAAAAAAATCAAAAATTGAATCTAAAAAATCATATGACCAATATCGCCGTGCACATTTGAAAATATGTATACAAAGCTGAAAGCTCAGAAAAAAGTGAATTATAAATACAATAATACCTTTTGTTCAATTCTATGCGTTTAATACTCAAAATATTGCGATATTATACTTTTCCATGTACTTGGATTTTTTTTTTCATTTGTGTAAATAACATTCACTCAATACTAACCATACTACTCACATGTACTCACTCACTCAATCCACTCATGCTCTTGCCTACATGTATATGTAGCTCCACTCAAACGGAGCCCATAAGAAACACGCAGCAAGCAGAGCTGGTGATACGGATTAGTGGAAATCGTGAGAGAGAGAGGGTGATCGTGAGAGAAAGACAGTGATCCTACACACGATCGCTGCCCAGTGAATGTGATCGGGTGAATGATGTGTTTTTGTATATGTGTGTACACTCAAACGGTGCCATAAGAATTACATTGCAAACACAACCGTTGAGTGTATGAATGTGTGTATGCATATGTGTGTACATTCACCTGGGTAACTGGTTTTGACTCCGCCCATCAAAACATGTTTTCAAAACCAGTTTTGAAAACCGGTTTCCCAGAAATGTACACATTTATACTACTTATGTTCCGAGGTGTAAATTTTACTCCGAGGGGTAAGATTTACCTCCTTGATAGAAGTAAGTGCATCGACTTCGAAAATTAGCCAAATAGTTTGGAAAGCACGAAATGAATGTCACATCTTAGCTGTGAGAAAATGTATAATGATTTTTGATCAAAATTATTTTTACCCCCACGAACATAAATTGTCTTTTTACCTCTTGAGGTAAATATTTACACCTCGGGATAAAATTTACCCCTCGCAACATAAATTGACCGCTACTATGACTTCTTTGAGTGGATCATATTTTGGACAGCCAATAGCTGTAGGACAATAATCTTTATGTGTTTGTTCATTTTTAATGAAATCTTTTATGAAGTGGTATCGAATATTAATATGTTTTGTTCTCTGAGAAATTCGATCGCTCTGTAACATCTTGATTGTGCTTTGATTAACTTCAAGAATCAATATTGATTGTTGTGAGAATTTTTGCAATTTCCGTCAATGTGTTTTTAGTCCAGATTACTTCTTTTGCTGCTTCCCAAAATACAATAAACTCTGCTTCAGTTGAAGATAGTGTAACCATTTTTTGTTTACTACAGTTCCAACTGATTATCCCTCCATTAAATTTGACCATATATCCACTGTTTGACTTTCGGTCTTGTTTATCTTCAGCGAAATTGGCGTCAGAGTATCCAAATAGTTCTTGATTGGTATCATTTGATCTTGATGCTTAGTTTGAAGTTAGTTGTTCCTGTGAGTTATATTAAACTATTGACTGTTTGAATGAGACTGACTCGTTTATTGTGTTTTGTTTGAGCTTTTATAGTCTTACATTTTGACTATTAATGCATTGCTTACTTCGTTGTTTCAGTAATCACTTTCACAAAGTTTACTTGATTTAAATACATAGAATGTATATTCTTTAAAAAACAACTTGAGACTGTTTTGATTATATTTGATGGACCCACAAATCGTGTGTAGCTCATAGAGTTTTCTTAAATTTTTACGAATTTTGACTTAATTTTTCTATTTATGAGGAATTCCTTTGTGTTCACAATTTTACCAACATTATTTTGGATTATCATTATCTAAAAAAATTGGAGCGAAAATGTAGTGCCATTGAACTCTTTGACTTTATTAGGACAGACAAAGAACAATACACAACGACATTTTGGCGTACAAACTGTGTCTATGCTCTTTTTATATGAAACAGAACATCAATCGAACGTCACGCCAAATATGTCGATAAACTGTCATATTCTCACGCCATCGAATTAGTATGAAAAAAGTCTCTACGCCTTTTTTTTAAACTCAAAATCGCTAAAAAACGGCGTGAGCATAACGATCTTTAAACGTTTATTTAGTGATTTATTTTTACTAGAGCTATTTATTTATTCGAGCTAATTTTAATGCATACTCTATATTACAAAAGCCATTACTATTTACAATTAACTATTCCAAAGCAAGACAATTGTACTTTATTGTTCAATATTTTGAATGTCCTGGGGTGCAGTCACACGGCGAAACATTTTCTGGCAACATTTGCATACATTTTTACAACTGGAAACATTTTTATAGGGGAAGGTGGGGTGAAGTGGGACTAGTTTTGTTGGCCTGGAAAAAGTGTCAGAATTTTTTTTTCAAGTCTTTGAGTTTGATCCCCAACAGGAAGTCAAAATACAACTCTATTGAGAATATGAAAACAATATCTTGATTTTTTCGATTGTTTTTTTTCCAAATTTTCCGAAGGTATCGAAATCGATGTCCGAAAAAAGTGTGGGGTGAAGTGGGAAATGGTCAATGATACTTCAATGCATTTATTTCAAAGTTTGAACATTATATATTATAAAAAAAAACAATATGCGGGAAAAAATGTGGAAATTTTTTGCAAAGATTTGTTGATAAAATGACCGAGGTCCAACGAACGAAAAATATGAAATGAATTTTTTTTCGAATGAATGGCAATCAATTCTCCTCTTCAAGTGTAATAGCTGCCGGTAATGTTGGTGCATTTCGAATGTACGGGTCGCTTGCAGGAGTTGCAATTGATGGAGTTGTTGGCATTCAGCTTCTTTGGTATTTGTTGCAAACAAATAGTGCAAGAATCTTCTTCTTCAGAAGAAGAATCATTTTGCGTTTTGCGCTGTTTTTTGGCCGTTGTTTGTGGCTTATTTCCACTCGCACTTCGCTTCATTTTTTTTCACGTATTTTCGGGGCATTATGGCTGAAATGAGTTGAATTTACAATAAGATAAAAAAATCATGTGAAATAAGTATAAACAATCACTCAACACCAACTTCACATGCTAACATTGTTTCGGTGACATTTCCCGCTTTACCCAACAAAAAAATTTCCACTTCACCACACTGACGCCATTTTGAGCGCGTCAATACAGCACTGAAACTACGTAACATTTTTCCAAAATTCTTTCACATTTTTTAAGATAAAGATCAACACTATCGATTAAAATATTTACCTGAATTAAATTGTTGAAAAACACACAAAATATTTTCGTCAAAGTGATCACGAGATAAAACTTTTCGAATGGTCAGATTTTTATACGACCTGGAGAACAACTGAATGTACGTCTACTTCTGTCGACTGTATCTAAAAAGTGATGAATAAATTTTTGCTACAATCTCCAGTAGGTGAAGATATTCGAATATCATGGCAACACCATTTTTTTAACATTTCTCACTTCACCCCACCTTCTCCTAAATGTTTCCCCGTGTGACTGCGTTTTTAAATGAATAATCGTAGACGATTCATTTACAATCGTGAACAATCTATTGGAAAATCGTGAGCGATTTATTGAGCAATCGTGAACGATTAGTTTGCAATCGTGGAAGATTGTAATCGTTGAACGATTCAAAATAAATCGTCCACGATTACAGCCGTGCGCCTGGGAAATTGCACCTTGAGTGAAATGGTCTCTTCCGATCCAATGAATTCAAAACGCACATTTTCACCTTCAAGCTAGATGATCCAAAAACAAAAACAAGTCAGCAATTAAATATACAAATGGTCAACAATGTAAAATATTCTATTTACCGTTATAATAGCGAGAGCGATGCCACTGTTATCAACAAGAGTTTGTAATTTATTATGTCCACGTATCATAATGTCGACTTCTTTTTTTAGTTCTGTGAAAGACTTCCATAAGATCACCGATGGTGTTTCTGTTATTGTTCAATACGTTCGATTCAAATTGACTAGTTTCGAACCAGTTCTCGGAAAACAGTTCTGTCAACAATTGAATTCCACTGGTTTCATCAAAACGTGGTGCTTGAGCGATAAGTGGAACCAAGTGATTGAACAAAATGCTGGAAACGTAGTTCAACAACGCAGATCCAGTGTAACATCAGAAAGGGACTCGAATACGATATCATCGTCAACAATGCGCAAAGAGTCTCTTGGATTTTCGTATCATTTGACAGATTTACTTGAAATGTGACAAATGCACTAAATATGTAGTAAAGTATTTTATCGCCATCACAAACAAATGTAAGTATCGCTCTAGATGTTTAGACAACAATTCTGGCACGGCTTTTTTCAAATGTTGCATTTTTTAATCTCAAATGCATCATTTGAAAAAAGCCGTGCCAAATTTTTTCTTATATATATCTACAGCGATACTTAAATGACCATCTATTGGTTGGTGTTGGCGATATTGTACTTTGCTACATATTAAGTGCATTTGTCACACGTCAAGTACATCTGTCAAATGATACGAATGTTTGTTCCTTAACTGAAGAGATTCTTTGGATCATTTTGTACAGCAATACGAACAGCTTGGACAATTTTAAAGACTGTGAATGAAATATCATGTGACGAATTATATCGTTTCCAACGGACAAGAAAGCGTCGTGTTCGAACCATTTTATCATCAAGCAAGCGTCCGACTTCGTATAATGTATCATCGCAAACATTATATTCATTTTGTTTATTATTTGCCATTTGGAGCTCAAGTCCATTGCGCTTGATACAAATCTTTCTCGTTCGATAGCTCGGCAATTCGTTTCAAATGATCATCATTCATCCTTTTCAATGCCGCATTCAATTCGATTAGCTCAGCTTGCAACTGATGCAAATGATTTTTGGAATCGATACTTATTTTTTTCGACAGCGAACGATTTTCGTTGACCATTGTTCCATATTCGTTCTCTGATTGTTTCAATTCGAATAACATTCTCTGATTTTCAGTCTTCAATGAAACCATTTTTTCAATGAGCGATTTTTTTCCTTCATCCATGAGTTTGCATAAGGCTGCGAAATTACATTCGAGCCACTTGTTGAAATGCCACTATCATGTGTACGGATTTCGCGTTTGATACCGAGAACACTTTCTACTTGCTGTTCTGTTTTCACAGTAATGTTAATATTTCTATAAACATTAAATATTCAAAATCAATTAAAGAGCGAATACATTCTGTATCTGTATATATACACACCACTAGATCGGATATGTCCATTCGTCCATTTTTTGAAATGAATATCATAGGAGGATGTAATACCACAGAAAAGTAATACTCCACAAAATATGGTATTACATTCTGCTATTATATATTGCATTTAAGTGATTTCCCCCTTGCATATACATCATAATGCCGATATATCTGTATACATCCTCTGCATCTATCCTGATGGTACTGTTGATATTTTCAGTAAGAGCTTTTCGAGAAGTTTCGGCAGCAATCATTTGTACTATTTCGTGAGTGAACAAGTAGGGCAACATCTGGAGGGCAACATCATTTACATGCAGCTGCAAATTACCCGATTTGAAGAGAATTTTCCCAAATTCCCTCGATTTTGTATCAATCGCATCAAGAACTGCAACAAAAATGAAAAAATATTCAGTAACCAAATGAAAATTGGAAAAAAAGAGAAAAAAACTATCATCATTTATTCAGGGATTACTATGGAAATTTAATAAATACAAAATTTCGACTGAAAATAGCAGATATTTTCCAAATTAAACAATGGTTTCCATTGATAGTCGCACTAAATCTCTTCAACCCACATCTTAAAATTTGTGGCTCGACAAGATTCAGTGTGACTATCAATGAAATCCATTGTTTTATTTGGAAAATATCTGCTATTTTTCGTTAGGCTGCTATTGTCAGCCCATAGTAATCCCTGCATTTATTTACCTATGCCATCACAACCACCTGTTCATGGTACAACTGTTGGACCAGTACACAGAGGTTTTTTATGAAGAACTCTAAAAAAATCCTTTGTGTAGTTTCAAACGATGGCAAAGGTGAGCGAGCTCTTTTCAATTATCTCTTGGATGGGTGGAAATGTGGTTTTTTATGATTTTTTTGATATGGCTCGGAACAAAATAATTTCCGTGCTCACAAATCGAAATTTAACATTTGACTGACTATAAAAGTCAAACTAAACGTCAAATGTACCTATACACATATACAAAAATGTTGGAAAAAGTGTTGCCAATACATCTCAAGAACATCTTAATCAAAGATGTCAAATCATATGCTAAATAGGTAAAAAATAGATTTTTATAGCAGTTCCTATAGGAACGCTAACCAGCTAGAGGGTCAAAGCAGATTGAATCTTTACTTAAATGGTATGAAAAAATCGCCTAGAAAATTGCTCGAAAATTGTCCGAATGTAAACGATTTCAACGAGTCAAAAAATCGATGCACTAAACACCTGACTTTTATCTGAAAAATTTGAAAAATCATCGAGTAGCCTCTTTATTTTTCTCTTGTTCGGGTGTTCTACGGCTCTGCTCGCTTGGCGCGTGACAATCTACTGTGTTCTCTCAAACTGAAAAAATTGTATGTTATTGTTGTTGTAGCTTCATAGCCGTAGGAATATTTGTATTCCGATAGAATAAGAAGTCAATATAAAATAAATCGACAGTTAAATGAATAAAGTATAATAAAGGTTAATTAACACTACAACTGGCGCTAAGCGAACAAAAATTTAACTGTGTTCCTTATTTAAAAATTGAAAACTATTAAGCAGTCTGTCATCGTCAAAAAATAGAAGAAACAACGATTTGAAATAAAATCAATAAATTTACATCCGAACACCAATTTTTTTGTGAAATCACTTAAACGGTGTAATATTGTTGCAAACTATGCTGCACTAACATTGAATTGGTGAAAATTTTAATTAAAAAAAAACTAAACAGTTCGAATTTAAATCCAATCTAATCAATTATCTCGGACACTCAAATATTTTTTTTCTTGCCTTGTAAACATTAAAACTGTATAATAATTCTTGTGCTGCGAATCAATCACACCGAAACGACTAATTTTAATCACCAATAAGAACCAATTGTCAATCGCTTAACGAATCGCCACTGGTGATAGAGAGCAGCACGGAGCGCGTTTTCTCCAAGCAAGCCCACAAGAGCTGTGAGGGGACACAAAATATGAATCAATCAACCACGGCGAATACATCGCAAAACGACGGATATTCCTCCGTCAGTTTGAATCTGAACACTTTGGCCAAATCGGTTGTTTTTTCTTAGAGCCTCGTACTGGGCAAAACACTGGGTGCTAAATCACCAGTAAATTTGTCAAACTCTCCATCAAGATCCATTCTAAAAAATAGCATTTCGGAGACACCTACACCTACCAAATCAACAATCTACCACTCCACCGACGCAAAAATCTCCCACACAAGACAACGGGATAACTATTTCAACAAGACAACGGGATAACGAGAATCCAATTCCCAACGAATCATTCTCTCCTATCTCGTCCTCAAATTCCGCAATTTGCATCTTCACACCATCACCGCGTCTATTAAATAGACCGAGATTTCTCAAATCTCAAATCTCACAATTTCAATGCCTTTGCCACGAAATTTTAACCTTTCAATAGCCAGCAGACGACTTCTTTCAATTCCAAACTCGCAAAATTCCAAATTAGGCATTGGTGACTTTTCGCCCAAACTAAACCTACAAAATTTCATCTCAATCGAAAGCAAATAAATATGACGGGTGAATCATCCTCAACAACCGTTGATATCCAAACATTCCAAAGTTTTCAACAATCAATATTACAACAATTTTGAACACCATCAGAGGAAATTCGAGCTCTGCAAGCATCGAATGTACAGGCTTCAAATGCACAGGCCACACCCGAGGAACCGATCAATCAACACGGTCAGACACAACAAACTACAATTCAAACCTCAAATTCACGGAGCGTCTCTGTTCCACATTTTCAAAACCAAAATGCTGGAACAACTACCGAATTATATAGAAGCAACGAACAAAGCGATATATATATATATATTCGGTTGCAAATCAACAACCGCAATCGCACAATCTTGGTGCAATTCCCAGAAACCCTTCTCAAAATCCAGTGCACGGGGACAATGGCAGTGATTATGAACCAATTCTCAATAATCATCGCCCATATCACAATTTTATCGACGATTTTAACATCGACATTCTACATGATAGGCAAGAACTCAATCGACGGCTCAAATACATAAACAATGTCTCGTCACCAACACCCGAAAACATAAACACTTTCATTCGTAGCGCTGATGTTTAAATGAACGTTGTAATGACATAGACTGAAGATGAATACATAACGGACAAGCTGAAGCTAAAAATAACGGCCGTTCAGTTCATTCCTATTCGCAGAATTCATAATGCAAGACCTTGGGACGACCTGCGAGCGCTCTTGGAGAGAGAATATAACAACACCAACACTGAAAATGCATTGGAGGCAAGACTAAAATCCCTCTCGCAAAATTACACCGAATCAATAGCCGAATTTGGAGAAAGAGCACGTAAATTACTAAACGAATTCGAGGCTCATCATGGCGTTACCATGAACGACCAGCTTCGTAAACGCATCGACCGCGAAATTACAACGCAATTCGTTAGAAATATTCGTAATACCAAGGTGAAAGAAGCTCTAAAATACAGGGGCACCACAGCTGATCTCTGGCAAATTGTTAATCATGCCATCGAACATGACACACAAGAAGATCTTTCTGTAAGATGAAGAAGATCCTGAACTTATCTGTGCTTATTGCCCTCGGCGTGGCCACAGAAGTGAATCTTGCCATACGCGCAATCACAATATCCAAATAAGCAATCGACTGGTAGGCTATCAATATGATAAAACCTGTGGAAAATGTGGTTTCTAGAGCCATTAGAGCCTACATTGTGTGGTTTGTCGTCAAAAAGATTCACAGGCCAGAATAAATACAGCAAATCAAAATAACAATTACAACTCCAACAATAACAGGTCCAACCAACAAAACACTCAATATCACGGCAACAACAATCGTCAATTCAATCGCAGCAACAACTCAAATTACAATTCAAATCAACGTAACAACGGAGGCAATCAACAGAACTACCGTAATAACGCCGATGACGGCAACAATTTTCAATTTCTCAGACAAAATGTGGTCAATTACGCAGCGCGACCATCATCGCCATCCGAGACATTTCAAAATTCGGAAAACTAAAGTTGATGAAACGGGTCGGATACACAGTTTCATCCATCAAACCGGCGCTATCGAACATTAAACAAACAACGGCAAGGAAAGCAAATGATACAATCAACATTTATAGAAACGAAAGCACATGGACAATTGCAATAAACTTTACAAGGCGATCAGTCGAGCTTCTTCTCGATACGGGAGCTCAGATCACGTTAATCGACAAACAGCTGTTCATCAACGAAACAAGATTCGAAAATTGCATCATAACATTAACTGGCATCGTGGGAACAGACGATGTCATCACAACATTAAGCAAAACAACCGGCGATTTAATTACAAAAAACAACGCTGAATGGCCGGCACAAATACATGCCGTTGCATAAGAACAAAGAGGCCCATACGACGGATACTTGGACTTTGACTATTTAACCGGCGCAATTAACACAGCGGCAAAAATTTTAAATGAAACTAATTCACAACGAGAATCACTCGATTTGGGTTCGGACGCGAGCCGAAAATCGCTCAAATTCTTACCTTAATAATACAGTATCGCCATTCTTATTACAAAATAAAAAGCTCGCTGACCCAAAGCGTACATTAAATGCATTAAACGGCCCAATAAGCATATCAATTATCAACATTCCAAAGAATGCATTCAACTCGTCAAAAACACTGCATGACACCAACGAATTGTCGAATGCGCAACTTTCAAATGAAAACAACATAAAAAACCAACCTATTTACAACCTAACATTCGCCAAACGCCAATGACCGAAAATAGCGTACGCCGCGAAAAAATGCAATCATTAAGCTACGATTTCGAACAAGAACTGCCAATTGTTCCAGTTGAAAAAATATCTGCTGACTCCACCGATTTGGAGCGCATAATTAAGCAAATCAATCAAAGTATCGTTTTCCCTTCCGACACCAAAAAAATCGTTTAATTAAAATTCAACGAAACGGTTGCAAAATCCCTTACGATACACTTTTATAAAAAACTTTGGCACCAAAAAATGCCTATCCAAAAACGAAACACAAATTAAACACTTTACGGTGCATTTTTGTTGCTCAAGAGTCGAAACAATGTTGGAAAAGCTCAAATTGGGGTATTTAAATAAGCAAGAATTTCAAGAAATCAAAGCGATCGTCGAACTCTATCAAAATCAATTCTTCATAGAGGGTGATAAACTTGCGAAAACCAGCATAACCATTAAATATGCACACTGCTGAATTTTTGACAGTTGACGTGCTGATTCCATACAAAATATGGGAACGGTTGATTTCAGTACAATATCTATACTCAAATCGGCCAATTTGTGTGCAAATACACACAAACGCATAGCAACGATTGTGAATACACGCATACGCACAGAGCTCAGCGGCTGCTATGCGTTTGTGTGTATTCGCACACAAATGAGCCGATTTGAGTATACATCAACATATTGTACTGGAATCAACCGTTCCCGTATTTTGTATGGAATCAGTACGTCAACTGTCAAAAATTCAGCTGTGTGTGTTATCAAAAAAATGAAACCAATTATTTGTTTTCTAAATGAAACACACTGAATACTGTGATATTAATGATTTAATGGTGAATAACTACTCATTTTATAAATGCAACTCATACTCGAAACATACGGGTGGTGTAGGTGTTTATATAAATAAATCTGTTAAACACAAAAATGTGATTTGGAATGAACAAAAAATAGCATGGTATTTACCATTTGAAATAAGAATTAATAATACACCGACTATTTTGGCCGGTGTTTATCTGTCAGCTAGTGAAAGTAAAAGTGACATTTTAAACAGTGATGGGATTGGATTGACCAACGCATACCATAGACATTGTATATACCACGGAACTGTATATACCAGTCAATGTACAGCGTCAAACGCAATTTAATATACAGCTTTGTCGCATCCCACTTACTCCGTTCAGCTTGCAGCGCATGTGATTGACGCTGTAAATTGTCAATGGCCTACTATGGTATATACTGTGTCGGTATAAAATACAGTCAAGTTCTCAACACTGATTTTAAACACCCTTGAAAATTGGTTACATGATATATCTGACAGTAAACCAGTGATAATGTGCGGTGATTTCAATGTTAATATGATCTCAAATTCTATATTTAGTCGTAAATTGAAAAATATGTGTGATGAAAATGGACTGACACTACTAATTGAAAAACCAACTACAATTAAACTAAATTTAGCAACGTTAATTGATTTATGTATCACAAATATTGATAAGAGAAAAATTAAATGATGATCAAATATCAGACCATTCGATGATTGAAATAATGATAAGTGGTGAAAATGAATCGCATAGAACAAAAAGTAGAAAAATTACAGTGTGGAATGAATATGATAAAACCAAACTTCGGCAAACCTTAGAAAGTGATATTGGTTCATGGAATGAAGTACAAAACAAGTCGATTGATGAAAAAATGAACTGGTTATTAAACACAATTACAGTAAAACCTCCGATTAGCGGGAGGAGCTTGCATTTACTCAAAACGAAGAAATTCAACTCACACGAACACTCTTTACACATCACGAAAAAAAGAAGTTTGTTTCTTATAAGAAGTTTGCATTGTAAATACGCACCGTTATGCGATTTAGTCAGTGGCATCGACTCGGTACAGTGCGTTGCAAATCAGCAAAAAACGTCGAGTAAATAAATAATATCGAATAAAATATCGATTAAAAAAGAGACCGCCTTGGCTTGTTTTTCATCATTTATTCATCAGCGGTCGGTAGATAATACAGATTACCCTACCATGTTCGAGGATTTTGCAAATGACATAAGTGGATGATGCCTAATAAATTTTGTCTTTGCACCTGCAATATTTAGTGGATATTTTATGCTATGTACATCTACACACAAAGAAATCTATGAGTAAAATATCAATGTAATGCTCCATACATGAACAAAATATAGGAACACTCCGAACTGGAATAAATGTGTATTGGTTTATACCAATTCGGTATTCAATTCGGATGAATGTCAAACTCCATACCATAAATTTGGCGTTAAAAGTTTGACATTTATACCGAATTGGTGTGAACCAATAAAAGTTTATTCCAGTTTGGAGTGTTCCTATATTTAATTCATGTATGGAGCAATACATTGATATTTTACACATAGATTTCTTTGTGTGAAGGTACCTAAAAATTTGGCATGGATTAAATATGACCGTAGCAGTACTTATGATAATAAAAATATAAGCATTCTCATAAAATTCAACTTAAGCTCAACTTTATTTTCAGCGCTATCAACACCACCCATCCGCTTATTTCAATATCGGCTTGTTTCAGCATTCAGCATGTCATCGAAACTCATACACAGTGTGTCCAGAAATATCTCTCGTTCTTCTTTGTGTATGGTCTTACAATATGTGTCATATATATCGGCCCTGTTTATTACTTGTCGAATTTCTGTTACATTTTGTGGTGCCTACACACCCATATTCCGAGTCTTTTGTAAACATCGCTTTGGGAGGCTTATTTTTTTACCCAACCTCCTATGAAAATACACCGAGACAGTCAAAATTCGAAAAAGTTGGTTTTTTGAATCACCCTAATGTACAATTTTTGCTTCTGACTAGTATTTTAAATTTATTTGATTTTACACTGTAAATTTCAATTCAATTTGTACAATATTTACATTTGTTTTCGTTAATAATGTTACGACTTTTAACAATGTTACGCTTTTGTTGGCGACTCAATGGTGGCTGTGATGGAAATCCGTATTGTGGTTGAACAGGCACAAATTGTTGCACTGGCTGAATGAACTGTGGAACAATTGGCTGAGCAAATTGTTGCTGTGCAAATTGTGGTTGTTGTGCGAATTGTTGTTGTATGTCAACCAAATACTGTGGTGGATAAATGTTTGTCTGGGCCGGTGGATATGGCAAATTAACCTTATGGGTCCAATAACCCTGAAGCGGTACCTCTTGAGCCGGTGCGTTTGTTGGTGGATTTGTACGTTTAACCAACTCCGATGATGGAGAGCCAACTTGCACATCAATACTTCTGACCTTTGGCACCACTTCAATATCAAGCGTTGTTTGTTGAGCCGGTCCTTTAACCACACGGACAACACGTTTGGTCGTATCAACAGCAGTTTACAGGTATTTAAAACGTGGCCATGGATATATAGATATACAGATCCAAATTCTGTATTTAGCCGCACTTGTTATATACAGATTCACTAAAATTTCACTAAATCAGTGAATCTGTATATAGCGTATGCGGCTAAATACAGATTCATCAACAAATGAAAACAGCATCTGTATATAGCGGCTGTGGCTATATACAGATTTTTTTTGGAAATGAAAAATAAATTGTAGAACCATTTGCTCTGTCTACTAGGTGGTTCTGTTACTAGGAGGAAATGACTATTTGTCCATTTGCGTATATGCGACGTATTTGTGATCATTTGCACCGTATTCGCAAGTGTATTTACATAGTATCATTCGTAGCTGTGCACGCATACTAGCAAACAGTTCACACAAGATGTCAGTGTGCGCGTGCAGCTGCAAATTATGCTATGTAAATGTTTGCAAATATATAGTTGCCATTTGCTTCATTTGTAGCGCATTTGTAGTATTTGCGGCAGTCATTTCCCCTAGTTCTGGTACGAGGATTGAAGCGCCGGAAGCATTTGGCGCACGTCTGTGGACGATTTTTATCGACCGGCCGAACGATAACATTTCCGCGTTTTTTGAAGCTCTTGAGTATCTTTCGCGTACCAGGGCATCGTACGTTCTTTTTAATACGGATCGGACTATTTACTGGTGTCTCTGTATTCCCCAAATGAACGAGTGCAGGCTGATGATTCACCAAATTTCCAGCAAATCTGTCAATCGTTCGGTTTGATTCGACATACTTGTCGAAACGTGAGCGGGCGTATTTTGCGGTTGTATATACTTCCATTCCTTCAAAAAAAATGATTATTATTGACTCTGAATAAAAGTTATAACAATATTATTTTCACTGAATCAGAAAAATTAAAAGTAATTAACATTGTGAAAGTGTCAAAAATCGATGGATTTTATATAACATAATTATATTCTTCTTGGTCCGATTTTTCCTGTCGATTGGTCAAATGTATTTATTCACAGTAAAACCATCATAATTTATATAATATAGAGTGTACGATGTTCAAATATTGCTGTGCATTAACACACTTAATTCACTGAATTTTCGATTTTTATTTGCAATTTTAATATCTTCCATGAAAGCAGTGAAATTTAAATTCATAAATCTTTAATCGCGGATTTACAATTAAATTTTCCCGTTTTTGCCAATTTGTCGTGCATTCTTGCGCTTCAAAATTACCGTTAAACATATGTTTTCTATCATTGGATGTCCATTTGTGCATGGAGAGTATATTGTCAACCGAATATGTTCATTTTACCATTTAAACAAAATTGTTACGGTTTTCTTATTGATTTTTTCGTTCATATTTGTGTACCTAAGTTATGAATTTAAAACAAAAATGAGATTGTTAGTTAAGAGAATTTTCCCATAGAATTGTCGTCTGAAAGTTCGGATACTTCATGGTATAGTGGAACCGATGATGAAGGGGATTTCAACACCACTCAATTTGAAGTCACACGCCAATTCAATTTAAGAAAAAGTATTATAAAGTCAAAAGCGGGAGTATCGGTAAAATTTGTTAAGCAGCGAACATCGATCAAACGACCAAAACCCTCACCTTTTAGTAAAAATTATGAATAAATTTCCATATTTTATTTATTTATTTTTATTTTATTTATTTGCAACGCACTTGAGGGCTGATCATATTGCTTATTATATATGTATACAATGTAAATATAATTTATATCACATACATGTTGTTTTCAAAATGTGAGTCAGGTAAACTTTCGACTTTTCGTTTGAATTCGTTCCTATTTGTGCATGCGTGGAAAAGTTCACTTACTTTATTGAAATTACGACACATAATTAAAAATGGGTTATTGTATAGGTAATTTCTAGTGACTAATGGGATATCAAGGTATTCATTTCTTCTTAGGTGGTATGAGTGATCAGTGCGGCGACGAATCAATGCGTTTAGTGTTGGGGCGATGACATTTTCCCTAATGAGATCGTAAATAAACATAATTCCAAAGTTTGTTCGTCTGCGTGTTAGGCTACTTAATGCTAAATCATTGCAACGTTCGAGGTAGGGTCTCATATGATATGTTTCAGGCTCCCTTTCATGTCTGAAAGCGTATAGGGCGAATTGTTTTTGTACGGTTTCTAGTTTGTTAATATGAATATCACAGTTGGGGTTATATACAATACAAGCATAGTCTAGGTGAGATCTGACTAAAGTCATATAAAGCGTTTTCATTGTATCCTGTGTAAAGAGTCCATTTCCGAAGCGTTTTATTAATGCTAACATGCGCATGGCTTTTGTTGTTTGTTTGTCTATGTGTGGAATCATTGTCAACTTGCGGTCTAGGATGATTCCGCAAGTGTTGCCTTTAATAACAGCACTTTGTGATGTTGTTGGTTCACTAGTGTTTTCACTATCAGAAAACGAATCTGAATCGGAATTTGATTCAGAATCTAATTGATTCAATTCAAAATTGCAATTGTCTTTGCAAATATCGTCAAAAATAATTGCATTCAAAAACCCATCAACTGTGATTTCGTCTGCAATAAGACGTTTGTTAAGTTGTCGAATTTTTTCGTCTCTCATTCGATATGGACGCCGTTGATTTGGAAGTGTGCCTCCTTTTGCAACAATAGCAAAGTCTCTTGATTTTGAAAATTCTTCATCGCGCAATCCTTGACATAGAACAAAAAAATTGGCATGTGCAAATATCTTGTTGCCCAAATGCCTATTGTACGATTCCAATGCGGCTGTTGTGCGTGAAATAAGTGCAAATACTGAAATTTGATCAACCCCTTCCTGTAATTAAAAATAGTAGAAAAAAATGTTATATCGATAAGCAGAAAACCAAATAAGTCGAATAAATCACCTTTTCGATCCACTGTTTTTCAAAATAATTCAGAAATTTATAAAAGGCTTTTCCAAACTTCAATAGTGCTTGAGACTTTAGGTCCATAAATGCATCTTTTATCGAATTTGCAGGTAGCAATGGCAATGCTAGTAGCTTCTTGTAAATATTTCTGGCATCTTCATTTTTCATAATTAATTTTACGAACGAACGCCATTTTTTTCCCCATTTTTTTGTGCTGCTTGACACAAATGAAACCAACATGTATAACGCCTTGAATCTGGATATAACTGCTTTAATGCATTGCGCATTGCTAACTCGAAGTCAGTCATAAAGGATTTACACTTCAAAGAACAAATGTCTTGTTCGATGTACTCGAATATGTGCGTGTAACATGCTTTAGTTTTTCTTGTCATCAGAATGAATATAAACGGGAATGTCTGGAAAACAAAACAAATTATACAATAAAAATAAATTTCATTTTCATATTTAAAAATAAATAATAGAAACTTATCGCACTTACGTGTTTTGAAGGCGTTTCAAAATATATGACGAGCAACTGAGAAAACATTTTCGGCACAATTTTGAAAGTGGCATCCATCATAAATCGTCTCTTCTCAATTGGATAGTCTTGAATCAAATCAATGATATTTTGAGATGCAAAAATCGAATACGAAAATTCCGCACTAACGTGAGTTTTGCGATAAAATTGATTTTTTTCAGTATCACATTTATGTTTCGTTTGCCCATACAATTCGTTCACTGATACATTCTCAAAAGCAGCATCAATGTCTTCCACTTTGTTTGGTGCAAGCGGCAAAGTTTTCTGTTTAATTCTTCTCATTGTGCGTTCAACCTTATGGTATTGGAGGTCAATTTTTTCATTCCTGTAAAGCATCCGATAAGTCTTTGAAAACACAAATATTTCTGAAAATTTTCTTTTGGCATATTTTATTTGACGCATAAGCTAAGGCGCAATCAGTTCAATACTTTATCCATTCGCCATTTTTCTCAATTACACGATCACATCTGGAAGGCATACTTTTGCTCAAATTTTCAGCGAAATCGCGTGGGAATTGATTCCATTGACGTGTAATGAAGGATGAAAGTTGTTTCAAGTTGCGAAAACTTTTGCCACGGAGTCTGGCCTTGATGATAGCCCAAACATTTTTAATCGGATTGCAATCAGGCGACTGTGGTGGCCATTCCATCTGAATGATGCTATTTTCGTCTTTCCAAGTGTTACAGAGGCGACTTTTGTGTTTTGGGTCATTGTCTTCCAACAGCAGCCATTTCGAATTATCATTGCCATAGAACTTCTTGGCAGTGGGCAACAATGTCGAACGATACAATTCACACATCCTAACCGCATTCAAAATGCCCGTAAATACCGTCAACTTTCCAAAACCATGCTCACAAAAGGCTCCGTAAACATGTACCTTTTGCGTGTGCTTAATGGTACGAACCACTGTTCGGTTTGTGACCGAACACCAGGTATGGGTAAGGGGATTCGACAACCAAAACGATGACTCATCAGTATAAATGACTTTGCTCCAATCGGTCGTCAAATTTTCCTTTGCCCAATGCATGCGTTTTTCGATATGAATTTGTGTTAATAGTGGTTTTGTCATGGTGGAGCGGAACCGAACTTTATTTTCTTCTAATCTTCTTTTCACGGTGGACTTTGACACATTGATTTTAAGTTGTTCTAGTTTTTGCACGCCTTGGTCCAACGTCATACCTGGATTTTTCTCGAACAACTTAACGATACGCTTATCTTGCTTCGGTGTAGATGCTCGTTTGGGCTGAACATGGGGCTGGTCGTTCACATTTTTTTCAACCTTATAGTGGTCCACCCACTGCTTTACGAATGTTTTCGACTTTTTCATGTACTTTGCAATGGCCTTGATGGATAATTTTGGACCTTTTGGGTGCAAATGCAGGAATACTGCTTCAAAACGCTTGGAATAATATTCCGAATCCATGTTTTTGTGTTGAAAACAAACTTTACACTGACGTGACAGCTGTCAAAATCGAATTGCGTCTTAGCTTATGGGTTAAATAAAATATGCCAAAAGGAAATTTTAAGAAATAATTGTTTTTTTTATTAATTATGGGGTACTTTCTGGAGTGAAACGCACTGTACAAATCAAAACACCAGAATTTATATAAACAAATTTTTTCATTCGCTGAATCGGCATTTATGCAGCACAAATAAATCGAAAGTTGACTGTTCAACAGAGCGCGCGTTTCAATGTGACAATCTAGAGACGTACACTTTAACACGAATAACAGTATCGACATTTTGCTTACAAAACGCAATCACAACAGAATCGACAACGTTGACACTGTAACATTGTTCAAAATATGCGTCTTTGTTGTTCATGTAACAGCTTGTTGGTGCACGATAAAAAAAGTGTTTGATATGAAAATGCGTTGAAATATTTTGTTTATATATCATCTGAGATGGAATTTTCAGTTTTGGGAATATTTATTCATCGATTTGTTTGTTGGTACAAATTACAATTCCTGCATTTCAAAAAATGCGCGCATTAATCGCAAACAAAATTGAATGAGACGAATCCGTTCTCTCTCTCTTTCCATTGGGTTTTCAATGGTATATTCCTCGCAATATATCACCAATCTAACTAACTCCACCGACACATTCAACATAGCGGCTAAGCGCTGCGCCTCATCTTCTTCGAAATACCCAGCTGGTACATATTCCGGCTTTTGAAAAATAAATAAAAAGTCAGTTACACAATTTAATAGAATAAATAAACCAGTCCGTTAAACTAAAATTGTGCTCACTTGATTATTCACCATTGTTCCGATTTACTTTTTGATTCCGAAACGAATAAAAACAATTGAAATTTGGCTTGCGCTTCTTTTTAGTAACCTCTCAAACCTTTCGAACACAACAACAGTCAAATTGTTAATGAACATAAAATCAGTAATGTCATTGTGATGACAGGTTAAGATGTTCATGATGAAATGTTATGAATAACCTTTGGGAAATTATGACCAGTCATAATTTCCCTTTTGAATTTCATATTAAAACATAATTTTGAACGAATAACCTGGTTTCTAATCAAATTGATATGGGGAAGATATGACCGAAAAAATCGGTCATATCTTCCCAGTGATTTTGCTGAAACGTCATTTGAAGCCAAACACAATGAGCGACGGTACTAAATTCTCATGTGTTATTCTTTGATAATTGGAATGTGCGTTTAATATATAAAAATCATATTTTAAAATACAATCACCAACATAAATTTGAGTGTAAAATTAAGCATTTTGATAAGCTGTCTTTTTCTGTGCAAAAGTGTGTTAGATTTGAGTCTCATCAACTGTGTTGTTGAGTAGTGCTATTCAGTATCCATTTAGCGTTAGTGAAGTTCACATCGAATGCGATATTCTTGAATTGAAGTTCAATTCAAACGACATTGTTCTCACATTGCGACGGAATAGTTTTCCAAGCACCTTTTTTTTAGATAGTTTCTCATTGTGTTGCAAGAGTCTTGCACATTAAAAATCATACCAATTTCTAGAATTGTTCAAAGTTTGAACAATCAAAACAACAGTGACTTTCAAAAGATGTTTTATTTGGTGAAGTGATTAGAGCCATTTTTTTGGACAGTCATTTTACCGATTTGTTAGACTAGCTGTTTAAATAGACAGATTGAAACTCACAATTCAATCAGTTAGTTTGAACTGTTAAGCAAGAAAAACTCAATTGAAATTTACAGAAAATATCACAAATATCACATTCACACGCTTCCACACTCACAAATCACACATTTCATGTGCATGAGGAAATTAAATGCACATTCACCTAAATAAAAATAAAAAAAAATCATATCATCCATATTTTCAAGTACATTTGGGATAGTCAAAGTGTGCACATGATTTCCACACGATTTTTTTCAAATACAATATTTCGTATTCTATTTTGCCAATCGTGTGGAAATCATGTGTACACGAATTAAATCGGGTAAACGAACCACTTGGGTATCATTTAAGTGATCATTCCGAAGAAGACACTTTATTGGCCACAGCTATCGTTCCCACTCGTTCGAATGGCCGTTCATCGCTTCTATATGTACTCATTGATCAAGGCTCCACTGCAAACCTTATAACTGTTCGTGCATGTAACCTGTGTAGCGGCATACGTCGCCGCTTAGCGAAATACACCTATGCACTCTGTGCGTAGGCGCGGAGTAATTAATAAAACACTATCGTGTAATCACTCAAGCAACACACTTGTCTTTTTATTCACCGTCTCCGTTAAGTGTCAAGGTAAGTTCTCTTATAATATGGCGAACTTGCCACTACACACACAAAAATACATGAGTAATATTTGTATGTATTACTCCAACCATGAAAAATTCAAAGGAACAATCCGAAATGGTATAATCATGTATTGGTTTACTCCAGTTATGAGTAAATGTCAAATACTAATACAACGAATTTGTGAACCGCATAAGTTTGACATTTGTGCCAAATTGGAGTTAACCAATATATGTTCATACCAATACAAAGTAAATAGCTCACTGACAGTAATACTTTGACACTTGCGCGCTGTTCACATCAACTGAAGCCTATTTACTTCGACTCAAATTGAGTGATTGATTTATTTTCACAAATAAATTATTTATATCTGAAGATTTTATCATGCTTAAAAAGTTATGTAAAATTTTTAACAAGTGATCGGCTTAAAAAAAAAAATACAAAAAAAAAATAATTACCGACAAATTTAACCTTGTGTTGCATGCAAATTGACTTGCCGGTAACAACATAACCAAAAAACAAATTTTATTTTTAACTTTATCTCGTGATTTAATAATAAAGATTGACTATTTTTGCATGCATAAAATATTGCATGCTTTTAAAAAATCGTTTGCTTAAAAAAAAAAATTCAATGGCACAATTAATTTAAATTTGCACAATTAATTTTACTGAGCTTATTTGTCTGTACGCGTTGGCAAAATGGATCGTGACGATCAAATTGTTGTTCGAGTGAAATATAACAATCAAATTAAATTTATTTCTGTTCCCGCAAACGATTTACAACCGTCATCGTTTATCTACCGAGGTAAATTCCAATAGTTTTTAAAAAAATCAATGTGTTTTAGCATGTATATTTATTCGACTATTTTAGCGGCACGAGCATTCAAAATAGTGTTGAAAGAAGGCGATCGAGCAAAATTCTTCGATAATCTTGATACACCAATTCCAGAGGCGAGTTTTTCAAACGTGTTGAAAACATTTCACCGTGGATCAAACTTTTTTGTCAATGTACTGTTTAAGATCGATGGCAACACTTCACCTCCGATAGTCACATCTACTGTAAGAAATCATCAAATTATAATTTTGATTTTTTGGAGATTACACTTTTTTTTTCTATTTCGTAGATGTTGAAGCAGTATTTTCTTGACAAAGGCGAAGAACAACTGTTGATCGATTGTCAATCTGCAGGAAATAACGATATCCAATTAACCGATAGTCAAAAGTGTCGGTGTGTTAACATTGTGGCTGACTATGGAGTCAGTTTATTTGGTCTAAGCCCACTTCCACATCAATTTAAGTTACTGGCTTTCGCCACAATAGATTTGATAGCAGGATTGAAATCTAAATCTGGTTTGCCTACCGTAAGTCACTGTGATAACATTTTATCCACTTTTTTATACTCATGCCACATCAGCTATAAATGTTTCGATTGCATTAATATAATTTCATCTCTTGATTTAGGATATTTTGATCAATACCTCAGGTTCGGGAACAAGTGGTCGATTATACAATCGGATTCGCTATTTGCGAAAAACAAACATTGAAAAGAACACCGAAAATACGGCCACGCCGCGCCCCCAAACACCCACCCAAAATGAGAGTGAGAACCAACAATATTCTATGGAGAACCTCTTATATTTGAAAACGGTCGTTATTTCGGAAACAAACATTGATGATGTTCGAAAAAAATTACAATTGACGCGCCAACA
Organism: Aphidoletes aphidimyza; assembly: GCA_030463065.1. NCBI lineage: Eukaryota > Metazoa > Arthropoda > Insecta > Diptera > Cecidomyiidae > Aphidoletes > Aphidoletes aphidimyza. Next base: position 9,164,890 of record CM059998.1, on the reverse strand, counting down.
ACGTGATGAACTGGTTCGAAAGGACAATGTTGACTTGATGGAACATTTCCCATTTTTTTATACTCATCCGCAACTGGTGAGTGATGATATAAATATGTGTTGGTTTTATAATTTTCCTTGAGTGTGTTCCATTTCCTTGCTTTGCGTTTGATTGCATGCAACATGTGGTTGTTTTCCATTTTTTCAACCGTTTAACATATACATCCCATGTGCCTATAATCTCTCTTGACCTTTCATCGATCCTAGATCTTAGACGACTTCATCTTCAAATTCAAAACGAATCGAAATCAATCAAATGTAAATGGTTTCCTCGAAATTTGGCCTCAAATGTCAATACAACTGGAGCTAGTTTTGAACAAATATTATCAAAAGCAAGCGTTCGAGATGGGCTGGTGCAAAGAAATCGAAATATTTCTCATTCTAATTCGATTATTGCCATTCAAACAAGGAGCTCGATCAATAGCATCCGCGGAAACATTTCAGAACAGTGTCAAGAGACTGCTGGTTTTTTCAAATGTAGATTTGTTTTGGCTTTTTTGTCATCTTCAGATTTGTTTTGATTAGAAGTTTTCTCATTTACTTTATAATGGTTGTGGATTTGACTTTTCCGATAGTTGTGTTTTTGGGTTTTTGTTTCGAAATGAATATTAAAAATTAACCAAAAATGAATGTATCTAACGTTTTAACATTTTCTTCAAATTAGACCAGCACGGGGCCTACTCCTGAAATGGAAAAACATCAAAATACTCAACCATACATAGTTGCGCATGGTGAATCCAAACAAAATATTGCTCGATATTCTATAAGCCTAGACAATGATCTGATAAACGTGAGATTTGAATTGATTTCAAATATTCTATACAATTTTTCATTATTGCTTTACGGAAATACTAATGAATGCTTTGATATATTTTCAGCTACCAAGCGGATTTTCGTATATGCAGACTGTAGATTTTTATTTCAAATTGCATCATGTATTTGAAATTAAATTCGATGATCGTTTGCAAAATGTGATGTTTTTTTTAAAGCATTACACGTTCAAAATGAAGGAAGGAACAAGAAAGCCCACCACAAAAATGATCGAATTGCATGACCGCTTGCTGTCTTGTGTTTTGTCTGCGCCTAATGACGAACCAGTCGTTCAAATGCCATAATCGTAGAATGCATAAATACTTTTGCATGTTTATTTTAAAAATGAAGTTTTGCATGTATATGTAGAAAATATGTAAACTCTTTTTTATTTGCACCTTAAATTATAGCGCATGATCAAAAAGAATTAATTTTAAAAAATTAATTCAAATGTGATTTTTGATACTTTATTATAATAAAAACAGATGGCATATGATACTAGATTCTCAATTAAATCTATTTTTCTTTTGTTTTTTTTTTAAGCTCTCCAAAGAGAAACAAACATTTTTAAGAATTTTGGACTGACTTTCAATATGACAACAATTTGGGGATTTTATAGTATTCACAAATTCCTTCATTTTCGGTGATTAAAATACCATCATTCTTTTAGTTGTCAAACAAAATTTTCTTTTAGATTTGGAAATAATTTATTTTCAAAAAGAGCGCCGAAAATAGTTACTTACTTTTAACCATCCTGAATTTTGGTAGAAACGCTGAATCATTTTTATTAAACAATAACGGAATTGTATATAGTCCGAAGTGTTTCAAAGTTGGAATTTTTATTTTTCATAAGAGTGTTGGTTACAAGGTTCTTAAAATATCTCTGTTATCAATAATCACAAACTGTCTTTTATTTATAAATTTGGAACAATACGTTTTTTTGTGGGAAAGGGTGCTATATTTAATCAGTAAAAAATGTGGCGGGTTCGTTTTATTTACCTCAATACTTTGTGAAAATTCATGAATACCTAAGTGTTCCAATTCAATTGCGACAAGAAAATGTTTTTTATCCGTAAGCAATATCATTTCTATTTCGTACAGTTTTTTTTAAAGGAGATGATAGAACCACGTTCATATTTATATGAATTGAAAGAAAACGAATCGAGTTCCGATGAAGTTGAACTATCCAGTACATGGGACACAACGAAATTGTTATAATTCATTCGAATAAAATCTATGTTCACTGTTTTTTCTTTCGAATTTGTTAATTTGTCACAAAAAGTGTTTTCGCTGGTGGCCAAATATTCTTGATGTTTAACCGCAAGAGTTTGGTTAATATTAATGAAATTGTTCGTATTTCTAACGACTTGTTTGAAAAATGTGTGTTTGGCATCAAATCGAATCATAGATGTATAAAGAAGAGGCCCCATCATTCGAATTATGTTTGCATAGTGAAGCATAAAGTGATGCTTTGGAAGCAGATTAACATTGAACAGTTTTTTAATCGATTTCAAATGGTTTAGTACACACTCCTCTAATTCATTCAGCATTGATTCATCAATAACCTCTGAGTAAACAATTTGAAAAATGCGTAGCAGCCAGGTCAAACAATCCCATAATTTCTTCAAGTGAATATTATGTTCATATTTTATCAAAATAAATGGGATATTTAAAAAAAGACATTTCATTTGTGCTGCGTTTTGGCCCAAATTATGTCTTCCACAGTTTACAATTGATGGTTTGTTTCGGCGATAATGTTTCGGATATTGATAAAACTTAACCATGCTCTTCAATTCATCTTCTTTGAAGACTTTATGTTTTTGGAGGTGAGCAAAAACGTTGTTAAGTAAAAATGCCACCACACCTTCATTCAAATCGTGCATTATATCAACACTGAAGTTTTTAAAAATACTAAAATACTTTAAATCATTCAATACACAATAACGCTTAATTCCACACGTTTCCTCCAAATTAACACTTTCTGAGTTGTTTACAATTTCAAGCATTTGTTCATAGTGCAAATCATTTCGATATTTTCCCAAGTCATCTATGAATGCTGTCTGACATTGATCACTATTTTGTGTGCAAATCCGGCAAAAATAATAGGATCGGAATGATTCGCTCAAACATAAAGCTAAATTTTCACCCAAATTATCTGCAGCAATGCTAACTAATGTCCCTTTCAAAACATCTCCATTACTAAGACTTATTCCAGTTTCTTCTAAAAACTTAATTTCGTCAACGATCAGTTCCCAAATATTGTTAATATCAGTTTTTTTAGTTTTTAAATCATCTACGTTACATAAACAAACAAGAAATATGTTGTTCAACTTGGAATTGAATCTAGGTGGTATGTTTCTTATCACCAAATGAACTGCAGAAATTTTGTGCATGTTGCTTTTTGACGAAAGTGGATCACATATCTCTACATCGTCGAATGCTATTTGAAGTTGAATGGCATTGGGATTCATCCGAAAAAAGTCTCCCGATTTAAGAACCTGGCCACAGCAAAACAATTTGTAAACATTCGCTTCACAATGATTTTCAGCTTGAAACTCTGAATACATTTGCAAATTCTCTGGCCGACTGAAGAAGGCCTTCAACGTAGATATGATCGACACCATTTGTAAAGTTGATTGAATCAATTGGGGTTTTTCGATTTGTGCCGATTTATCATAAATCATTTCGATTCGAGTACCAACAGCTCTTCCTTGAGGCGCAACATAGAACTGGTTTTTTGCTACTTTCTTCTTTCGCTTATGTCGACTGATGAATGATTCTATTTCACTGCTAAAGAACGTAGTGGTTGCTTCAACTACGTTCAATGGTGCCATTGCATCTTCGAGCTTGAGCATCTCCGAATTCAAAATTCCGATTCGTTCGACAATTTTACAACACAATCCGAACATTTTATCCTTATCACTGTGTTTCATGTTTAAATTATTCATTTCGATCAAGCAAGAATTTAAAATCTCTCGATGATCATCAATCGGGGGTTTAAACGTGATGAATGAACTCTCTTCAACATGCGAGTGAATGAAATCATCGGGTGGTGGTCCAAGCACAATCTGTTTATAATGATGGAAAGTTGATCAATCAAATTTCATTTCAACATTTGAATCAATAGTTGCGAAATTACATCAGTATGAATTGATTCATTTTCTAAATCAATTTGTTCAATGTTCGATCCATTTTCCAATTGTGCTGCAACATCCACTTGATCATGGTCATCAAAATAAGGTGGTCTAGTTAAATTCATATACATCAGGAAAAATTTGAACTGTGATATCGAAACGATTCCAAGATAATGAAACATACCGCGTTACAAAACATTTCTTCACATGACTTTTTAGGCCCTTAAGAGTTAAGAACTGCTTTCCACAAACATTATTTATAAAGCAAGGGAATTCGTGTGTTGTTTCTTTCATATTATGAAATAATTTAAAATGATTTAAAACTCCATTTTCAGTTAAAAAAAACTGCCCGCACTCAGGAGTTTGTACTTTACACTTGAAATTCATATTGTGAGATTCAGTCATAATCAATGCTATTTAAATGAGCTCAGTAAAATTAATTGTGCAAATGTATTTTTAGAATTCCATGGAATTTTTTTTTTTGAAGCAAACAATTTTTTAAAAGCATGCAATATTTTATGCATGCAAAAATAGTCAATCTTTATTATTAAATCACGAGATAAAATTAAAAATAAAATGTGTTTTTTGGTTGTGTTGAAACCGGCAAGTCAATTTTATGCATGCAACACTAGTTAAAGTTTTTTGTGATTTTTTTCTGTTTTTTTTTTCAAACCAAGCACTTTTACATATTTTATATAAATTTCATAATTTTCAGATATAAATAATTTATTTGTGAAAATAAATCAATCACTCAATTTGAGTCGAAGTAAATAGGCTTCAGTTGATGTGAACAGCGCGCAAGTGTCAAAGTATTACTGTCAGTGAGCTATTTACTTTGTATTGGTATGAACATATATTGGTTAACTCCAATTTGGCACAAATGTCAAACTTATGCGGTTCACAAATTCGTTGTATTAGTATTTGACATTTACTCATAACTGGAGTAAACCAATACATGATTATACCATTTCGGATTGTTCCTTTGAATTGTTCATGGTTGGAGTAATACATACAAATATTACTCATGTATTTTTGTGTGTGTAACGGACTGGGCAAGAATATTAATAAAATAAACTTCGAATAAAAAATAAACCAATTTAAAAATGAACATTCCGTATAACTGAGAAAAATAAAAACAACACAAATTTCTAAATGTGAAAAAAAACGGTCTAATTCACCAACCGCAACTTTGTGCTATACTGCGAAAAGTGAAAAAAAATGAATGAGTGAACAAAAAAAAAAAAAAAACATTATGTTTAATTGTTACGATACTGGTGAGAAATAAAGTGAAGTAAAGTGAAAAAAAATAAAACACGTCGAAAAAAAGTGGCCAATGTAACACAAAAAATCAAATAAATAATATATACATATACTTCGACATATATAAAGCCTAAAAATGGGGTGGTTCGATTCTTCCGAGGAAAAAATAGAACAAAAGTCAGTGGACTCTAACGGACACGTAAATAACAATATAGTGATCCAGGAAGCTCGCGACACGCACACTCAAATGATAATAAGCGAGAGATTGTTACTCGCAACATATTTGCTATGTACAATCGAAATTGTAAAACTAGGTGCGTATCTCTTCCTAAAATACAAGAAAAACATTAAGAGAAAATATAGGGCACAAAGTGGAAGTGTATAAGAATAAATGAGACTAACGACGGAAGAACTTTAAAGAAAAAAAAAGTGAAATAAAGACATTTAATGAATTTAAACAAAAACAAAATCGTGAACGATGAAGACATTTATTGAATTGCAAAAATAAAAATCAACGAAAAATTCAATAAACGCAATAAAAAGTCACCTCTATAGACTTTTGCGTGTGCGCGTATCATATTATTTTCATTTCGATGGGAACCGTAATTTGACGAACGTGAGACTAAAAGGCGTAATTTGACACACGCTGGTGAACATTCCTGAATAAATGCAGTGCAAGCGATCGCAATTATGACTGAGAGATGCAACTCGACCCACGATGGTGAATATTTTTGAATAAGTGCAGTGCAAGCGATTACTTCAGTCTGGGAAGCGTAATGTGACACACTATAAGGAGGAATGGCGAGAATTTTCGATCAACTGTAATGTAAGCGATTCAATTTTTCGGACTTGCAGATTTTGAATATCACTAACATAAGCGATCCAATTTTCAATGTGAACAATTTTTGAAACAACATATCGTAAGCGATCAAATTTAGTAACAAATATTTCGTAAAGTAAGCGATCCAATTTTCAACGCGAATATTTTTGAAACAACATATCGTAAACGATCCAAAGTTAATAACAAATATATCATAGCGTAAGCGATCCAATTTTTAATATAAATATTTTTAAATCATCGTACAGTAAGCAATCCAAATCAACATTGAATTTTTTTTTTATTATCGTAAGCGATCCAAATTAGAATTAAATTTTTAAATTTGCATTTTTTTTTAAAGAAATCACCGCGTAGAGTGAATATAATCTAACATTTCGTTAATTTTACTTTAAAATATTTTAGAATTACCATTTTTTCCCAATTTCAGTACAATTTTATATCTTTTTAATTCATTTTGCCTTCGTCATGGCAATTTAAACATTAATTTGAAATATTTTGATCATTTTTCAATTTTATGACATTATTTAGTTAATGAATAATTCAAATGAACGATATTGAATAAATTCCATCGAAACAATTTCATTTTTACTTTATAAACTAATCTGAAATTCGACATTATTTGACAAAAAGTACATATGTCTCAGCTTGACGAACAAGAATTTACAAAGTGTAAAGAGGAATTCATAACACAGTGGAAAAGAGTGGAGCCATATAAGTCAAGAAGAAAACTAACAAAAGACAGGGACTTGATAAATGATTACAAAGCAAAATTAGTCGAAACATATAACAAATGCTCTTCTCTGATCATATCCGCCTCAAGGGGCGCTGATTCAATAACGAGAATTGGCCTTATTGACAAATTGTCACCACTGTTCCAAAAATTGAAAACGGGCTTCGAAAACATACAATTAGAATACCCGTGGCCAGATAATGCATTAAGTACAATTGACATAAGCAAAGTAACCGTATCAGCCGAAACAGTCGGGGAAGAGTCTGACCCAGATAATTCTGAAAGCGAAAGTGTAGAGGGAGCCACTGGAGGCCAATCTAGGGCCGCAAGCACCTCAAGTGAATCACTAAACGTAGAAAAAGGTGAAAAAATCAAATCAATTGAGTCAAATATCACTCACAATCATCCAATCTCGGAGACAAGCGATCACAATAACATCGTTACTTCTCAAAATCAGCATAAATCGAATGCACAAACAAACACTGCTCGAAATCAAATTGAAACTTCTTTTCTGAATAGTCCACCACTACCCCCTGCTCAACGGGGACTGGTACTGGGGTTGGAACCTGATCCAGCAAGGGATCCTCCAAATCCTCAAAACATAAATACAGACGATACAAATATGGTGATGGAAAAGGGTCCTTTTATGACGCTTATGGCGTCAAATGTACGGCAAAATTATGCCGGTGATCCATTAACCTTGACACCAGTTTTGAACTCAATCGACTTGTTGAAAGAAATGGCCGAAGAGAATGGCCCTTTACTCATATTATTGCGAAAATTTATTTTGACAAAACTGGAGGGCTATGCAACAGAAATAATGCCACCAGAACCAGAATCAATTGACACCATTGTAAATGTGTTGAAAGAAAAGATAAAACCTGAAAACAGTAAGGTTGTCGAAGGCCGAATGATGGCACTTCGCGCAGACAGCGGTAATCTCCAAGATTATGCCAAGAGAGCTGAAGAGCTAGCCGATTCACTGAGAAGAGCTTTAGTAATGGGCGGAATTCCATTAGCAAAGGCCGAAGAAATGACGATTGATAAGACGGTGGAGTTTTGTAGAACAAATGCTCGGAATCAAGTTGTCAAATCGGTTCTAGCATCGACCAAATTTAGCAATCCGAAGGAAGTAATAGCTAAATATGTGGTTGAATCAAATACTACTAGACAAGAAGCACAGGTGTTGGCACTTCGAAGATTCGAGAGCCGCACTGGAAATGGATTCAATCGAAGAAATGGGTCCGGCAATAAAAATGGCCGCAATTCCCATAACAATTCCAACCAGCAAAACGCCAATAATAGGGGCCAAAATAATGGCAACTGGCACAATAACAACGGTCGCAACAATAATTCCAACCGTGGAAATTTTCGCCGAAACAATAATGACCGATCGAACAACCGTAATAACAACGGCTATCGCGGTCGAAACAACAATCAACAAAATGTGCGTAGAGTGGAAAACGCAACGGCACCTCAGAGCACCCTGGGGGACGCCAGCGAATAGAAAAACGAATTTTTACTTTAAATCCAAACTATTCAGAATTTGTAATACTAGACTCAAGTGTGACCACTCAGCAATGTGTTTACCTCATTGATACACAAGCTGATATCTCGATCTTAAAACAAAAACGCATATCTGAACAAAACGAAATAAATGAGAACGAAATTATTGATATCAAGGGTGTAACCGATGGTATTTTAGAGTCATTGGGCACAATTGATTCCATTTTAATTTATGAAAGCCATTAAATGCCACAATTATTGCACATAGTACCAAATGATTTCAATATTGGCGCCGATGGCATAATTGGCAAAGATTTTTTGAAAAATTACAAATGCAATATCAGCTACGAAGATATGTCTATCACATTCAGGCACGATGGAGAGTTGGTCGAAATTCCATTACATGATGGACCAGAGACGGACACCATCATTGTACCGCCGAGATGTGAAGTGGCACGCCAAATTACCCTTCAAAAATGCGAGAAAGGCACACGACTAGTAGATGCTCAAGAAATTGCAGAGGGCGTGATGATTGCAAAGTCAATTGTTAGCACCAAAAAGCCAATAGTAAGAATTATAAACACAACATCAAAGGTGCAAATTCTTAAACTTGATGCAGTCAAATCAGAAAGTTTGGAAGATTACAAAATTTACACAATCAACGAGATAACAAAAAAGAAAGAAAGAACTAAGAAACTTTTGAACGAAATAGCTAAAAATACGCCTAAGAATTACCAGAATAAGATTTTACCATTGTGTAGCGATTTCAATGACATATTCGCTCTCGAAGATGACAAAATGACTGTAAATAATTTTTACACACAAAGTTTCAGGGTGAAAGACGACTCACCTGTGTATGTCAAAAATTACCGATTGCCTTACAGTCAGCGTGAAGAAATTTCCACGCAAGTGAAGAGGTTGATAAAAAACAACTTAATTGAGCCGAGCTGTGGTGAATTCAATAGCCCAGTTTTACTAGTTCCGAAAAGGGGCACGGGCAAAGAGAAAAAATACCGACTCTGTATCGATTACCGACTGGTAAATCGCAAATTGGTAGCCGATGAATATCCGTTACCTCGAATAGAAGACATTCTAGACAGTTTGGGCAGAGCCAAACACTTTTCAATTGTCGATTTATTCAGTGGATTTCATCAAATTCCAATTTCTGAAGAATCAAGAGATATCACAAGTTTCTCAACAATTGAGGGTAGTTTCCGGTGGAAAGTCGTACCATTCGGCTTGAATGTTAGTCCAAATTCGTTTGCGCGAATGATGGCAATAGCATTCAGCGGAATTCCAGCCGGAACGGCATTTCTGTATATAGATGACATAATCGTGATTGGTTGTTCTGAGGAACATCATTTGAAAAATCTTCGAACAGTTTTCGAAACATTAAGAAAATACAATTTAAAATTGAATCCATACGAATGTAGTTTTTTCCGAAGGGAAGTTGTTTTTCTGGGACACAAGTGCACTGAAAATGGTGTTTGAGAAGGCAGAAATTAGGGAGAGCGAAATAATAAATCGTATAAACAAAATAAAAGTCATACTAGTTTCGTTACGATAATTCGTTGTGTATTCAAGTTTTCTTAATTCTAATATAAATTCATTTAATTATAAAATACGAAAGAAAATAATAAAAGTAAATCGCATTTATCGCATTCGCATTGTCGCATTCGCATTTTTACAGATGACCTGCTTTGTCATCTGTCTGCTCAGACGCACATCTCAAACGCAACTGCGATAAATTTGTCGATGATTTGTTTGATTCGAGTGTATCTCACGCATGCGTGGAGCCACTGCTATTGGCTCACACAGATACACTCGAAACATTGCCCCCGGTAAGGTCTCCTTATTTCCAATAGTCCATCAAATCATCATCTGTTGGGAGAACGCATAATTTGCGGATAGGTCGATCTAATTCGCCACCCTCCACCTTGATTGTGGCCGACCGAACAAATCCATCATCGCCTGCATAAACCTTAACTATACGGCCAAGCTGCCAATACGTTGGCGCATAGTTGTCTGATTTGATCAAAACCATCTGACCAATCTTCAAATTCTGCCTTTCTCTCTGCCATTTTCCCCGCTGCATTAGAGAGGACAGATAATCGGTTGACCATGCCTTCCAAAAACTGTCCTGTTGAGACCGCAACATCTCATACAGTTTTCGACCCATGGTCCCGTTTCGTCGGCTTGGTTCGTATGGCAACGGTAATTTCAATGGGCCGCCGATTATAAAATGTGCCGGCGTTAGCACTTCTGCATAATTCGGATCGTCCGACATCGCGCATAGCGGCCGGGAATTCAGACACGCTTCTACGCCTGCGAGTAACGTTGCCATGCCTTCAAAGGTATACTTGTGCGGTCCAAGTACACGGCGAAGGTGGTGTTTCATTGATTTTACGGCTGCTTCCCACAATCCGCCTTCATGTGGAGCAGCTGGTGTGATGAACTGCCATTTCGTCCCGTTCGCGTTAATATCGTGCATAAGTTTAGGTGACATCCATGATTTAAACGCTTCATCTAGTTCATTGGACGTCCCCACGAAATTTGTGCCGTGGTCGCTCAGCATTAGCTCGCATAATCCGCGTCTCGCTGTGAATCGCAAAAAAGCCTGCATAAATGCATCAGATGACATGTCTGTTACTGGTTCAAGGTGAACTGCTCTTGTAACGAGACATACGAATACGGCAATGTATCCTTTCACAACCGGTTCTTGTGCCTTTGAACGGGTGTTGTAGCTTCTCTGTTTTACCAAATATGGACCGGCCATTTCCACGCCGCATCGCAAAAATGGTCGTGCTGGTGTTACACGAACTTCAGGCAATTCCGCCATAATCTGCTCTTCCGTTCTTTTCGCGTAACGGATGCATCGGTGGCATTTCGAAATGAAATGTTTAGCTTCCATCCGCAGTTGTGGAATCCAGAACGCATTACGAATGTGAGCCATCATCATTTGAGCACCACCATGCAGCGTATCATGGTGAGCTTGTTGCAAAATCAAATATGACAGCCTCGTTTTGCTTTGCTTTGAGACGTTGCTTCAAATCAGTGATCAACTCGTCAACCTCAGCATATTTTTGGTTATTCAAATCGATTTGATTTTGGTTGGCCGCTTCACCCACCACATTCAAATGCTCGAGCTCAAATTTGTCGAAATTCCGCTCTAATTTCTTAATCGCCTCATCAACCACATTTCGGTTCATCGCATTTACCGTTGCATCGGTATATTCGTCAGCTTGCCGACGAATCGCTTGTTCAAACACATTTCTGCGATTAATGGCTGGTGTTTGTTGGTTTTGCGCGCCTGCATTTTGGTTTTGATCGCCTGCGTTTTGGTTGCCCGCATTTGCATTTACATTACCAGGTTGATCGCCTGCCATATTTGCAATCGTCGACACTCTTTGGTTGTTTGAACTATTTAACAAACCTGGATTTGGATTTCCTGCGGTATTTGCGCGTCGGCCAATCGGTAATTGGGCTCCTCGAAGTGGTTGCAATCGCGTTGATCGCCTTTTCGGTTCCAGCTTGCTTAAGATTGAGGAAATTCTGCGTTGAAAATGTTCCTCTTTTCGCTTTCACTTCACTGCTTATGAAACTATTCCACAAATATTGTTCTATTTTAGCCGCATATCTAAAATATTTTATTTTCACTGCTTTGTAAAATTTAATTATAAATTGTACTTAATGAATTCTAAACACTCAAATCACTTAAAAATTTGTTTGGAGATTTTATTTTGTACGTGTGCACAGATTAAGAGCCAACGAGAAAATGACCGTAGCATCGGCATGTTCACTAAGCATCGATACCGAATCTCACATCGATACCGATCAAACACCGATGGTCATCTCTTTCACTCTCGTGCAGTCCTGCATTTGTCGCATACGCCTGCATTTGTGTGCGGCCTGCGTTCACATTTGATATTTGTTCGCTTGCAACGCAACGACACGACCAAACAACACGTGGTCATTGTGTCGGTTTTGAGATTTTGCTTGTGCATCACAAAACTCGATGCGCGTGTGATACAGCATTTTTGGCTAGCATAAAACCGTTTGATGTCGCATTTGAGCTGCTATCTCACTTCAATCGAATGTTCTCGTGCTCCGATTTGTGTTTGGAATAACGGTGTTTGTTTTCGGTTTGGTTTATTTTGATTTTCATCAGAATCACCAAACCGATAAAAATGCTACATCGGCACTTTCGCTTTGCATGCGTATGGATCAGCATTGTTGTTGAGGTACAGTCAGCATCGACTCAACATGCGCATTTGCTTTCGCCGAATTTGTCACACAGCATGAAGTGATTTTTCGGCTCGAGTGTCGCATTTTGTGTATAAACAAAATATGCGCACGACAATATGTCGCCTGCCTTAGCATTTTCTTCGTTTCACACTCAAAGTGTGAGACGAAATTTGATGCCTTGTTCGGCATCAATGGGCTACAAAGTATGTGACATAAAACAATCGATTTATTGTTGCCACATTTTGTATAGAAATATCTGCCTGCCTGCTTATCACAAATAACTGCTTGTTTATTTTATTTTATTTTGGTATGGGACTGCGTAATTTCCCAGGCACACACAGTAATTTGTGCATGCCTAATCGCTTTCGTTTCCATTTTTTTATGACGGTCAAAAAAGGGAACAAACTATACAGTTCAGTAAAAAAAAACCAATCGCATCTTTGAAATTCGACAATTTAGTTTTATGACCAAATTGCCATCGCATTTGTTCTGCTTGAGCATTGAACCGCATTTTTTTTTCGCTTTTGCCTGCCTGCATTTGACGAATTATCGCTTATCGCTTGCCTGCATAGAAAGTGACTGCGATGACTCACTTTCGACACCATGTTTGAGAAGGCAGAAATTAGGGAGAGCGAAATAATAAATCGTATAAACAAAATAAAAGTCATACTAGTTTCGTTACGATAATTCGTTGTGTATTCAAGTTTTCTTAATTCTAATATAAATTCATTTAATTATAAAATACGAAAGAAAATAATAAAAGTAAATCGCATTTATCGCATTCGCATTGTCGCATTCGCATTTTTACAGATGACCTGCTTTGTCATCTGTCTGCTCAGACGCACATCTCAAACGCAACTGCGATAAATTTGTCGATGATTTGTTTGATTCGAGTGTATCTCACGCATGCGTGGAGCCACTGCTATTGGCTCACACAGATACACTCGAAACAAATGGTATTATGCCAGACAGTGACAAATTAAGTGCTGTCCAAAATTATCCACAACCGAATGATAAAGAAGAGGTAAAACGCTTCGTGGCATTCGCCAATTATTACCGAAAATTCATTCGAAACTTTGCCATTTTGGCACAACCACTAAATAAAGTCACAAAAATTAAGAGATTGATTTGAGCGTTTTTGAAGACAAAAACATAATGTTCTCCCGCAAAGTAGCAAAATTGATTATAAGAAATAATGTCCTTGAAGCGCGCCTAAACAGAAAAATACTGTTTGAAATAAAACTCAGAAACATGATTCGAGACGAGAAAATTTCACTAGAGAAATTCTTTTTGCAGTTGCAAGTGAAAGCAACCGAACATGGAGTAAAATTATTCCACTTGTCTATGGACAGTGTGATGTTTAATATGTGCGCCATTGAAAATTTTAAAATTTACGGACAAAAGCTACTCACAAAAACAAAAATTGCATTGTCAAATGCCATAAAGTACGTACAAACGGCGGATGAAAGAGAACGAATTTTGAAGAAATATCATAATGACAAAATTATGGGTGGCCACTGTGGAAGAAATAGACTCTATGCGAGACTCAGAACGAAATTTTATTGGAAGGGCATGTCCAAGGACATAGCGAAATTAACCAAAACGTGCCACAAATGTCAAATGAATAAAACTCAAAATCCTACAAAAGAAAGAATGCAAATAACTGTAACTCCACAAAAAGCATTTGATTGTGTCATAATTGACACCATTGGACCATTGAACAAATCGGTCCATGGAAATCAATATGCAGTCACACTAATATGTGACCTTACAAAGCATTTAACGATCATTCCAATACCAAACAAAGAAGCAAGCACAGTTGCAAGAGCAATCTGTGAAAATTTCATCCTTACATTCGGTGTTATGCGCAACATTAGAACAGACCTGGGAACCGAATATAAGAATCAAATTTTTTCTGAACTAAGTTCTTTACTAAGATACAAGCATGACTTTTCAACTCCGTATCATCATCAAACTGTGGGAACTGTCGAAAGGAACCACAGGGTATTAAACGCGTATTTATTTATTATTATTAGCTTTCGCTCTTTCGGTTTGGTTTTTACATTGTGAGTAAAAAAGAGTACATTTGTCTCATTAAAAACTGAGTCTTTTCGTATCATCTTATTCTAATATTTTCTATTACATATTTAGTTAGTGTTTTTTTAAATTTATCTATGTTTGTTTCATTTCTTATTTGTGTCGGTAGGTTATTGTACATTTTGACTCCATTATAAAATATTGTATTCCTAGCAACTTCAGTCCTCAGTTCTAGCAATCTGAGTTCATTTTTATTTCTAGTATTTCTGTTGTGAAAATCTCTATTGTATCCTAATTTGTCTATTAAATATTTTGGTGATTTGCCATTTTTAATTTTAAATACATACAATATAATATTAAAAGTCCATCTTTGATTTACGCTCATCCAATTTAGTGCATTTAGCATGAATTTTGTTTCTGTTCTGTATTCACAGTTTAGTATCATTCTCATTGCTCTATTTTGGAGTTTTTGTAGTGCATTTATGTATGTTTGTTTACATCCTATGTATAGGGTTGAGCAAAAATCGAAATGCGGTAATATTATTGAAGAGTAGACAATTTTCCTCGTTTCGTATGTTAATTTTTTCTTAAATCTGTACAGGAAATTTACTTTACTTGCAATTTTTTTTATCATTTCTTCAATTTGTGTGTTCAGTGTTAATTTGTCGTCAATTTTAATGCCAAGATATTTTATTTGTCTAACTTTTTCTATAATCTGACCGCCTATTTTCAATTCATATTTTATATTTGGTGTTTCTTTGCTATTAATCATCATCCATTTTGTTTTGTCTGCATTTAATTTTAATTTGTTTAAATTTAACCATTTGCTGACTTTCATTAAATCTGTATTTGCCTTTTGTACTGCTGATTCTGTGTTATCACTTTTTATTATTAGTACTGTATCGTCAGCGAAAAGTAGTAATTGTCCATATTCCGGTATTTTTACTATGTCATTTATGTATAGCATAAACAGATAGACACTTAGCTGCGTTCCTTGTGCCAGTCCAATTGGTACTACTTTTTCTTCTGATTTTTCATCTTTGTATTTTACTATTTGTTTTCTATTTTGCATGTATGTTTTGAACCATTCTAATTCTGTACCTTTTATTCCATATTTTTTTAGTTTCATTTCCATTCTGTCCCTATATATTATAGCGTATTTACGCTCATATCTCATAGACAACAACGATGATTGGGATGTTTACGCAAAATACTTTCAATTTTGTTACAATACGACTCCAAGTTCAACGAACAAACTAAAATACTCTCCTTTTGAATTGGTCTTTGGACATGAAGCCAACTTACCGAGGGAAGAATTTTCAGAAATAGAGCCAATCTATAACATCGAAAACTATGTAAAAGAATTGCAATTCAGACTGCAAATAACCAATCAAAAAACACGAGAAATTTTAGAAAAGTATAAACAAAAAATGAAATTGTTTTATGATGAGAAAATTAACGAAGTAAAAGTTAAAGTGGGAGATAGAATTAAGATAAAAGACGAAGCGAGCCATAAGCTCAAACCGGTCTATAAAGGACCGTATACAATTACCGAAATGGACAATCTCAACGTTCTAGCAATAGACGATGGGAAAAAATCCATTAAGGTACACTCTTTTCCAAATGAACTGATCTATTTGACATGTCCAAAACTGATAAATATGAACGAGGATTAATTGAAAATAACTTGACTTGTTCATGTATTTGTGAACGCATACAATGAAGTTTCTCCAGCTCAGTAGTGACAACAATGTTTCACAGCGTGTTGAATGTTGTCGCTGCTGAGCGACAATGATGCAAATCTCGAAGAGGACTGAATTGGTGCATGTCGCTTACAGACGACAACAATGTTGTCTTGATATACACACCGAAAAAATGAATAAAGTAATATGTCAAAGCCAGGAGGTTTTGTTGTATGTGTTCACAAAAACATTCAACGTTGTCGTGAATATTAACAGAGTTTTATTTTTAGATGCGGTGTTCATGTATTTTTGAACACATAAAACAAAAGTTCCTCAGTGACAGTGTTGTACCCCAAGAACGACAACAATATTATCATTCAGGATGATGTGCGCAGTGAATGACTAAAGTATGAGTTACCGGTGTTCATAAATACATGAAAACAGCAACTACAAATAAAACTTCGTTCATATTCACAACAACGCTGAATGTTTTCGTGAACGCATACAACAAAATACATTGACATATTACTTCATTCATTTTTCTGCTTCGTGTGTAACGGCAACATTGTTGTCGTCTGTAAGCGACATGCACCAATTCAGTCCTCTTCGAGATTTGCATCATTGTCGCTCAGCAGCGACAACATTCAACACGCTGTGAAACATTGTTGTCACTACTGAGCTGGAGACACTTCATTGTATGCGTTCACAAATACATGAACAAGTCAAGTTATTTTCAATTAATCCTCGTTCATATTTATCAGTTTTGGACATGTCAAATAGATCAGTTCATTTGGAAAAGAGTGTACATAAAAATAGGATTCTGCCATATAATGGCTAGAAAAAAAAAAAAAAACAAACAAACAAAACAAAAAATTATAAGAAAATCCAATAAAAATAGCAAAATCATACGTAACAAAAATGAGTGAAAAAAAAATTTCTAATTAAAATAAAAATAAGAAAAAGGGAAAGGAAAGGAAGTAGCTAATCTAAGTAGTTTCCATATTTTTATTTAAATTAAAAAAAAATTGTAAAAAAAAGGGAGGTGTAGCGGCATGCGTTGCCGCTTAGCGAAATACACCTATGCACTCTGTGCGTAGGCGCGGAGTAATTAATAAAACACTGTCGTGTAATCACTCAAGCAACACACTTGTCTTTTTAATCACCGTCTCCGTTAATCTGTAGTTGGTCGAACATTGTTTGAAATTGGGTCCATTCACAACCCACAATACAAATTAACCATAAAGGCAATTGTTGTGCGCTCAATCGGTAACACCAATGGATTTGACAAAACAAAAATTCAAGAATGGTCACATCTACACAATTTATCGTTAGCAAATCCGAAATACTTTGAAGCACACAAAATCGATTTATTACTGGGTGGTTCCGCTCATGCAGATTTTATGCTAGATGAAGTAAAAAGGGGTCATCGTTATCAGCCAATTGCACAGCGTTCAAAGTTAGGCTGGTTTGTTTCAGGCACTTTAAACGTACCAACGAAATGCATGAACTTTTGCCGCAACACTAAGTTTGAATTTTTCGACGATCCTGATAAGGACCTAAGTGCACATTTGAGGTCATTTTGGGAGCTTGAAGAAGTTGAATGCAAGCGTTTTCTAACACCTGAAGAACAGGCAGCGGAAGAAGTATTTAAAAAATCAGTTACTCGTACAAAAAATTGACATTTAATGGTGGATTTGCCTTTCAAGCTAAACCCATATGAACATCTCGGTGACTCTCTTTCAATGGCAAAACGACGTTACCGTTGTCTTGAACGGAAATTTGAGAGGGATCCACAATTGAAAATAAAATACGATGCTGTTTTAGAGGAATATTCGGAATTAAATCACATGGAATTAGTCACTGATTCACCAATTTTTCAATGTTTTTTGCCTCACCATGCAGTTATAAACATGGTGTGGCAAATATTCGCATTCTGCATTGAATTTGAATACAGTGAAATGTCACTGTTATATTTGCTGCGCCCTCTACAATTCATATAGAAAACATTACAATCAGTCAAACTGACATAAGTGAGTCAGCTGACAAATTCTATATGTATCGAATATGGAACGGTTTACTTTTGCAAAAATCATTTTTTTTGTGGTATTCTATAATTTACGAAATAATTCGAGATTTATTTAATTAAGCTTCTGGCAAAAAAGTACCAGATAATATATTTTTATCAACGATCAGAAAGTGAAAGGGTAAATAAAAAAATAATTTTCGAAAAGTTTTATTGAATGAAAATAGATATTTGATTTATTGTTTAAACATTTTTTTGATCAATCTTATTTGGAGCTGTTGCATGACTTTTGTCGATTGAATGAAAATGGATTTTATTGTTTAAACTTTTTTTGATCTTTCTTATTTGGAGCTGTTGTATGACTTGCGTTGCTGATTTTGTTTTCTGGATAGAATTGTAGTGAACTTCTTCAATCTTTTTGTGTCATTCTTTACGTGTTCAGCGAAAATATCTGAAAAACATTCGAAATCAATTGGAAAGTTCACAAATACACTGAAGAATTTTTCCCAACCTTCCATGAACTTCAGCTTTGGCGCATCGATTTGCTCTGATGATGGGGCAACAGCATTCAGCAACATGTTAATGAAAGCCGAATCGAATTCAGATGATAGCTTCATATGCTTCAATTTGCGAACGGTTTCATTTCGAATCTGGATATTTAAGTCAACATAAAACCGGAAGTCCTCATCCTCTTTAAACAGATAATTCGAAGCAAAGCCATCCTGAAAATGATTTGAAACCAAAGTAAAATACAATTGCATGTCGACATTCGAATTGAACTACTTATATCATTTGCATTTTGCTCCGATTCTGGTACAGCCCCTTCCAAAATACCAGATTCAACGGCCTGACTTTCGAATTGATCGATTCCAATTGCACAAACTGGATCCAGCCCCGCAATGTTGCACTCGTCACCACTTTGATCACCATCCGAATGTTCCTCTTCGATGTTGCAATTGATATTAAAAGCATCATCGGCTTGGACAGACTGCAATTTGAATAAAACATTGATTGAAATCAAAGTAAAACATAATGGCATGTCAACATGCGAATTGAGTTACTTACTTCATTTGTATTTTGTACCGATTCTGGTACAGCCCCTTCCAAAATACCAGATTCAACGGCCTGACTTTCGAATTGATCGATTCCAATAGCACAAACTGGAGCCAGCCCCGTATTGTTGCACTCGTCACCACTTTGATCACCATCCGAAAGTTCTTCTTCGACGTTGTAATTGACATTAAAATCAACATCGGCTTGGACATACTGTAATTTGAATAAAACATTGATTGAAATCAAAGTAAAACATAATGGCATGTCAACATGCGAATTGAGTTACTTACTTCATTTGTATTTTGTATCGATTCTGCCACAGCCTCTTGCAAAATACCAGTTTCAACGGCCTGATTCTTGAATTGATCGAATCCAATAGCACAAACTGGAGCCAGCCCCGTATTGTTGCACTCGTCACCACTTTGATCACCATCCGAATATTCTTCTTCGATGTTGTAATTGATATTAAAATCAACATCGGCTTGGGCAGACTGTAATTTGAATGAAACATTGATTGAAACCAAAGTAAAATACAATTGCATGTCGACATTCGAATTGAACTACTTACTTCATTTGTATTTTGTACCGATTCTGGTACATTTTCAGCTCGTTCTAATGTCGATTGATCGCTCACCAATTCATCATCGTCATCATCGGAAAAAAGTGAAATACTGTCCACCACTGTAGCTTCATCAAATTTGAAAACATGTTTGGCAAAAATTGGCCGTTTCCATTCAATGAATTGTTCTGCTTTTTCTTTACTTTGAAATGACTTTACGACCATTGCAAGGTAACAGAGTGGTTCGTTTGCATTGAACATGTAACTTTCTTGCAATGTAAAATCAGCCAATTGCTTTGAGTCCGGTGAAAAGAAAACTTTACTGTACTGTCCAATTTTTGGATTTTCAATCCAATCTTTGTGCAATATTATGAACCGATTTTGCTTTAACACTAGTGCGAAAATGTTGTTGGCCATTTTGTCGAATTTTTATCGAATTCACGTTTAAAAATGCTCTGTTGAATTTCGTGTTGCTCTTAATGATTCCGGTAAAACAATGAATTTCATCACATTCCGTTTGACAATTGGTTATACGTTAGCTACATTTGTGTGAAGTAGTGTCCGCAGTGTGCGTCCGTGTGAAGTCGCCACAGTAGTCGCATAATAGCACACAATTCAAAGACGCCGCAAATTGGCGCAAGATTCATTTGCTCTCTTTCTTGCATACTTATTATAATGCAGCACAAATGCAGAAGAATATGGATTGATGAGTATAAATAACTCAGAACAAATCGAGAAAAGTCGGAACATGACAGGTATTTAAAATAAACGGTTTCTACTGAATTTTTGGAATTTTTAAATACGTACATATTTTTTCTATCGAATCCAATCAAAGCAATCGAAGGGATTATGTTTTAAAGTTTTAAATTAGAAGAAGACATTTTTAAAGCACATTTTTGCAGTTTTGCAGAGAGTCTTTCAATATTTAACATCAGAACCCTGCCAAACCTGTTGCTAAACAATGCCGAATTGCAAAATAGACCACTGTTCGTCTAGATTTCATAAAGGAACTAACGTTTCTTTTTTTTGGTAATTTAAAATTGACTATTTGTGAAATGTTCTCGGGTTTTCTTGTATATAAGTTTTAGACAAACAATCATTTGTATTTGGAAATTTTGGATTTTCCGTTCAATTTATGTATAGAATATTTCATTCACATGTTTTTGTCCATTTTTTTTTTCACATTAATTTCAGTGTTCCTTGGACCGAGCCAAATCGAAGCCGTTGGATAGAGGCTATTGAATCCGTGCAACCATTCGATTACACAGTCCAAAATTTTCATGTTTGCAGCCAACATTTCCTGCCGTCAGATATAAATACAATCGGAAAGAGAAAAACGTTACTTTCCGGAAAAATTCCATCCATTTTTCTCAGTCCGGTATGCTCTCCAGAGGACATTATTGTAAAGTAAGGAAAATTTTGAAATTGAAATCAGTTTCCCATGGTACATTAATTGCATTTCTCGAATTGAACGGATCCGAAACTTACAGTTCCCCTTCAGTTGATGGTGATAGTTATGTGGTTGATGATGCCAATTCCCTATTAGGAACCTTTCGCTTCAAACATATACAGACCTTATAAATAAAAGCGTCGAATTGGAACGGTGCAAAGAGGTAATTGAAAGACTCAAGGACTGCTTGCAAAAAAAATCAAATGAGGTGAAGAATCTCAAAAGAATGGTACGCTATTACAATGACAAATGCAAGAAAGCAAACAATTCTCATCAAGACCATACTGCTAATCAGAGCACATCATCAGAAGAATTGAATGTAATTCTTTTGAATATTCTGAGTGTGGCGTGGTGGATGCGAAGGTGCTGGATAGTAATACGGAGAGTTTGGTTTATGTAGTTTCGTGGACAAAATCTTTATTATGTTGAACATATCACGGAGAACGGCAGTTCTCCCAGTGGCGCACCAAAAAATTCACTTTTGAGTGCAACACTATATATACGCGAGTTTTCGGATTCTGTGTTGCCGACCGATGTCATTCGTGGAATAGGCATTGGCGTGTAGCTTAGGACCAAACTAAACGAAAACCGTCGTCAAAATGAATTTTTGTGGAACCAAAAAAAATTTCGCTTGGGGGACGTATGGGGGTGTTTTTTTCAGATTATATAGCATATCTCCCGGTGGGTAATCTTGACCACTATCGTTGAGTGACCAATCGATAGTACTCCTCAATACCTTTCCAACAAGTGCTCAACCATCGAAATCGGTTGACCCGTTCATAAGTTGTGTACGTTTTCCCGGAAAGGGGGGTTTTCCCTGAAAATTGGGTTTGGTATGTGTGTGTGTGTGTTTGTGACTTTGTACCTTCTCTCAATTTCTGTGATGTATAACATTATTTTTAGGGAATGTGGGGGGCAGTTCAAAACCGTCGAGAACGGCCGAATTTCTTTACATATAAGAAAATAAACAGGGGGAGAGTGTCGAGGAGTCGATTTTTTTCAAAATTCCATAACTCCGATAATACACAACATAGAAAATCCGCAGGTACCGCAAATGAAAGGTATTGAGCTAGGCTTTAAATTAGTTCCCAGTATGAAGGAAATCTGTAATCGGGTTTGGTCACCACATTGAAAAAACCGAAAAATCGAAAATCGATTTTTTTGGTTTTTCGTCATTTTGACCCCCGTACCCATTTTCTAAAATTCTGAAAAACTACACTTTGGTAGTACACCTCAATACCTATCCAACGAGAGTTCAACCATTAAAATAGGATCAACCGTTCCTAAGTTATGAAAGTGCGAGTGCCGAATGAAAACGTGAATTGTATTACGGCGGAAAAATAAATTCATTTTGTTTACACATTCGGTTTGAATCGTAGCCTAACTCTAATCGAATTGTCAGAAAAGCGCACTTTGCTCGCACTGGCGCACACTAGTTCAAATTTCAATTGATGCCATCATGGAAAGGTTTGTTGAATTATTTGAAAAACGTTGAACCAAAAATATATAACTCAACAGCGCCACGTAAAATGTGATATCAGTCATTTTGTGGGCAGGATATTTGGGTGCGCCACTCTGTTTATACCTCGTTCAGAGGTGTTTTCATCTTATAGACTGGACTGTGGTTGTAGCATTGTACACACAAAAATTGACTGCATCCTTGTGCTACACATAGTGTAAATGATGTAAACAATTTTCATACACTATGTCACGCATCTTTTTTTCTATACAAATGTTGCAGTGTAAATCATTTACAACACACTATTTGTAGCACAAGTATGCAGTCAATTTTTGTGTGTAGTTGTGTATTTTTGTAGAAAATGTGTGAATTTCTTGTACTTAATATTGATAACAGCATGGATAACAATAAAAATAGCAACAATAGCATGAAAATGATAAAAATCTGTTTACAAAATAATCATATAAATAATCATATCAATTCAATATTAATTCAATTTAGTCTGGATTTCAGGACTGTTCGGAGATTTTAAACTGTTTGAAAAATGGGAGTAAAACTAAAAAGTATCAAGCGAATATTAGGCGTTTCTGTTTTACGTTACACTATTATTCGCCGCGGGCCTATGAATATGTACGTGAAACATTCAATGGAAATTTGCCAGCAGCACGTACGCTTCGAAGCTGGTACAGTTCTTTAGATTGTAATTCTGGTTTCACAGCAGAAACATTTGATGCACTAAAACAAAGAGCGGATTGTAATAAAAAAAAGGGGAAGAGGCTGTTGGTTGGTTTAATACTTGATTCGATGTTTACAAGGCAACATTCTCAATGGGATAAAGCTGGAAAAAAATTTTTGGGCCACAATATGATGCGAGACAAAGCCACGACTTGCTTACCACTTGCTTCCCATGCTTTGGTGCTGATGGTGTGTGGAATTGAAGACGATTTTAAAATCACAATCGGTTACTTTTTAAACAATGGAACAAATTGTGATGAAGTACGTGACGTAATTGATAGAACAATGTTCAAGTTGAATGAAAGCGGGTGTACTTTGGTATCAATCACAAAAGATGGAGCGAAGGAAAATATAGCCGCTGACAAACAGCTAGGCGCAACGATTGAAAAGCCATACATCAACAATCCATATGATCCATGTAACAAAGTTTACTTGCTGTTAGATGCACCCCACATGATCAAGCTGGTTAGAAACTGTCTTGGAAATAAAAAAATCCTTTTTGACGGAAATGATGAGGAAATAAAATGGGATTTGATCCAAAACTTAGTGAATCTTCAAATCAATGAAAATATCAATCTCGGCAACAAATTGTCAAAAACACATATAGAATTTGAAGATAAGGTAATGAATGTGCGCATAGCAGCACAAACAGTGAGCAGGAGCACATCAAATTCTCTCAAATATGTTGATGAACATCTCCAAAATCCAAACTTTGCAAACAATGCACCCACCAGTGAGTATCTCTTGATATTTGATAGCCTATTCGACACCATGAATTCGAAACGTAACCACTGCAATAATGAATACTTTAATTCGCAAAGGCAAAAAAAATGTCTAAAATGCATTGATATTTTTGTAGACAACGAAATAACTGATGATGAGTTCATTGCATTCAAATTTGAAAATAGCGACATACATCAACCATGCAAAAGCCAAGGGGCTTCATACTCTTCATTATCACGGAAATAAAAGTAGATTATGTGCATAAACAGAAATAAACTAAATAAATGTCGATTTGTATAGAATTTTTTCGATATTTTCGATATATTGACATGAATCCAATATGGCGACCACACAAAAACCAATATGGCGGCGTTAAACCAAAATATCCAAAAATACTTCCCATATTTCTAAATATTTGATACATTGAAAAACGAAAATTTCTGTCAATATACTAAATATCACTAGATATATTGAGTGTTGAATTCCCCTCGGCAAAAGCACATTAGATATCATTCACGATATCGAAAGGCTTTTGAAGAAGTATGGTGGATTAGAAGTCTCTTTTGAGGCTTCTGTTACACATATGCTTAGTCATATTGATATTTCTCAGTTATATCCGCTCTCCGAATTCAATGATTATCATGATCCTGATCATAAGTCTAAGCTTATAAAACTGATTATTGAAACATATTTAGATAAAAAATCCACTGACGCCAGTGGAATCCTATCGCGACTATCCAAAACCAAACTAGTTCGTCATAAAAAACTCAAAGATACTCATAGGGCTGGGCAGTAATTCAGTTGCTGTTTGTTGCCGTTGGTCGGTGTACATTTTAGTTTTCTTTTCTCAAAATCCGAATTAAAATGAAATGAAATAAACTGTAAAAGATATTAAAGGCTCTATGAGAAAAGTAAAATCCAGAAATTCAGAAGCAAATAGTTCGGGTGATAAATGACTGAATATCTCAAAAAGTGATTCAAGTTCAAAAAAGAAAAAAAAAACAAGGCTGATATCATCAGATATCATGAATTTGAAACAAATGAATATGTCATCCTCGTTGAATGCAGAGATGTTATCGAAATAGATTAATTACTAAATCACCAAATGTTTAATGTAAATAATGAAATTATTATTGATGAAGAAATAAATTTCACTTTTCTAAATTCAAGAATTTAGATATTTTGCAATATTTTGTGCATTATTATTTGTACATTGAAGAGATTACATGATTGTTTTTGAATTTGGTATTTATGTTTGAACAGCGATTTTTACGCTTGTTTGAATGCTGAATTGAATTTCATGCCAAATAATGTAATTAGCTCCATTCTTTTTCCAAATCTAAAACACAATGTAACCGGAAATACACAGCAATTTTATTTCTAAATTTGGCGCTCGAATAAATGAGTTATTATTGTTCTTTATCAGACGAATGTTATCAGATGAATGATATTGCAAACGATATTACCCGATGCAATTTGACATGCTGAATTCTACGGGTCTAGCATAGAAATATCATAATTTATCATTTGAAACTTTTACGATTGAAATATGATTATGAAAATTATGGCGAAAAATACATCTGAAACCACTTGTTTGGGTTATTCGCTATTCCATTACAAATCGAAGTTCATTTATATTATGCATTCAGTGTTTGCAAAAAAAAATTGTCTCTAGTGAATAAAAAATTGCAAAAGAAAACAGAATCCGTTTTAAGGATGCGATTTAAAAAGCCAATTCTGTATATTTCCAGTGTTTTTTATTATGTTTACTTTTGATGTACCTTAAAAATATACAGACCAATTCTGATTTAACAATAAAGAAAACAGCATTCCATTTAGCCTCAGCCATTGCGTGAGTGAATAAAATTCGATCAATTTTCAATTCTTACACTCACCTTTGCTCACATTCAATATTTACATTTTAATACTTGTATCAGCAATATATTTATATTTCAGTAGTAACTAAGTGCCAAATAATACGACATAGTGATATTTGTGGTATCATGTGGCATGAGACAGAAGGAAACATTTAATTAGATAAAATCAGCTGTAATAACATGCGATCAAGATTTGATAAACATTTCATTCGCGTACTATTCCGATAAGCATTACGTCGTCCCATGCCAATTCATCTATCTGCCGCATCATTGTATGTATTTGATTGTTTGTGACCCGATAACATTCAATTGCATGGCAAACGTGGTAATTTTCAGTGCAATTTTTCGTTCAATTAAAGAATATCTCGTTTCTCGAATCAAATTTAGCCAGTGATGATATACAACACAATTCCGCCAAAAAACAGACTGAAGGTTTTCTGTTATTTCGCTTTAACTCGAATTTCTTGTGCAATTGTTTTGGTTAATCTGAGAAAAATTTTCTAAAATTACTGAGGTTGAAGCACAAAAATGTTTGTTTTGGCATTGTTTACAATGTTATTAATGTACTGTTCATAAACGTCAATGTACTGTTCATACAAGTCAGCCACTTGACATTTGAATTGTAGATGGCGCTAAGGTGTCATTTCAGACACATACAATTCATTTATTTCCAAACCATGGTTATAAAGGAAAGCAGTAGCACCACAAAAGTACGAACTGTGTTTGATGGGTCAGCAGAAACAAGTACAGGAATTTCACTGAATGAGTGTCTTTGTGTAGGACCAGTTTGAAATTCAGCCTGAATTGTTTGATTTACTTCTTGTGTGGCGAAAATACGAATTCGTGATTTCAGGTGACATTGAAAAAATGTTTTGAATGTTTTTGGTTTGAGCGTAAAATGACATGGGAATTTGGGAAAAATAAACCACTAAAAACAAGTTTTTATTTGTTTAATTGAGACCTTTTTGTCACTTTTTTAATGAAAAATCAATTGTGAGACAATTGTTTCGCTAACAACAAGTTAACAACATTTCGGAAGATGCTAACTTGTTGTTAGCGAAACAATTGTCTCACAATTGATTTTTCATTAAAAATGTGACAAAAAGGTCTCAATTAAACAAATAAAAACTTGTTTTTAGTGGTTTATTTTTCCCAAATTGAAAAAATGTATCGGATGATTCGCATAAATCCAGAACATGCAAATTTACAGTCCATTCTTTGGAATAGACCTGGAACCGATGGAGTTGCTGTCTATAGGCTCTTAACCTCACGCTCACGTACTTCAAATTCACCACCAGCCCAGGATCAATCTCCTGCATCGATTGACAGCGTTGGAGCTCGTAATATTCGAGAAAAACAGTTCACCCATCAGCGAAACCATCAACTGACTTCAGTCATTCGTTCACAAC
The DNA here is from genome assembly GCA_030463065.1 of Aphidoletes aphidimyza. Classification (NCBI taxonomy): domain Eukaryota; kingdom Metazoa; phylum Arthropoda; class Insecta; order Diptera; family Cecidomyiidae; genus Aphidoletes; species Aphidoletes aphidimyza. Next base: position 9,137,321 of record CM059998.1, on the reverse strand, counting down.
CGTCTGGCCATTCACAACACCGTCCACATCCTCCAGACAACACGCATTACCAACGATCATCAACCCAGCAACGCCAGCCGTACCCGAAACGTAATAACCGTCACGTCACCGTCACGTCAGTTCACTCGAAAACCGTTCACAACAACCATTCAATAAAAAAAGCAAACACTCAACCAATCCAAATTCGAATGAAACACCTGAATACGGCACACGGGAATTTAGAGACTATCGTCGACAATATCAAAACAGACTACGTAACTTCACTAGATAATTAATCTGATGATAATAAAAATCTCCCAAAGGTAACCCATAAAATAAATTCATGTAAATTTGATCATTTTAACTTGAAATATTGGAATATAAATTCGATTAGAAACAAAATCTTTGAAATTTAGAATGAAACCAGTGTTAATGGCAAGTTAATTCATTTTTTAGCACTAACTGAAACACGAATCTCTTCGAATGAAATTGACTTTTTCAATAAACCTAATTACAAAGTGTAATGTATTTGGATGACAAAATGACTTGGAGTGAAACGAATTATGTGTTACCAGTTAGATAGTTCGATCCAGAAGAAAGAACATGATTTTATTATGTATAGTATATGGTTTGTATCGTATTAGTTGCTGTCAGTCATGAGTTTACATAAATTCCGCTAGGAATAATGGATACGTTTAATGCGCATATTCCTTATACTCAACAACCCCTTCGTAAAGCTGATTAATTTCATACAATCAATTGTAATATACAATACATCAATTTCACATTATGATTTTTTTCTAATAAATAATCGATTGACTTATGAAACATGGATTTGGATACGTGATTCGAATAGTACTCTGTGTGTATGATACATGATTTTAAATAATGATTGAATACAATTTTGTTTAAATGAAATTTAAATTTGTTTGTTAGCTCTCAATTCATCCATACGGACCATGGCTTGAAGTGCACTCGTTCTCGATGGACGAGCATCGCTTAAAGTTTCATCGTGTACCGAATGCTCACTCGACGGGTGATCGACCGACATTGCATCCAAAAATTCACCGCTTGCGTCGTGTGACACGTTCTCTTCCGAATCCGTGGTACTTATGTCCTGTGTGTCATCGTGTATAGGTGAATTGCTAACATTGGTTAATGAGTTGGAATCGGCTAAACCAGTACTTTCGCTAACATCTGACTGGCGATCATTTTGGTCGTGGCTAACCCTTAGTTGATCTATGTGCCGTTTAACGATTCGCTCATTATTTGTGAGAATGCAAGTGTAACTGCGTGGGCCAAGACAATCTTTTATCACAGCTTGTTGCCATTGTAGCTTGTTTGGATCTGAATAATTTCGAGCTAAGACCTTTTGACCTTGTTTAAATGTTACATCGCGTTTACCATTGTAATTTTTTATCTGATTTTCTTGTTTGCTAATGATTTGCTCACGTGTAGTTGGTGGTTTTAAAGAAGAAAATCGCGTTTTTAACTCTCTGCCAAATAACAACTTTGCAGGTGAGTCGCCTGTGGTGCAATGTTTACAATTTCGATAATCTAAAAGAAAACGATGTAAAAATGTTTCCATATTTTCCGGAGTCGAGTCTTTTAAATTTGCATATAAAGATTTTTTTACTGTTTTAACGAAATTTTCGGCTTGACCGTTCGTAGATGGATGTCCCGGTGCCGTAAAAATGTGTTTGATATTATTTTTTTCTGTGAACATACGAAATTCATCGGACGTAAATTGACTACCATTATCACTGACGATAACGTCCACTAAACCGAATCTCGCGAATGTTTCTTTATTGTGTACATTGTATTGGTGGTTTTGGTTGAAAATACTTCCACCCATTTCGAGAATGAGTCGATAATGATAAGAAAATATTGTCCCTTGATCGGACCAGCGTAATCAATATGAATACGGCTCCATGGCTTTGTTGTCGGATTCCATGGAATAAGATTGCCTTTTTCTGGACTTGCTTGAGTCAATTGACATGAAACACAACTTTTTATCAAATCCTCAATTTCTCTGTCAAGACTGGGCCACCAAATGTATGATCGTGCCAACGATTTTGTTTTTACGATGCCTAAATGTGATTTGTGTAAATCCAGTAAAATTTGCTTACGAAATTTGGGCGGAACAATTGTCCTATACCCCCATAAAATGCAATCGTGTTCGACCGACAATTCGTCACGTTTACTTTGGAATGGTTTGAAGTGTTCATCACTCAACTGTTTAACATTGCCTGTTTGAATTGCATCTAAAAGTTTAGACAATATTGGATCATTACGTGTTGCGATTGCAATATTTTTATAATTGAGTTGTATCAAATCGCTTGAACTGATAAAATTTACGTAATTTGCTTCTTCTTGTGTTTCAATGGGTTCTTTTTGTGGCATACGTGACAACGCATCGGCGCTGTTGGAAATACCCTGTACATATTTCATTTCAAACGAAAAACCCGATAAAATGAATGCCCACCGTTGCATGCGTGCAGCTGCCATTCGTGGTAAACCCTTATCATTTCCAAAAATAGTAAGAAGTGGTTTGTGATCCGTCTCGATCACAAATTTAATACCAATTAAATATTGTTGCAATTTAGTTACACTGAAAACAATTGCTAAAGCTTCTTTTTGGATTGTACTGTAATTACATTCAGCTTTATTTAAAGCACGTGAAATAAATGCTATTGGTCGACGTGAACCATCGTGAAATTCATGAGCCAAAATTCCAGCTACCGCTGTGTTCGAAGCATCTGTTTTTCTTGGAAAAACTTGCATTTATCAACGTTTAATCGTAAACCATGTGTTTGTAATCGATTCAAAACGATTTTCAGTGTTCTGACATGATCAGTGTGATTTTTACCGGTGATGACAATGTCATCCATAAAATTAATACAAAAGGGAATATCTTTCAATAGAGTTTCAATTGTTTTTTGAAATATTGCACCGGCTGTTTTCACACCGAAAGGTAAACGTTTCATTCGAAATACTCCCAAGTGAGTACTCCAAGTACATAAATTTTGAGACGTTTCGTCTAACGTTAATTGATTGTATGCGCTGGCTAAATCTAATTTAGAAAATAATTCTCCTCCTTGGAGTGATGCAAAAATATCTTCTATGCGCGGTAATGGGTATTTGTAATCAATTAAGTGTTTGTTAATTGTAACTTTGTAATCTCCACAAATTCGGATTTCACCCGAAGGTTTTAAAATAGACACTAGAGGTGTACCCCAATCTGAATTTTCGACTGGCTCTAGCATTCCAATTGAAACAAAATGATTTAACTGTGATTCAATTTGATTTCTCCATGCAAATGGTATTGGACGTGGCTTGAAAAATATTGGACGTGCATTTGAATCTACTTCTAAATGAACTGCATTGCCACTATATCGTCCCAATTCTGATTTAAATACTTCTGAAAATTCCGATTTTAACTGTTCAACAATGATTTGATTCGAAGAAACAATTGAATTTACCCTTGAAATAGAACGACTATCAATCTCATTTATTGTTTTACCGTTACGCGTGAGTTGAAAACCAAAAGCACTCAAAAAATCATCACCTAATAACAATGGTCGATTATCATATTTCGTAACGATTATACGCACTGTTGCTGTTTGGCCATCACAATTAACACAAGCATGAAACTCACCAATATTCGGAATATCATGCCCCCCGTAATCCTTGTACAAGTCACCTCTATACGGAATCAGCAATTTACGGTTAAAATATTTATCGAACAAATCAGCTGACATAAATGTGCACGGCGATCCCGTGTCACACTTCGCTCGCAATGAAATTCCGTTGATGCTCAATGTCAGCACCGATGAATTCGCCAAATGAGAACCATTCACCATGTACATCGATAAACTAACCTCACCGTCATGGTCACTGTGTGAAAAAAAATCAGCATTAGTTTTATGTGGAAAAATATTCGCTACGGTTTTTGAATTAGTATTTATATTCGATTTCTTATCCAGTCGAGCTCGGCAAATGTTTGCCAAATGTCCTTTTTTACTGCAAAAATTGCAAATTTCCTCCTTATACCGGCACAGCGATGATACGTGGGTCTTCCAGCCGCAATGTGAACACGTGGTTTTAGATTTTCCTTGATCATCATTTGCACCGCCGGATTTACCGTTACGACCTTTGTTGCCCTTGGAAAAATTCGGCCGCTTGATGAAATTCACCGTTTGACCATTCGATTGGAATTTTGTTTCAAAAATCATTGCTTTTTTTAACGCTTCTGCCGATGTCAATGTTGTCGACTCTTCACACAATCGATCAAAAATTTTATCGTGATTAGCTAAACCAGTGATGAATTTGTCACGTATAATTTCTTCCAAAGCCGTAAATTTACATGACATTGCCAATTTTTTTACCTTGGCAAACCATGCGCTTACTGAATCGCCACTGTCTTTCGTTGCTGAATAAAAGTTATATCGCTCACGAAAAATAATACGTGGTGGTGTGAAATGCGCTTCCAACAATACAATCAACTCATTGTATGTTTTTTCTGCCGGTTTTGTCGGGTCGCACAATGTTCTCAACAATGAATACGCGTCGGCACCGATTGATTTCAGTAAAATTGATTTTTTTTTATCTAAATCGTTTGTTGCTCCCAGATCGATGAAATGTATCTCTAATCTTTCTAACCAATCCGAAAAATTCACATTTGGATTGTATTCGGGAATTGTTGAATTTGACTGAATTACTGTTAACTGGTTTGTGTTGTTTTTTCCGCCGCTTGTATGCTCGTCTCCGTCGTTTTCAGGCATTTTTTTTTTTTTTTTTTATATTATTTAATATTTTATCGGAATGCGAAAAATATTCGCTGATACTCAAATAAACAAATTTGGTTTCTTTTGTGCTTGTCGCCAATTTAATGTAATGTATTTGGATGACAAAATGACTTGGAGTGAAACGAATTATGTGTTACCAGTTAGATAGTTCGATCCAGAAGAAAGAACATGATTTTATTATGTATAGTATATGGTTTGTATCGTATTAGTTGCTGTCAGTCATGAGTTTACATAAATTCCGCTAGGAATAATGGATACGTTTAATGCGCATATTTCTTATACTCAACACAAAGCTTATTTTAGTTGTAGAGATGACGGTCACGGTGGAGCAGCCCTGTATGTTCACGATTCACTAGATAGCAGTTTGGTCGAAAGCGATGTTATATTCAAAATAAATTATGTTATTGTTAAAATACCGGCCCTCAAGTCAAGCATAGCTGTTTTGTATAAAAAGCCGACTGTCTCAAATAAAAAAAATTTTGCCGCGCTTGCACAAATTCTCAGCAAATCGAACAAAATAATTCTGATTGGTGACACCAACGTAAATATCCAAAAGCATAGCTCCTACATTACAGAGTATTACTCAATATTTGAATCGCTTGGTTGTCGACTGCTTAATAGCAAAGAAAAAAAATTTGCTACGCGTATAAACAAACACGTAAACGCTCGCCAAACAAAATCATCGACTATTGACCATATAATAACAAACTGCCTCAATTTCAAATTCAACATTGGTGTCAATGATTCCCATTTATCCGATCATCAGGAAATTTTTGTATCCTTCAACGACACATCCAACAAAACAATAAAATTTAATGAAATCGAGAGTTCTTTTACCACTAAAACTATCAATATAAACAATTTTAGGCGCCTCCTATCTAGAGAACTATCGCTGTATGCCCCAACCAATATTTCCTCCTTACTTCATTTAATTGAGACCACAAAACACAGATGCACTCGAACTCAAACAGTTTGCAAAAAAATTAATCCAAACAAACAGTGGGTCAATGCTGACTTAATGCATGTCATAGCTGAGCGAAATCGCTACCATAGTTTATTCAAAAAAATTCCATCCAATGACTACATGAAAACCAAATATACACAGAAATTAATTTGACTGGAAATTGTCCAACCCTACGTTGAAAATATGCTATTCTCAACTAAAGTTGGAAATATTCCAACCCTGGTTGGAATTTCGTGAATTCCAGCTGTTTATCTGTCACTGTTGTAGCATATCGTTGATGGAGCGCCCGAACGAGTTCCACTACTACGGAACTCGGGCGGCTCCACATCTCATTTCCCCTCTTGTTGACTGCGCTTTGCTATAAGCCGCATGAACTTGCGCGTGCAAAGCACAGTCACAAGCAATCTTTTAATAACTTTAAATATCACTTCGTATTTACATGCCAACCGAATAGGAAGTCAATTTGTGTTAATCAATTGTTAAAAGTAATAAAGTACATAATAAAGACCATTTAACACTACACTGTCATTTATCTCTCACCACGAGTGTTTACATGTTAACATTTATTGAAAAGTACTAAAATATTAGAATGGCATCAAATTTTGAGTTCCGAATCCCTTCTCTGATGGAAAATCAGCTTGAAAAAATGAATGAACATATAAAAAAATTTAAATCCGGTTTATTTTTGTGTGGACTTGAACAAAAACAAACTGACAAAGTGGTGATGCTCGTGAATGATTTGATCTCTGATAATCATAGATCAATTCTATTTTTGCTCCAAAATAGTGCAACAAAGCCCGAAAAGATCGTCAACGATATCTTGGGAAGTAGTCAGAAACATCTTCAGAAAATAGACTCACAATATAAACGGTAAAAGATAATTTTTCAGCCTTAATTGACTATATTTGTTTCTTCCGTATTCATGATACTCACACACATACATTTTTTCTTCTGTAAAGGTTGAAAGAGATGAATTCTTCTACAAAGTTCATTGAGCCAGAAGAAAAATCCTCAGGTTTTAAATTCAAGCTGGTTTTTGATGAAAATAAAGGAATTGCCATTCCGAAATACATGCAAACCACATTCCAGTTCGTTTCAATTAACAAAACATTGACTGCCCTGTTTAATGAGCCAGAATTTGAAGAGATGTATATGAAATTCAATCAAAACAAAGATCATTCTTGTGGAAATGGTGTTTACCACAATTTTTGTTGTGGTAGAGTTAACAAATCGAATACATTTTTCGAAAGAAATCCTTTTGCTATTCAAATTAAGCTTTTCACAGACGACTTCGAGCCGTGCGATCCACTTAAAAGCAAAGTTGGCATTCATAAAATTACTGCCTTTTATTTTCAAATAAATAATTTGCCGTCTAATTTGCAATCAAAAACCGACAATATATATTTGGTGGCTTTAAGTGATGCAAGTGATTCAAAAAATGAGCTGGCTGATGTAAACAACGTTCTTGAAACCATTATTGCTGATATACAAAAATTGGAAAGAAAAGGCATCGTTACAAACAGTGGGGCTGTTTTGAAAGGAACTTTAGCTTGTGTTCCATTTGATAATTTGGGCGGAAATGTTTTGTTTGGATTTAGTGGAGGATTTAATGCAAATTATTATTGTCGAATTTGTACATCTAGACGTGAAGACTGTCAACGAATGGTGGTAGAAAATCCGAGGAAACTACGAACCAAAATTGAATATGATCGTGTTATGGAGCAATTTGAATCAGGTGAAGAGCCCACCTTGACTGAGACAAAAGGAATAAAAACATCGTGTCCATTAAACACTCTAGATAATTTCCACATTCTTGATAACATGACCGTCGATTTAATGCATGATGTTTTTGAAGGTTGTGTGGGATTCTTACTCGAGCAAGTGTTCAATTATTGTAGTGCACAAAAAATCGCATCAATAGAAGAATTGCAATCTCTAGTGCAATACTTCAACTATGGTCAACTTTCGAAAGCAAACATACCGTCAAAGCTCATGGTGGATAAAAAAAATGTTGGACAAAATGCATCTCAAGCAAAATGTTTAATTTTACATTTGCCATTTATCCTTTTCAAGTTTAAAAATCAACTTGAACCAATTTGGTTGGCCGTTCAATCTATGTTACAAATAATACAAATTTTATTATCGGATGAAATAGATGAAACAGATTTGAAGAAGCTTACTGATTTAATAACCACCCACCATCAATGTTTCCAACTATATTTCAATTTGTCACTCAACCCAAAGCACCACTTTCTCCTGCATTACACAACGCTACAAAATTTAAAAAAAATTGTACGCAAATTTTCTGTCAAATATTTTCTGTTAGTGTGGTGCCTCCTGGTTCCAAAAATGCAAAAATTTTGAATTTCTTAAGCATTGGGGCCTAGCTACAGTCCAAAATGTGAAAAAAGTCAATTTTCGGGTATGATACCGACGTTATGGATCATAAGTCGAGTACCGTTTGAGATATTTTTAAAAGTAGACCCGCGTTTGAAAGGTATAGGCGACCTGCAAATTATTTGTGTTCACTTTTTGAAATCAATGGATAGACGAGGGAGCTACGGGCTCACAAAAGCCCTCTACCCATGATTTTTTTTCGATGTGACTCACCTTTATCAAGCTATATCTCAAGAGGCACTACAGATTTTTCCAATTCTATACACTCGATTTTTTGGCACTAACTATACAAAGATTTTGAGCCATCAACCACTTCAATCAAATAATAAATGTAGAAGATATTCGGAATAAACTGAAATTTTCAGAAATTCTTTTAAACGTGTGTCTATTTTTTGAAATATCTTTGCTAGTTTCCGATTTATGGTCATTTGAATGGGATAGTGTTCATTTGTACTGAATTTCTGAAAATTTCAGTTTATTCCGAATATCTTCTACATTTATTATTTGATTGAAGTGGTTGATGGCTCAAAATCTTTGTATAGTTGATGCCAAAAAATCGAGTGTATAGAATTGGAAAAATCTGTAGTGCCTCTTGAGATATAGCTTGATAAAGGTGAGTCACATCGAAAAAAAATCATGGGTAGAGGGCTTTTGTGAGCCCGTAGCTCCCTCGTCTATCCATTGATTTCAAAAAGTGAACACAAATAATTTGCAGGTCGCCTATACCTTTCAAACGCGGGTCTACTTTTCAAAATATCTCAAACGGTACTCGACTTATGATCCATAACGTCGGTGTCATACCCGAAAAATGACTTTTTTCACATTTTGGACTGTAGCTAGGCCCAAATGCTTAAGAAATTCAAAATTTTTGCATTTTTGGAACCAGGAGGCACCACACTAACAGAAAATAATTGGTAGAAGATTTGCGTAAAAATGCTGTAGCGTTGTGTTATGCATATGTCATAAGAGCTATGGGACCAGTTGTCAGATTTTGGACAATGAGAATGGAGGCAAAACATCAATACTTCAAACAAATAGTGCATAAAACTAAAAATTTTGTAAACATTAAAAAAACGTTGGCTTATAAACACCAGGAACATTTTTTTGCCACACCGATGGCAGCAAGTGATTCTGTTGAGATTGGGAAAAGCACTCCTTTCGTTGAATGCAACGATTTTCAAATGTATTATTCAGAACTAAGAACATTAAAGAACGTGTAACAGCTTTATACTATTTCTCCACTTTCATTAATTTTATATTAAAGCTCTTACGGCCAAACAAAAAGCAAATAAGTTTAATCACAATTGCAATCAAATACGAGTGGAGACGCCTATTAAAAAATAGTATAAAAAACTATTCGAAATATTACACGTTCTTTTACGGATGATGTGATTCAAAGCAGTTGCATTTTAAAAAAACTGAAAATTAATGATCGATTATACAAGTCAGGAGTTTTGGTTGCTTCAAATGCAGAATTTCTAGAAATTCAATACATTTTGTCTATTGGAGACATCTTTTTATTTCTTTCTGGCAGAGTTTATGATATTTCCTGTTATGATTCATTTTTGAACGGTTTAAAGTTAGTTTCCAAGGATAAAGTTGCTTTGTTTAGTTTAAATAGCATGAAAAATCCAAAACCCCATGAAAAAAAGTACATCGATGGTTCTGTTTATGTTATTGCAGACAGTTTACATATTTTCAAAATGAAAAAAGAATAAAGACATGAAAATAACAATCTTGGATATATTTGTTTCTTTTTTATTAATTGTTCAACAAAAAAATATTGCGGTCCATTGGTCGATCGAAACAAATAGCAAAAGAAGCAAGTGACTCTCAGTATCTAAATCCATCGCTCACACACATTGCATATATTCATCAAGTTGTAGCTAATTCAAACAAACTAATGATGTCTAAAAGCAACGATAATTTCGTATATTATTGCTTCGCTTTCGTTAATATACGATAATTGTCCATTGACACTGTATGTGACTCTGAAACTCTTTCGCTCTTTATCTTCTTCTCTTTCCCTCACTCTCTCACACTCACCACTGTGATTATGTGCATATCCTCCAAGTAAAAGAAAAACGGGCGGAAAACCTGTTTTTATTAATGTAAATTGGGAATGAAATCAGTAGGGAAACACTCAAACCGCAAATGCAACACTGAAATGAATTTGTATAAGTTTATTACGAAAATAAGCACCAAAATATCGTAAATGCTCTCTTAAATATCTTTATTTAACTTCATTAATTAACATACTCAACAGTGAATATGTTTTCGAACGTATGCTAGCTTAAATGACACTTCAAAATATATATAAAAAAATCACGATTGTCTCTTTCAAATCACAGAAGCAGTCAACTTTAAGGTACCATTTTTAGCTCTTTATTACTTTATTTGCCACTTTTCGTACGGTAACGGGGACATGTGATTCGTTGATTCCGTACACGAAATGCTCCAAAAAAATCATCATATTCTTGAGATTCGGATGATATTTCACATTAAACACATGATGCAGTTTGAAGAAATAATCAGCAACAGCTTCAAACTGGAGATTTGTTGAAACCTGAGTGAAAAATGGTCAACATTAAATATAATTCAAATATTTACGGTAAAAGGGTGAACATCTCATACCAAAATCAATTGTCGCTCAATAGCAATGTAAAAACACTTAATATCGGATGGCTTTTCTCCAATTGCGATGATATGCGGGCACTTATTTGACACGTCAATGCTATTCTTCGGATCGTCGTTCAATTTCTGTTGTATGATTTATAACACAGTTTTAGTTGATTGAATAAAATGAACATTGACATAACTTACGTCGGAATGAATGATAAATTTGGCAACAAAATCGTCCAACTTTGCTGAATTCGGAATGACAAGCTTCAACAATGCTACAAAATAACTAATATCATCATCGAAGTATTGCAAACAACGATCTCGTCATCCACATTTACAGCTAACAAAATCTCTTTTTTCATAATTGGCCATTTTGAAAATAACGCATCTGGGTCCAAGGAATTGTTGCGAATTTGATAATCATATAAAATCTGAAAATACTAAAAGTTAGTTCAATTGAAAAGATACGATATTCAAATAATAAGCTCACCAAAGTCGGTTCAACGAAATAAAAAGGAAAAGTCTTGTGGAATTCGGTAATCGACTTTTTGATCAATGATTCGCGCATTCCAATGGATTGTGACAATTTTATCTTCAAAATCTCCAAGTCACGGTCAACAATGCAAGTTTTAAAATACAGCAAAAATTCCAGTTCATTGACTTCATTGTCTGATTCTTCATCTTGAGGCTCTTCGTCATCATTCAATTCCATAATTTGAGCATTCTTTCTGGCTTTTCGAGTGTTTTCTGGCTTTTTGTACTTGTGGTAATGAATTTTATGGTATATGGCACCACGTTTGTTTTTGAGATCATATAATGCTTCCTAATTAAAGAATATCAAAAGAATTGAATGTGTTATGATTGCATCAACTTTTTCCAAATGTTCAATTTACTTACAACTGGAATGCTAGGAAAAACTATTACAGCCGCCTTGCAAACAAGTTCGATGTCTTCCCATTTGTACGTTGAGTACTTCAAATCGATGAAAGTCATGAGTTTTTCTACGACAAAATGTATTGTGTCTTCGGACAACTTTCCACCGTTGCCATTTTCATCGATTTCAGCTTCCAAAAAAACAGCGCGGCAACCATTTTCCAACAAATAGTACTTCAATTCCTAAATACAATGAAAAAACCATGATCAAATCAATGAATCGATTCAAAGCTAGTTTTGTTTCGATCTCACTCACTTGCACCAATAAGGGCTTATTTGGATCTGATTTTATACCGACTCTGATATGGAAACTGTTGCAATTCAAATATTGCAAAATGATGACACTAAAAATTTCTTTAGAAATCGGTGTATTGCAACCATCCCAGAGCAAAACATTCCCCATCGAGTCCGGATCAATTTCAAAAGTCGTCAAAGCTAAAATATATAACAATTGATGTATTGATTGCTACATTTTGAGGTTATGTTTTCGGCATTAATGAATTGGTTCTCACCGGCACGTATAAAAATGTCCCAATTTGTCACATCACTTTTGGAAATATGAACGTATTTCGTCTTATCATATAATTGCACACGAACAACACAAAAATCAACAGCACTCATTTTCAGCTACATTTATTTAAGTTTATATTTTTCCAATCGAATTGAGGAGGATGCGCAGCCGATGTAGGTGTACAGATTGGTATTTGACAGATGAACTGCTGTTTGGTATTTGACATAACAATGACTGGAATTCATGAAATTTCAACCAGGGTTGGAATATTTCAAACTTTGGTTGAGAATAGCTTATTTTCAACGTAGGGTTGGACAATTTCCAGTCATATTAATTTCTGTGTACTGAATACAGAAATCTGGCCAAATCGCTGAACAATCGAGCCCGTCGAACACATAACTCTGTGCAACTAAACAAACACATTTCAAAGCCGCGTCAATTATGGAAATGTTTTAATGAAATCATTCATAATAAACCGAATACACAAAGCGAAATTAAATCGATTACTGTGATATCTCTAAAATAATCGAACAGTGCATATTTGATAGAATTTATGATTTTGTAAATAAATTCAATCTAATTAGTGATTCCCAATTTGGATTTCAAAAACAATCTGGCACACTGTCAGCAGCGGTTTGTCTGCTTGACACCATTCGCTCTTCGCTCGATGCATCAAACAAAAATATTTGCGCTGGTATTTTCATTGATGTCACCAAAGCATTTGACTCCATATCACATGATTTATTATTAAAAAAAATTATTCCGCATTGGTTTCAGGGGTAGATCACATGATTTAATTCAAAGCTATCTCTCTAATAGAGCCCAATTCATATCTACATCAAATGCCATGAGTGACCCCCTTAATATTGACTTTGGAACACCACTTGGCCCGATCCTTTTCATTCTATTCATAAATGACATCACAAACCTTAAACTTCATGGCAAAATTATATTATTTGCCGATGATGCGGTCATTGTCTACTGTGATACTGACACGTCTCGTATCAGCCAAATGATGCATGAAGACATAGAAACAATATCTCGTTGGTTTGAATCGAACAAACTAACAATGAATAGGAAAAAAACAAAATGTATGATCTTCCATCCGCAACAACACTTAAAAAACTACAAACTCGATATTCACTTAGACGGTGACCGAATTGAACAAGTCGCATCGTTTGAATATCTGGGCCTTACGTTACAAGAAAACCTTCGCTGGGATCTGCATATTGATAAAATTGCGGCAAAAATAAACCGTATAACAGGAGTCATCCATAGGATTGGGAATTCGGTTGACCCTACCACACTCACATCTATTTATTACGCACACATTCACAGCCACCTCTCTTACATGTCACCGATATGGGGACAATCAGCGCCTGAATCTCTCCTCAACACAATTCAAACATGTCAAAACAGTGCCATCCGTTCAATATTCCGTAGAGAGTATTATGCTTTCGGATTAACCACCAACCAGATTAGAATCAATTATAAGATACTTTATGTGCGTCAGGTTTCTAAATATGAAACAGCTATGCTAGCTTATAAAATCCAAAAAAAATTAATTAAGACCGATATTAGTACAACACAAATAAATAGTAGACACAACTACGAAACACGAAATTCAAACCAGCTTCAACAAAAAAAAATTAGAACAAATGCTGGTAAATTCCAGATCGCTCGCCTTATTGCTGTTGAGTGGAATGTACTACCCACTGCGCTGCAAAACCTTCCATCACTCAATCAATACAAAAAAAAACTCAAAGATTTTATTTTAACTATCATTTAATAATGCTCAACTGTCTTATTGAAAATGCCTATTTTACCGAAAAATTTACGAAAATTTGGGTTCCGAATTTGTATATATATAGGAATCGTATGGGAGTTTAGTAAATCATCACTACATTGTACTTAATAATACCAGATAATAAATAAATGAAATGAAATGAAACCGTAACATTTGGAACCAGCGCTGCACCCTTCCAAGCCACTCGAAGCGTTTGTGAAATTGCATTTATAATCAAGGACTCAAACCCAGAGTTAGCAGATGCTATTCAAAACAATTTCTATGTTGATGATTTTTTCAAATCATTCCCATCAATACAATTGGCCATAGAGACACGTCAAGAGATCACCAACACTTTAGCTGACTACGGTTTTAATCTGAGAAAATGGAAATCAAATCATCCACAAATTTTAATCGGTGTTGACGATATTGATCTAGAGCCATGTATTAATTTCAATTCTGTTTTCAAAACTTTAGGTTTAGCATGGAATGCTGACTCTGATTCTTTCATATTCAAGTCATTAGAATTTGACGATGTGTCAACATGGACCAAACGAAAGATTTTATCAGCGATTTCGAAGCTGTTCGACCCACTCGGTTGGCTGGCTCCGTGCATTGTGAGAGCTAAGGTTGTCATGCAGGACATTTGGCGATTGCCAAACCACACCGGCTGGGATTCAGAGCTACCGAAACACATTGTGTCTCAATGGCTGAAAATGTTCACTGAATTGACGTCACCGATGCCAATCAAAGTTCCACGATGGCTTAGATTATCAAATCGAAATGAAACCGTTGAAATTCACGCATTCTGTGATGCAGCAACAATTGCGTATGCTTGTAGTGTATATGTGCGAGTATTTCATGAAAACAACGTCATTTCTTGTAATTTGATCGCCTCCAAAACCAAAGTGGCTCCAATAAAAGCAACGACAATTCCACGTTTGGAATTATGTGGGGCCAGAGGTGTGCGAGGGGTGGGGTTTTCGGGTTTTAACCCCCCTCTGAAGCAAAAATGGCCAATTTTGTCCGGTTTCTAACCCGGTCTGGAAATTTCCTTCAGCGTGGGAAATCTGACCCCGCTGACCCCCCCCCCCCCTGATCATTTTCAAACGAAAAATTTTCTGTTTTCACTTCTCCCAAACTAATATCATCTTGATATTTTGATTACATAACTTTTTTGGATGAATGAATTCGCCTAATTCGCGAGCACTGGAAGTAATTTTTTACTAAAAATGACACTAGTGTACCTTTTACGGAATAAGCCATTTTTATTCTCAACCCCCCCCCCCCCCCCGACCGTGCGCACCTCTGATGTGGGGCTGTTTTACTTTCAAAATTAGTTCGATGCATGCACGCCTTATCATTATCAGAATGTCAAGTGTTCGCTTGGTGCGATTCTAAAATTGTTTTAGCATGGCTGGCGACACACCCAAGCAAGTGGGTTACATTTGTAGCGAATCGTGTCAGTGAAATTCAACAAAACATTGATGCCAGCCACTGGAGATACATAACATCAAAACAGAATCCAGCTGACATCACGTCAAGGGGATGCTCAATAATTGAGCTTGAAAATTCATCAATGTGGTGTCCATCCTTTTTAACAAATAGTGTGAGTGCTGTTCCAAAGCAAGATTTTGAACTACGTATAGAGACTGCTCCAGAAAAACGGAAGCAAATCAAATCGTTTCATGTGAAAGTGGTTGAACAAAATCATGTATTTGGACAGTTTTGAAGATTTCACTCGTTTACTGCGGTTCACATGTATTGCATTGCGATGGTTAACCAAGATAAAACTAAAAAAAATGACGATTCAACCGATTAGCGAAATTATATATATAGATTCCATCCGAAATGGAACTTGCTGAAATGCATTGGGTCAAGTTCACACAAAATCAGTATTTTGGAGAAGACATCGGAAGAATAAAAAACAAACGCTCATTGTCAAAGGCAAGTCATTTACATTCATTAGCTCCGTTCATTGATGATAGAGGGTGCCTAAGAATGAATGGTCGCGTTGGAAATGCCGAATTTCTCTCACAAAAAACTGCTTTAATCTTACCAGCCAATTCTAAATTTGTTCTTCTACTTGTGAGGTACACACATCAACACCAAGTACTACATGGAGGTGTGCAACTAACATTACGAGCATTGAGAGAACGATTTTGGATAATTCACACAGAGAGAACTGTCAGTGTAAAATGAAGATTCTTTGAACGCACTCAGTGCAATAATGGAATTATAGGTCGAGGTATATTTCCACTCACGGTGGCTGTTTTCCACTCAAAATGGTCGATTTTCCACTCAAATTTGTCCATTTTCCACTCACGACTCTCCACTCAAAATGGTCTACTTTCCACTCATCGCGCGCGCGCGCTCGTTCGATCCTCTGCCTTCTCCTTTTCTCTTATTATTTTTCATTCTATTCACTCACTCATTCTCTATACCACTCAATCCATACCCGATTGATAAGAGAAAAGGAGAAAGCAGGGGATCTTCACTCTTCACGCGCGCGCTATGAGGGATATTTTTCGCCCCTCAGTAGTGATTTTTGGGGTCAACTCCTGGAAGATTTTTTTTGTAATGTCGAGTTCTACAACTTTGCTCAAGGCATAATAATCAAATCTTCCACCGTTTGGGAGATATGGTTGAATTTTCAAGGTGGACTATTTTGCTATTTAGTGATCTGACAAAAAAATTCCAGAGACCACATAAGATTGGATCGATTAATTGGTGTCTACAGACCACCAAATGGGCGATATTTTGTCGATATTAGCGATTGTATGGATTTCCGTAAGGAAAAACCGAAATTCGGTGATTATGGCCCAATTTTGCCAACATTTTTATTCACCGTGCCGAAACTAAATTAATGCCATTCAAGAATATAGTTTTATCACCTAGCTAGTATCAAAACAATCACTTTTGCTTATTTCGGCATCAAAATCGGTTGATTTTTGTGGAAGTTGTGTTGATCGGCAGGTTGATGAGTTTTCCCAAAAATCACGATTTTTCCCGATTTATTCAAATTGGGCCAAATAAAAATGACCCAAGTAATGTATTTGAGTACAGTTTTTTACACTACGCCTATTTTTTGATATATTTTTAGTATTTTAGTGGTATCTGGGTATAATTTTTATGATAATATAACCAATTTTTGTTCCATTTTAAATTTAGTTGAAAAATGCATGGATTTTCAGATATTTTCATTTGGAGCGTCTTTTTGCTAAAACTACGACAGATACTTTGGCGTTTGAAAAAACACTATAAAGCAGAAGTCAAGGCAATCATTTTTTCTAACATTGAACGGTCCATTCGTCCGTCCAATCGCACGAGAACCCTGTCCGTTTTCATGTTCACTCTATTCGTTCGTTCGTCCGTTTTGGTCCATCCGGGAACTTTTGGCCTGCTCCAACACACTATCTCATCGAGTTTTGAAGATTTTTCGATGAAATTTTCACAGGATATGTTGAAAGTGAGTTTCTTGAACGTATCAAATTTTGGATCAAATTGAACCACGCCATCATGGTCTACCACGGGTTAAAACATAAAATACTTGAAAATTCGTATATTTCGTGGTGAGATTTGGACTCCTCGACCCAAAATATTTTCGAAGAACCAAATTTTTGAATGTTGAACTCTTATTGACTTAATATACCCTTTAAGGCACTTTTACCATCCGTATCCAGACGTGTTATATAAAATGTTGTATAAATGTCGAGAAATTTGTGACATGTTTCCACTCATTGACAATTTGAGTGGAAAATCGACGATTCTGAGTGGAAACTTCACATCCTTGAGTGGAAAATGGACGATTTGAGTGGAAAATTTTGAGTGGAAAATGGACAATTTGAGTGGAAAATGACCATTTTGAGTGAAAAATTGCCAAAATGAGTGGAAAATGGCCAAATTGAGTGGAAAGTAGACCATTTTGAGTAAAAAGTCGTGAGTGGAAAATGGACAAATTTGAGTGGAAAATCGACCATTTTGAGTGGAAATTTATCATCTTTGAGTGGAAAGTAGACAATTTGAGTAGAAAACAGCCAACTTGAGTGGAAGATATATTTGACCGGAATTATACTGCGCACGTACAAATACACTCAAAGTTGAACGCGCTAGTATAAGTCTGTATGTTTGTGAGAACTGTCAAATAAAAATTCCTTTGATTGTTTACAACTGAATTTAGTATTATATTATAAATATTAGTTGCCGAAAACCAAATAAAAAATGAAAAATGTTTTTTATGCATCGAAACATTCGAAAATGTTGAAAATTGCCTTGATCACCTGAAGAAACTCCATAAATGTGTAGATGGTATCAGTGAATTCACTTGTATCGTGAACAATCAGTGTTCACGTACTTTTCTATCGATAAAAACGCTCAAATGTCATATCGAAAAATGGTAAAAGATGGAGTTTTCATCGACAAATTGTGGATAATAAATTAATTTAATCTATTTGCTCAGCTTTCCTGATACAAATGTTGCTGATGTTTTTGCTCAACCTGACACAAACAGAAATACTGATATTGAAACCGTGGAATCGGACAGCAAGGACTTGACATTTGATTTGGATGATTCATCACTGAATGTAATTTCCGAAATTTCACCTTAAAAACCCGTTCTGATTTTTTTATGCGCTTTCAGATAAGCAATATTATGAATGTGGAAATCCCTGCTTTAGAATTCGAAACGCCCACGAAAGATAGTAGCATAATCAATGTGAATCCAATTAATAATGACGATTCTTGCATAAACAATTTGTTGAACGAGTTGAACGATATTAAAATGAAGCATAGCGACAAAGACAATATTTTTCGAATTTTGAGCGCCTTAACGAAACAAACATGCACCATGAGTTCGCGTCATAAATGGAAAATAATGGAATGAACCCATTACACGCTGTAAACGCCACATGTAGTTACGTTTGCAATGAAATAGACACGTTCAAATCTCGATATAAGCGGCGCAAGAAAATCTTATCAAACCCATTATATGTTCAGCCATCCGAAAGAGCTATTGGCACTCGTATTGAAATGTTTTTCGATAAGACCATTGGTGAAGAAAGGCCGCGTCTCGTACAGTCATCGCTCCAATATGTATCTATGATTGAATCATTGAAATCATTTTTCTCATGTCCAGAAAATCGTCGAATATACTTCGAGCATCAAAAATATCACCCGTGCGATGAAAACACTCTTGGATGTTTTAGATGTGGCGACTTATTCAAGGGTACTAAATTTTTCCAAGATAACCCGGATGCAATTCAACTCCAAATTGCGACCGATGACTTCGAGATCTGTGACGCATTAGGCTCAAAGAGTAACATTCATAAAGTGTGTGCAGTTTATATGGTTGTTAAAAATTTGCCATCCAAATATCTTTCTCGACTCCAAAACATATTTTTGGTCGCTTTGTGTAATGCCGATGATTTAAAAACAAAAACTACTGACTTCAATAACATCTTGGAGCTGGTTGTCAGCGAGGGGAAATATCTCGAAGACACGGGTATCATGCTTAGTGATGGGCGACAATTGAAAGGGACGATTACAATTCTAGAGGCCGACAATCTAGGATTCAACTTGGCTCTAGCTTTAGCAGGCCACGCTGCGTCTTATTTTTGCAGAATTTGTAAGCTCCCACGAGAAGTTTGTCAAGTGGCTACGACTGAAATTCAATCAAAGTATCGATCCAACGAAACCTATCAACGTCAACTAACTATTGCGAAAAATACTGAAGGGAAAATTAACTTTAAAGAAACTTTCGGTGTGGTTAGATACTGTAAACTGAATGATTTGGCCCAGTTTAATATTTTTTCGAACCTCTCTGTTGATATAATGCATGATTTAACTGAAGGTGTGATCCCTCTTGTGCTGAAAAACCTGTTTGAATTTTGTTTTACGGCCAATATTTTTAAAATCGACGAATTAAAAAAAATGTGCGATTTTTATTCATACCCGAAAGACTTTCGGCGAAGCAAACCATCGTCTATAAGTATGACTCGACAACATTTGTCACAAAATTCATCGCAAATGAAGTGCCTCATATTAAATTTACCATTTATTCTGTACAAATACCACAATAACAGTGCATTTCGGGATGTGTGGATATGTGTTCCACAAGTCATTCGAATTTTCCAAATGGTGCACACAATGAGATTCAAAAGATCACTGGTAAATGAGTTAAGAAGTTTGATCTCTGATCTCTTGGTAAATGTAAAATCAATTAATCGAATAGCCTTAACTCCAAAATTGCACTATTTGTCACATTATGCGCACCGTTCTGACAAAGAAAAAGTACGCGACTAGCGCGCCATGTACCTCACGTGGTGAGATCTAACATGTTGCGGTATAAATGAAAGAAATCCCTATATCCCCAAATTAATGTAATTGAAATGCACCAGAAAATGCATTTTTATTACATGATCTGAAACATGTTTAAATTGTTTTTAGTATCAAATAGAAGAAATTCCAAATATCTGTATTGATTTGTATTCTATTTAATACAATCAGAGCTGTTAGCGTATTCACACAATTTCAGATATTCGTTCGCATTCGGCCGACACCAATGAAGATGTGCCAATTGTATCAAATAGAATACAATCCAAATTCACTGAAATATATTAGAAAATTCAGCAAGACACTTTTGTATTTCGATTGTATTCTATTTAATACAATTAGCACATCTTCATTGGTATCGGCCGAATGCGAACGAATAGCTGAAATTGTGTGAATGTGCTAACACCTCCGACTGTATTAAATAGAATACAATCCAAATACAAAATTGTCTTGCTGAATTTTATAATATATTTCAGTGTATTTGGATTAATAATTAAATTTAAAACTTAAACATCAAATTTGCTGCCACAGTTATAACAAGTTTGTTCACTGTTAACTGTTATGTTATACTGCCAATTATCTACAATCGAATTCGGAAATTTAGTACAGAATTAGTGTTGCCACTGTCACATGTTTAATTCAATGTGGGGTTATGTCAAAAGCCGGTATTGGTAGTAAACAATAACAGTGAACATAAAAGTGAACAAATTTGGTGAAACAATGGCAGAAAATTTAATAGTTAAAGTGTTTGAGCCATCCTCAACAGAATTTAAAGATATGGGAAAAATGATCCGAGCCATAGAAACTGATAAAGAATGCCTCAATGTGGGGCTAGCTAAAGTAAGTGCTTTCTCAACAAAAATGACAACAGGTGGATTGTATTCTATTTAATACAATTGGCGCATCTTCATTGGTGTCGGCCGAATGCGAACAAATGACGGGCTTGGTGGAATAATGTAACACAGCAAAAGTCCGCGGAAAAATGTTGTTATTCAGTGTATTTGGTATACACAACATTTTTCCGCGGACTTTTTCTGTGTTACATTATTCCGCCAGGCCCGTCAAATGGCTGAAATTATGTGAATATGCCAACACCTCCGACTGTATTAAATAGAATACAATCCAAATTCACTGAAATATATTATAAAATTCAGCAAGACAATTTTGTATTTGGATTGTATTCTATTTAATACAATTAGCACATCTTCATTGGTGTCGGCCGAATGCGAACAAATGGCTGAAATGATGTGAATATGCCAACACCTCCGACTGTATTGAATATAATACAACGCAATACAGATATTTGGAATTTCTTCTATTTAATACAAAAAACAATTTAAACATGTTTCAGATCATCCCACCTGCTTCAATGAAGGTGCAACCTCTTGAGGTTCCCGATAACTACAAATTGTCGTTTTGCATCTCTCAAGATGTCACAAAGCTGTCGCCGAGAGCCAATATTTATTATCTCAACAGCGATCCAAAAAAGACCACCCAAATGACATTGAAAAAATACCGAGATCTCGCAACCGTCCCAAAATATCAAAATGGTCTGAGTTTCGACGAGATCCAAGAACTATTTTGGGCCAACTTGAAAGAGCGGGTTTCCCCCAATACTAAGAAATACGTGCCCATTTATGCGGTGGACAACGAACGGTCACGCTTCCCCTTAGATTGGCCATGGTGGAACCTGAATGAATTGACTTGCCATGAATCAATTATTCAGGGACCGACAATGCCCGGTGTGAATACACCATACCTATATTATGCGATGCCTTTCGCTGCATTCGGTCTGCACCATGAGGACAGCAATTTGGCATCCTTGAACATCCACCATGGAGGCGCCCCAAGAAGATGGTATTCGGTACCATCTTCAAATGCCACAAAACTGGAACAACTGCTTGAAACATACAAGCCGAAATCGATCAAATGTGACTTGTTCATCAAGCACAAAACTTCATTGATACCACCAGAAGTACTTCATTCGAATGGGATCGATTTTGGAACGGTAAGACACCTGGGGCCTATTGTTCGAATTGAAAATATTTTCAGTAGAAAAGTCTTCATTTCACCAAAAAGTGAAAAGATTGCCATAAGATTTATATTGGTGTTGCTAGAAATGAAAAGTTCATTTGAAAAGTGAAATGAGGACTTTTCTACTAAAAATATTTTCAATTCGAACAACACGCCCCTGAACTCATAGCTGGGCACGAAACAATTTGAATTTCTACGAACAATTGAACGAAATTTTTAAAAAGTTTAAAATTAAATTCAAAATTTGCTGCTCTATTTATTTTTTTCAATGATATCGGTTCTCAACTACTCATTTTTGCCAATTTCAAGTATATGAACGATGGTTTGTTTTTCATTCTCATTCACTAATATTTACCAAAAATTTCTTTTTTTATAATATAAAGACCGTGCAAGAAGAAGGAGATATCATCGTTACACTTTATAACGCATATCATGAAGGATTTAATCACGGTTTCAGTTCCTCCGAGGCCATTAACATCGCGACACCAGAGTGGGAAAAGTACTACCACTCAACGAAGTTTTGTTCTTGTGGGTAAGAACAGCAACAAATTTTAATTCTACAAGTTTGAGTTTTCGATGCAAAACCAATACTCATGATATTACTTTTCCACACATGAAATGTGATTAGGAAAAGTATTGGTTTAGCCTCGAAAAATTTAACTCCACCGTGCTTGAGTAAATGAACTCCGATTGGGCTCAAATTTTGACTAGAATCTTAGTTCAGCATGGGAAGAAATTTAATATGAATGCGGAAAAGTCAGGATTACGAATGTTATTCAATTTATTTTCTCAAAATTTTTCAGATACGGACAGCAAAGCAAAATTCGACACGATAGATTGCGCAAATTTTGCAAACGTTCCGCCATTGCTCCGCCGCCAACTGATGATGTGCCAACTGATGATGTGTCAACTGATGATGCATCTACGGACAGCCTTCGCTATGATTCACATGACCACTGGCCAATGCATGATGATAAAAATGCGCGATCAAGATGTAAACTAAAAGGTTGTACCTTTTTTTCCCATGTATACTGCAAAAAATGTTCGTCAGATGGAAAACTTAAAACCCTATGTTTCACAAGAGAGCGTAATTGTTTTTACGAATACCACAAGAAGTGAGGGCTGAAATGAAATGTTTTTGCAAATTCTTCATTCATTACGCTTTATTGAATGTTTGACACTCATATGTATACATTAAAGCAATGCTTCCTTCTTCATTTAGTCTTTGCTAAAAACTCTTTGCTAATAAATTCAAATTACACGAAAAAGCTCCAGAATTATTATTTAAGTTAGGGCCCCCGAATAGCATTTAGACAAGGCTGCTTCTCATAAAAAATGACACCAAAGTCACACCATTTTTGTGCAAATATACATGTTTCTGTGCCATTGCGCCATTTTTTTCATGTAAAATTGGTGTGGAGATAGTGTAAATTTGGTGCACATAGTGTTACAGTACAAATCGTGACAAATCGCAACAAATCCACACTATCTCCACCCCAATTTTTATATGAAAAAATGGCACAGAAACATATATTTTGCATAGAAATGGTGTAAATTTGGCAGGGGTTACTAATGGCTGAAAAAAGCAGATATTTTCCAAATAAAACAATGGAATCCCTGAAATTTGGTACTATTTATTTTATTATGAGTTGTTTTATATTCTGTTGAATGTAGCATATAGAACACATTTCAAATTAGGATCAATAAAACATATTGAACATATATTTACTTTGCATTATTTTATTGACAGTTTATAATACCTTCTATACTATAAAACAATATATATCACATCATAGTTATTGTCCAGCCAAAATGATGGATGCTTCGTGTAAAGTTTCTTCGAATGGCTCTGTTGTTTTTTTCTTCAATCGTAATGCGTTTTCCAATTTTCTTGGATTTGATATGCATATATTCTAACAAAACATCGAATATGAACTGTTGCTTATGCGTAAAACTATTCTTTTGGCTGACTGGGTTTTCATGAATATGGAATAATGATGAGTCATAAAGTTCCTCCGTATTTAATTTGTTGAAAATTGTTTTGGCCAAGATATGGATATCGACAGAAGCTTCTGATTGCAGAAGTTTAAAAACTGAATCACATGCCGCAATAATAAATACCGTACTGGAACAAGGCTGATCGCATCGTTTTGTTTGGTTTTTTTTTGCAATGAAGGTATCAAATATTTTCTGATTTTCAGAGAAAACTTTCAAACAGTCTTGACAAGCAGAAACCGATCGTTTCGAAAAAAATTTCATTATAATTTCCTCAACGTTTGACGCTATGTAGGCTCGCAAGTGCTGTTCATATGGGTCAATTTCAGTGTCTAACAAATTATAAAATATCCCTTCTTCGATTTCGATCTCTTCTACTTCATCCATTGGTGGTTGTGATGGCTGTTTTGGCTTTTGTGTGGATGAAACCGTGAGTATGTTTATGGAGCTTAGGATGCAGTTAGTCTTTCGAGCGGAGAGGTACGGCATGCAGACTAAAAGTTTTCGATATGCGCTTTGAAACTGCATTTGATTTGGGTTATTGTTCCATCCGAGGGAGGATCGAATCAATGAGAAATAGGTCTCTAAATGGTCTTGACTGAACTGGAAGCAGTAAAACACATCTAAGGGCCCATTTTCCACATAGTCAGTATAAATACCAAGTATGCTTCTCATGTTGTTCAAGAAACCAAAAAATCCGACTGAAGATCTTGACTTCAACACAGATTTCCTAATAGGTATTCTACTATTCTTCTTTTTTTGGAATTTGTATTCGTCCACTGTTAAATGGCTTATGAACTCCTCATATTCATGGAATAACTCCCGAAATTTTCCGATATTCGCTCCACACAGTGGTTGTTTAAAATAGTCGTCATTTTGTTTTCCATCGCCATAGTTCTGGACGTCGAATGCATTGTTATTCAGTCGAAGAAATTTAATTGTTTGCTCACATTCGATAAACCCTTCATACTCATCTTCGCACAATTGCTCAATGGCGTCTGCTACACTATTGCTTATCGTTTCAACCGCCAAGGAAACCTTCATTGGAGCTTCTTTGAAATTGATGTGATCCCTCGATAGCTTGTTTCCCAGCTCAAAGTTGTCGTTGTCTTGTTTCCGCGCCAACATTTCAATCAGCTCCCATTTAAGCCGTTCATCTTTATAATAAAGGTGTTGATAGGCAAAGTATCTCCGAATTAGCTTGAGCATGTGGGGAGGATCAAAGATTACATATATCTTTTCTTCTGGACAGCTGGGCAGGGCAAAATACGGTTTGCTGGAGTAGAAATCAGCCCCTAATAACTTGGCAACAGTAATATTCGCTGACAAGCCATCGCCAGTAAGTGAGACAACTTTTGCACCGGTATTCTGAATGGCATTGATAACTTCCTTAGTTAAAGCCGCTCTGTCAATGGCTTGCAACCCGTTCAGAAAAAAGTATGCTACGGGGAGCTTGAAATCAGGTCCGACGACCATGAAAACCAACGCGTCTTTAGCCACAGGCAAAACAGCTTTCGAGTTTGAATTAAGTACTGTTGGAAATCCATTAAATTCATTGGTATTGCCGTTCCACACAACTTGTTTCCTCATTGACATTTCATCGGACATTAAACAAAGGTTTAATTTTTTCCCATTATTTTTTTCCTTGAGCTCTACGACCATTTGAGCAATTTCATCAATAGAAGCTTGCGTAATTCCTGGTGATGAATCGGTACATCGTAACCATCTTCGTAACGTTCGACATGTTGGCAACCGTTTGCCGAAGAATGCTCGCAATTCTTCGTAAGCTGCTGTTGAGTGGAATTGCATTCTCAAGCAAAATTTTCGGGTTTCCGGTGAATACTTCGAACGTGAACTATGCGCTCTGTTAATTAACGCTTCTAGCACATCTCGTTGTTCCTAAAATATAATAAATCAATTTTTCATTTTATAGCTATAATAATTTGATTAACATTCGTAATCCTGACTTTTCCGCATTCATATGAAATTTGGATTTTCTCTTGAACAATTTTTTTTTTTTTTTTGAAAAAAATTGAACAATTTAATTGGTCGACCAGTCAAGAGAGAAAGTATTGGTTCTGCGATGAAAAGGGGGAAAATGGAATTTTTCATTCAATGTACTGTATTTGGGCACGGTATGTGAAATTGATACTGCAATATGGCAAATATTCAACACAGAACATCCTGTTACACACTAAGACAAATTTGTTCCCATTCTGAACTGAGACTCTAGTCAAAATTTGAGCCCGATTGGAGTTCATTTACTCAAGCGCGGTGGGGTTGAATTTTCGAGGCAAAACCAATACTTTTCCTAAGCACATTTCTTGTGCGGAAAAGTAATAAATTACATACGGCTGAAAGATGGTCCATATCTTTGGCCCTTTGATTTAAAGATGAAATTTCGTTTTTAAGCCGTTTGATTGTGTCGTTTTTTTCCAAAATCACGCCATTCAGCCTTTGTATGGTATTATTTTTTTTGAGCACATCAATTGAAGCCTTCACCAATCTTTGATAAAGGTCCAAGGATATAGTTACTGTTTTGGATGCACCAATATCAGTAGATTCGGCACAAGCAGGGACATTTTGCTCGCGTATGGCACTGTTCCGAATCACTGCCAACACCGGTACTGCATGTTTTTTCGGACGAATATTTGTACCAATTTTGATCAAATCACTTTCGTGAAAGTGAAGATCACAAATGTATATTGCTTTTTTTTCATTTATTGGTTGATGAGCTCGAATTATTGGTATCCATTCTAATCTTTCAGCCCCTTTAACCCTAAAAATAAGTTGGATATTATTGTTGTATCCTATTCGATACAATTGAATTTACTCGAAACCGTTTTTATGTTTATCCGAACTATTAATTACGTATTTTAATACAATTGAACTTACTCGAAAATGTTTCTATCTTTATCAGAACTCTTAGTTTCGCACCCAACAATTTTGCAGGTCCGCATTTTCAAATTCTTATCAGAGACCAAATTGTTTGTTCAAATATTAAAAGTCTTTATGAATGTTACAATGTTGTACAATGTCACGATGATGTACAATTTGACATTGTTCGGATGGTCACGAGTGGTGCCAATTGTGGCGCCATTGTCAAGCTTGAGTACACATACAAGCATTTGACAGAACTAGTTTGGCTGTTCAAATTTCAACCGACGCCATTTCTACTATATTTCTATGCTCTAACGCAAGTAGTTTTCATTCAAATTGAAAGCAAAACTCATATAATACAAAAGTTTCAATGTCAACAAACGGCAATAATAAAAAACGGCAACTTACCGGCAAATGTGATGAAGAATCACAAGAAAATCAGCCGGTATCCAGTGAAAATGGCGTAAAAAGACAGAAGCGAACATTTACGGACGAAAGCGATGAAGCTTCATCAGAAAATCAGCCAACCAAAATTGAAGCAATGCCATTGAAAATACAAATTTTTAAGAGCAAAAGTGATGACAAATCAGCTATGAAGCGGCGATCTGATGAAAGGCGACAACGTGCAAATTTCTTTGGCATTTGTTTGACATGTTACCAGCATGCCAACAGCACGATTGGTGAAGTGTCCGCATTTGCATACGAGCACATGTGTGAACCGAATCCAGAAATCAACGAAAAAGGTTTGAAAGATTCAATCAAGTTTTTGGAAAATGTGCAAAAATCGATTTCGGCAAGTAAGACCGCTTTACCACTGACACCATTGACACCGCCAATTTTTCCATCTCCATCCATTTCGGGAACAGATGTTTCGGCAAAGTAAGTTCTTTTTTATTTTTTACAATTTATTTTCTATCTGAACTCAATATCTAACAATCGTTACAGGACCAAGGAAGCTTCGCCATTGGCAAAGCCAAAGAAGTCTACCAAGAAGGATGAGCCGAAAATCATTCTGGACAAGGAACTTGATTAAAGCGCAGATGCTGGAATAAAACTGAATCAACTAGAATCTTTTTCATTTCAATTTTAATCTTTTATATTTTTGAAATCATATGTTTTAAATTGGTTGAAATAAATGGATAAAGTTCGGTACCACAGTATGTTTGAAAAGCAATTTTATTGATGTATTAAATAGAATACAAAGGTGTTTTTAACGAGCTGAACGGGTTACACGAGCTGGTCGAGTTGAAGGCACACTTTCTGGATTGATTGGTAGCCATAAAACATGGGAGCGCACAGTCTTCACATTTGTGGTTAGTTTTCTGACCTTTTTCTTCTCAAACTTATTCAAATCTAGACAAAGATTCATTACTAGTTAGACATTTTAATTCTAATTCATGTTTTTAAATTGTTTGGTAATACTACCTTCAGTACTCAATTGAGTTGCTTTAACGTAGCATTCACGAATGTTATATTTCATCAATAAAGTATTTTCCCACGCTTTTCTGTATTCTAAATGTTCGTAGTGCAAAAGTATTAATCAATCTACCAGGAAAAAAACAAATTCTTGATTTCCAAACCTTCTTTACTGAGCCGTTTCAGTTTGATATCAATTTTGCGAATTTTGTAATTCGCAAATAATAATTCCATGTTTTCTTTTGAATTCGCCATTTTAACTGATAGAATTAAATTGTTGTTTCATTACGACATAAGCGGCGGAACTAACCACAATTTTTTTTATTTATGCGAATACACAGACAACACGGATGTACATACAGACGTATAGCGCTACACAGAATTTGCATACAGCACGCGAAGAAAGCAAAGGCTACACGATCATCTAACAAGTGAAGTGACAAAAACAAGTCTGACGAGAATTTAAGGAAATAACAACCAACAGGTGATTAACTGAAAGTAAAATTCAAATGTATTTGATTCAATACAAAATTATCTATTTTATTCCGTATACAACGAAATTGTTTTGATGCTTTTTCTAATATACATATTATTATCACATATTATATTGGCACTTGTATTGAATAGAATACAAAAAATAGATTATGAAAGGATTGACTACGATCCACAATTTTTTCGCTAAAACTGACACGAATTCACAAAAAAAGAAGATATTTAATATATAGAACATTTCGGTATATTTGCCTAGGTTTGTTTACTACTGAAATGACTATTGAAATGTCAAAAGTACCGGATTGGTACCGGAAAGAACTTGAATGTACTTCAATACTATTCACTTTTTACACCACCATTTTGGTGCTGCTATATGACATCACTATAAGAATAGCATTGTAGTACAAAAAAGTTCCTTCCAGTACCAATTCGGTACTTTTGACATTTCAATAGTCATTCAGTAGTAAACAAACCTAGATATTTGCTCAACAATCTAAGTAGAATTAGTCCGTCTTATTTTGTGAATTGGTGTTAATTTGGGAATTGTGTCGATTTCAACCCACAGCTGTGTCGCATTCGACACATGTGTCGAATGCGACACAGCTATGGGTTGAAATCGACACAGCTACGGGTCGAATTCGACACAATTCCCAAATTAACACCAATTCACAAAATAAGACGGACTTATTCTACTTAGATTGTTGAGCAAATATACCGAAATGTTCTATATATTAAATATCTTCTTATTTTGTGAATTCGTGTCAGTTTTAGCGAAAAAATTGTGGGTCGTAGTCAACCCTTTCATAATCAATTTTTTGTATTCTATTTAATACACACGTTATAATGCTGTTTCTATTTCAGTTTTTGCGAAAATGATTTCTGAAGAAGACGATTTATGTGAGTGGGAAGATATAACTAATGAAATTGCAAATTAAAAAGTATATAAACCTTTAAATATACAGGTACCTCATGGAATTCTAAAGATTTCAGTATTGTAGACAGTCTAAAAGGAAGGTTTGAGCAAAAGAAAATATATGTATGCACCATTTTCTTTTTCTATATTAATTCAGTATTTGAATTGATTGATTAATTATATAACTATTTTATGGACAGACAAATGCTGTAGAGGTAATGGTCGCTGTAAACCCGTGTGAAAAATCTGAGAAGCTTTACTCCAAAGAAGTTATGAACACATACAAAAATGCCAATGAAGATGATCTACCACCCCATATATTTTCAATTGGTACTATTACATTTTCACTTTCAGTAGATGACACCATTTTTTAAATATGGTAGACAAAATATATATTTTGTTGACCATATAGTAGTTGGAAAAAAATATAGTAGTTGAAGAAATCGCTAGTAGAATAAGTAAAGGCTCTTTTTCGAAGGCGATATTCTCCATACATTTGTAACCAAAATGTATGCGGAAGATTGTGCACGACTGCAATCGTGGCCTTGGAAAAAGAGATTTAAGGATGAGATTCGCACAATTCTACCACTGTTTTTTCGTCATCCAAACATTATTTTTGTATGATCCACATTCTTCTGATATCAAATATAACTCTTTGTAGGTAGAAAACTTATTGAGTCCTGTAGAAACAAAGGCCAATCGAAAATCGTAATATTGACAGGTGAATCTGGTGCGGGAAAATCCGAAAATGCAAAGCAAATATTGAATTATATTTGTCACAGTATGACGTCAAATGATTGGATATGTCGTTTAAGATCGTTAGACCCAGTTCTAGAACTATTTGGTAACGCTAATACAGCACACAATCAGAACAGCTCTCGATTCAATAAGTTTATACAGGTGTGTTAAACGACCTTAAGTGTGATGATGTTGTACTAATTATTTATTAGATATTCTAATTTATTATTTATTTTCATAGCTCTACTACTCCGAATCAAATATCAGTGCGGCGAAAGTTTCTATTTATTCTTTAGAAACAAGTCGCATTTGTATGCAGAATCCTGAAGGAAACGATTTCCACATATTTTACGTAATGTTTCATCAAGCGCCAAATAATTTGAGGAGTAAATTATTTTTGGATTTGCTGCCTGGATTCTCCCTTTTGAATGAAAATTTTCAATCGAGCTCGTTGGAGTCACACAGTTTTTTAATCATGGATAAGGCCCTGTCAACCTTTGGCATTTCTGATGAATCAAGAGAGATGATATATAAATGCGTTGCAGCCATTCTTCATCTAGGACAGATACAATTTGATGAAACCAATGATTATGTTTGTGATATTTCCATAGCATCGAGAATATTTTTAGATAATGCAGCTACTTTACTGAATATCAACACAGATCAGTTGAAAAATGCAATTCTTCTAAATCATATGAAGGCTACAAATGAAGTGTGAGTTCAAACATATATATACAAGTTAGCGTTATTGTGCGCTATGAATTCAATTTTGATCTTTTCGACTTTTCAGACTGAATTTGTCTAAGGAAGCTGCAATAAGAGCACGCAATAGTCTTGCCAAGGCAACATATAAGTTTGTATTCGAATACATAATTGATACCTTTAATGGATATAATGGTGATATTACCAATATTTCGTTACCTTTCATTGGGATTATTGACATTGCCGGATTCGGTAATAGAAATCTTAATATAAAGAGACGAGCTAAAAAAATATTTTCTACTAATTTTTGAATTATATGACAGAAAACCACAACCCATATAGTAGTTTTGAGCACTTGTGGATAAATTACGTGAACGAACGTTTTCAGCAATTATTTGTTCAAAAAATGTTGAAAGTGGAGGAAAAATGGTATAGCAAAGACGGCCTAGATGTCCCTAATATTCCTTTCTTCGATAACATTGGTATCTTAAGTCAGTAAATTCAAATAGAAAAATTTATTCAATACATAAAACCATATTGATTTTCATTTAAATTGTAGATTTATTTGAGGGACACAACGGACTATTTTCTTTGTTGCGCGATGAGTGCAGTTTAGCAAAACCACAAGCAAAAAACTACGTACAGAACATATTTTTGTATCGCAAAAACGATATGTCATTGGAATCATCACGTTCAATACTTTGCGAGCGTGAAGAATGTTTCACAGTTAAACATTTTGCTGGAAGCGTTCGTTATTCAGCGGTAAGTGCTAACTTATTTTTCGGAATATTTAATGGCTTGAGAAAAAAAAAATATGTTCTGTTTTGATTAAAGGAGCACTTCATAGAAAAAAATAATGAAAAAATGCCTCGGGCAATCGGTGATTTATTGAATATAATTACTCGTCATTTCGTATTTTCTGCAAACAAACATGAGGGGAAAAGGACCATGCGAGACACTCTCTTAGTCTCGTCATTGAAAAGAGAGATGGACATTTTGCTTACACATTTAGCGAGAAATGTATGCATATGACTTTGAATATAAGATGATTTCAAGAATTTTAATTATATATAATTTATTTTAGGATACTATTTTCGTCCGATGTTTGAAACCAAATAAATTTTCTCAACCTAAAGAGTTTGACTGTGATTTTGTTGAAAGACAATTGAAATGTTTCGGGTTGGCTGAGTACAGAAGCTTGATGGAACAAGGCTTCCCCAATAGATTCGAATTCGATCAGCTGCTGGATACATATAACATTTCAATAATAGGCCAATTCGTGCCCAGAGTTAAACAAAATTACAAGCGGTTTCATTTGAATCTATTACTACGTTCAGTAGGCTTAAATGAAAATGATTTCAAGCTTGGAAATACACGTGTCTGCTTCAGACCATTGAAAGGTTACGTATTAGACAAACTATTACGCCCAAAACAAGATGAAATCGCTCAGGCTAAAAAGATATTTGAAAAGAAGTTGGTTGTTTTGCGCCGTTGGTCAATTTTTGTAGAAGCGGTTTTTAAAAATCCATCAATAGTAGCCAAATTCCAGTAAGTTTAGATTGTTTTGAAAAAAATATCAATATACTTTTAAACATTTGATTGGAACATAATTTGATTTTAAACAGAGTGACTATACCTCGTCAAAACATCACAACAATTGACCAAAAAGATCTACCAAAAGTTCTACAACAACCAACCGAAGCAACACAACCTATGACCAACGGAAATATGACACGGGTAAGTTTAGTTCATTCACACATAGATTCAGTAATGAAAATACAACGTTAGAAAAATGTTCCATTCCAATTAAACAGAAAGAAGTTCAATTGGTTGAAGCGCCGTCGATTCCACCTACCCCGCCACACTCAGATACCCAACGAGATTTAAATCCTCCATGTTTCAACAGAACTAATGAGAGGACGAAAGAAGCAAAGAAGCGTCGTCGTGATGTGGAGACAGAAGGCAAGCGCAGAGAGGTGACAAAGTTGCCTCCCAAAGAAATTCGCTACGACAGAATAGATCACCTTCCAGGAGTTCGAGCTAATACATCTCGTAATAGATGTAGATGTGAAGGTTGTGACCTTAAAACAAACAATTTCTGCATCAAATGTGAAGTATACCTTTGCATTAAGAAAGAAAAAAACTGTTTCGTAGATTTTCATAAGTCACAATGAGCAATTAATCATAGCAATGAGCATATTAATTATCAGTCAAAGTTTCCATAAAAAATATATTGTGCTCCAATAAATAATATTCATTTGAAGAATACTTAATAAATTAATCTCCACATGTCGATGAGTCTGATTATTATCTTTTCAAATAAGCAATAAAGTTCAAGCTTCGAAAATCATTATTATTTTGTTACTCATTTCCCAAAACGCAGGACATCACAGCACCATTTTCTTAATTGGAACTTTAACCAGGGAGAGATACATATCAATCAGAAACGCTCACAAATAAATGATCTTTGAAAAAGCAAGAGCATTTGTACTATTAATGATGTTGATTTGCTGGCATATTGATGAAGTTTTGGCCATTTGATCGACACCATTCAAGATGCTCCGATTGTATTAAATAGGATACAATGTATGTATTACATGTAATGTATTCTATTTAATACAATGGCGTCGATCGAATGACTGAACTGTATTAAATAGGATACATTACGAATATGTATTTTCAATGCGATTATTCGCCGCAAATGAGAAACTTTAAAAATTTACAATCGATTTAACCACAAAATCTCAAAAGATGTGAAATTGGCGATGGGCGACGCTATGACACTATGACACACAAACACACGCGACGAAGAGCTGTCGTGTTTTTAGCAATAAACGGTTTGTATGCCCACAAACACTTACAAGTATCAATGAATGTGCAGCGAATTCCTACACTGCATACACTGATACACACAAGTATAAGGACAGTGAGTGCAAAATCGACAATACTTGTCACTTTTGGCGCTTTAATATACCTAGAAAGACGCTTATTTCTAACGCATTCATAAACTTATAAAACTGTCGTACATAAAACAATTAAAATGTCCGAGAGTGGAAAAAAATCAAAAAATGGTAAATATTTGAAAAATGTATAAATTTTTTTATTTCCTTCATGAGTTTTTATTAAATAGTGACATATTTTCCATTGCTTTCCAAAAATTCAATTGCCACGTTTCAGATAACATTTTGTTCCTCTTTTAACGATAGTTTACTTTTATATTCTTTATTTATCATTTTCTTATTGCTCAAACTATTACACGTTCAGTAAAAAATCAAGTCTTTTGACGAATTGTGAAATTCGCAAATGAAAAATGTGGTCGTAATTATACCGAAGTACATATCATACATAATATCAATAATAATTCGAATAATTTATCTCTACAGATTTTAATGCTGGACTTCCAATTCCACCACCACCACCACCACCGTTCAATCTAAGAAATGCAGTTAATCGTACAAGAAAGTTGAATTGGCAAGTGGTGCAAAACGTCCCAGAAGATTGTCTTTGGACCAACCGTCAGGGGTTTTCTATGTCCGAGAAGGACATATCTGACGATGTGAATAAACACTTCTCTATTCCGAATAAAAAGATTGCAATAGGTTCAGCCGGAAGAGCCAACATCAGTTTGAAAGTGCTGGGTGGAAAATCGGCGCAAGATTTGTTAATTTTACTTCATGCCGTGTTGAAAAATTCATCACACGATCAAATCAAAGAGCATATTCTACAATGCGACACTTCAATCTTGAATACCACTTTCATAGATGGTTTGATCAAGTGCTTGCCACCATGGCATGATATGAAGAAACTCCGAGCATTGAAGAACGATGGGGTTCAATTATCCGACGCAGAGAAATTCCTTGCAACTCTTGGTGATATTGAGCGGCTCGCACCCCGTTTAAATTGCATCAGCTTCAAACTCAATTACAATGAATTGGTAAAATACATCGAACCAGATCTAAAAGTTGGAATAGCTGCATGCGAAGAAGTGATTTCAAGCCAAAAGTTCGGTCAAATTCTGTTTCTTCTCTTATCGGTTGGTAACACTTTGAACGACAACTCAAGTATCGGTGGAGCGGCAGCTTTTGATCTGTCAATTCTGTCGAATTTGCAGGATGTAAAAGGTACCGACCCCAAACAGACGCTTCTGCGTTTCATAGTAGAAACCGTTCAAAGAAAATATCCAGAATTGTTAAACTTCAGTGATGAAATAGTTCATGTAGAGCAAGCTGCGCGTGTAAATGCTGAACACATCGAAGGAACAATTGAAAAAATAGCTGCATCGTCAAAAAGCCTTCAAGAAGAATTACAAAATAGCAACCCTCGATCATCTATTCCATCAACTCATGACAAGTTTGCAGAAGTAATGTCGCAATTCTCATTACAATGTCACGATCAGGTGGAGATGCTATCTTTGATGCGGCTTCAAATGCAGAATAAGTACATAGAAGTTGGGAAATACTTTGCATTTGACGTCAACAAGTGTACAATGGATGTTTTTTTCACAAACATAACAAAATTCAAGACTTCGTTTTCGCAAGTACTCAAGGAAATCTGCAAAGAAGGAAAGGCACATCCAAAGGCTGATCAACAACCCCCGAAATTGGATTGCAAAGTTATACTAAAGAGATTAACAGACGAAGGTGTGTATTTATTTACTAAAAATTCGTTTCGGTATCTGAACAACACCATTTGTTTCTTCATTTATCCATTCATTGCATTTTATCATTTGTTTTTCAGAAATCGCGACATTTACTGCCCGGAAAACGACGGACACAATCAAAAAATCACGTATGATGCGTTTTTGAATAAGAGAACAAATCGAAAATCTTAAAATGAAATACGAAACGTGTTGAATTTGAGTGTCAAAAATTAATAAAGTTTTGCAGTATGCCATTGTTTGTTTTATTTCCTTGCAATTAATAATGTGCACATGTATTCTATTTAGAACGACCCGTTTGCATTACAGAATTTTCTTGCTGAATTTCCTAATATATTTTTGTGTATTGGAATTGTATTCTATTTATTACAGTCGGAGTTGTTGGCATATTGACGGTATTTTGGCCATTCAATCGACGCCAATGAAGATGCACCGATTGTATCAAATAGAATACAATCCAAATACAAAAGTGTCTTGCTGAATTTTCTAATATATTTCAGTGAATTTGGATTGTATTCTATTTGATACAATCGGTGCATCTTCATTGGCGTCGATTGAATGGCCAGAATACCGTCAATATGCCAACAACTCTGACTGTATTGAATAGAATACATACTGTTATGCATCTATCTCACTCTTCAACGTTCTCCAAAGTGCCCCAAATTCTTTCCACCATATATTTTTCTCTCTGTATGCGGAAGTCTTTATCAGTAATTAAGTAAGTAATGTTAATATCTAAATTATATTTGGTTTGATGTTTGAATTTTTATTAATAAGTTCAGTTGGTCGGTGAATAATTTCAAAGAATATATAATATATAATACAATAAGTTCAAAAGATTTTGGATTAGTAAACAATAATTCAAATATGAAATAATCATATGTATAATAACAATTAATCTTAAAAAGGTTTAATACAAATGTGAATTTCAGTGGAACATTGTTATGATCTGCAGTAAGCCCATCGGGAATCCAAAAAAGTTCATAAAAGTGTGGTTTTATCAGTGAGGGGCTGCTTCATGTTGTTGTGAGATTTCACACGATACTTTTTTCGCACACAGGACGTAATCCAAGCGCATTCATGAAGTTTGCTGCAACGTTGTCCGAGCTATCCACAATATAAGAGCGTCGTCGCAAATGTTTTTTCTCAACTTTGATGGGTTTTTCGGCAGGTTTCCGACATCGAAGAAGTCTTGGGCCGGATTGTCCTGCGATTTGGCACTGTTCTTTTTTGGATTGTTTTCGGCTTCGACGAGGCTCTGAACTGGATGGCTCTGCGACCTCATTCAAACGAACCGACCGTTTTTCCGACTGCCGCTTTCCGAGCACGACAGGTTTTTTGTCGTGATTTCGACCGCGACGAATTTTCATGTTTTGTTTCAATCCAGTTGGCCGGCAATGATATTCATAGAAACAATTACGTTTTGAAGTTAGACATAAATGTTTATCACACTTTTGACAAAAAAGATGACTGAAAAAGTGGCAGGTTGGCAGTGCGCATCTTGAGCGTGAATGTTTATCGTCATGAATCACCCAATGATTCTTTCCGTCGAAACGACAAGTGTCTTTAATTGTATTCACTGCACTCATTTTTTATCAAAACAATGACGACGATCAAATGATAACAAATTATGTTTGATACAAATTACAATTTAGTTTGTTTGTTTATTGTTTCTTTCGATTTTCTGAACGAGTCGAACACTTTGAAATTTAGATATGTCATGTTTTGACAGCGACGACAACACCATACCATGCAGTACTAAAATCATGATTTTAGCACATTTAGTTGTATTTGATATAAACTCAAAATTTGAACGCTGATAAAATGGCAACTCAATATAAAAAAGGTATTCAAACAATATTCGATAATA
Source organism: Aphidoletes aphidimyza (assembly GCA_030463065.1). Classification (NCBI taxonomy): domain Eukaryota; kingdom Metazoa; phylum Arthropoda; class Insecta; order Diptera; family Cecidomyiidae; genus Aphidoletes; species Aphidoletes aphidimyza. Next base: position 9,099,294 of record CM059998.1, on the reverse strand, counting down.
AATATATAATATATTTTATTTAAGTGATTGAAGTGTGACATTTAAATAAATATATTAATACACGGATATATATCATGAAAGCTCTCGCCAAAGGGGGGCGCTTCGACCGCTAGTTTTTGACGTTTCAGTAGAAATGTCCAGACTGTGATTATGCGACGATTCTCGAGAGGATGGGTTCATTAGCACTCATGTCAATGATTGTCCAACAAACAAATAATTTCATAAATATCAATAAGACTATGGCTATTAGTCACCAAGAAAGTATGTGTATAAAAGGAAATAATTTTGAGGACATTTTGTCATACACGAAACGGAGCAAAATTGGTGTTGATTTTCTGACGAAATATGTTGTTTTGAATAGAATTAACATAGGAAATCAAAATGAAATCTTTGAAATTGGGTGTATGATATATAATTCGTTGGCATTTGAACGTGATAAAGTATTCTCATACAACTCATTACTTCACAAAATTGTTTTAATTTTGGAGTTGGATTCAGTAGTTTATTTTGCTGCACAAGAGCTTGAATATCTGGGTATTGACAGTTTTTCACAGAGTATCATGATAAATTGGCCCCTAGATCAACAATTAAAACTCATTAAGTTCGATGACATTGGACCAAAGCGGTGAAGCGACATACAAATGCACTAGGGCACGTAGTAGGCTACACCATATGATTTGCATAGCGTAGTTAGGGCACGTAGTCTCATCGTTGCACCGCTTTGCATTGGACATAAAAGAAGCTATGCAATAAAGTCAATAGAGGATAAGAATTTTGTCATAATTGATGATTTAGAATTATTGTACGAGATGTAAATGAATGTTGTATGTTGATGAAAAATAAACTAACCATATTCATTTAAAATAAAGTTTAAATTGAAGTGTGTCAATAAACCATTCCGATATACTTTTGTGTCCTTAATTCGAGTATTACTTTAATGCGCTTTCAACAAATCAAAGCGGACAAGACTTATGTTGTAATTAAATTTGGCTATATGTAATCAATTTTCAGTCGAACATTCAATAGTACACACAGAAATCATTTGTTCAAATAGTTGAATACATTTCAAGACTTAATTCAAACTGAAACACTATGAAAGCTGCATTGCAATACATTGGTCAAAAATAACAGGCAAATGGTTAGGAATTATCCTATTGGTAGTCAATTGCAAAAGTGCTGACTCAACACTGTTGAGAGCTCGAAAACACAAACTTACAATCAATTATCATACGAAATTATACAGAAAACACCACACGACTCAAAGAGACCAAAGGACTTTTGAATTCAAAAACAAAAACAATATTAGAGTATTGGTGAATTTCATAATTGCTTAACGTAAATGTTCCTGGTCATGGAAAAATAGTAGCAATGTTGAAACAGACATTTGTTTGAAAATTATGTCAAAAAAAGCTGTCGATTACGGACAAAACAGACGTCTCGTGCGTTTCGTGTATGATTAAACTGTGCTCTTTTAATCCATTCAGTTTATTGTGATTTTAAATAATAAACTAATATAGTTAAAAATAAATCAATGATTCTGTATACATGGAGCGATTATCTGTAGTATCGAATAAATTATATTCAATTAGAAAAATGTTTTCAACACAAACTAAATGCTCGGTTTTGAATATTTATCTCACAATATTTATCTCACAAAATATGCCAAAAAATTCTTCCCAAGGAGCCGCTAATAGTCAGTTCGATGAAGCAGAAAATGTTCGATGATGAGCAATATTAATAAATATACAGTGTCATTTTATTGGTTTCAAGTTTGAATTGTTTGCATTCTAGCATCGAAATTAGTTGACAGAAGCTGGTAATCACTTCAACTGAACCGATGTTTTGAATTTATTTTCAACTGTCTATGGTTTTAAGCGGATGACGTAATGTAATCGTATAATAATATAATATGACTCAAAACAGTTTAAAATGAAGCACCATTAGGCAATGCAAAAGTCGTTCAGGTTGTTTGAATTTAATATGCTTAGTAAGGCCGCTTTTAACTGGAAATTGTTCCAAACCATATGCACAGAGTATTTTCTTTTCCCATATGAGTGATTTTAATGTGTCGTCTCAAACTGTCCATCTGTACATTGGAACATATGATTTTTACACTACATGTGATTTTTTCTTTGGCTCTTTTTCTTTCATTGTACACTTCGTTTTCTTTCCATTTGTTTTCCCTTTTACTTGATTGGTGTTCTTTTTTCAGTTGACCCAACCGCGAATTTTTTCTTCAAACAGTTTCTCAACGGGCGCTGAAAAAATTAATTTCAGTTTATAAAAATATTTATAGAAATTGTTTTTTAGAATTTTTAAGCCTAATTTTGTGAAAATAATTCCTAGAAATAATTATGGGGAAAAACAGAAATTATTTTTCGAGGAATTGTTTCCAATTAATTTTGGGAAAATGATTTCTCAATTATTTCTTGAAATTATTTTCACAAAATGGACCTTAAAATATTCTACAGAAATGATCTCCAGAAATATTTGTCTACTGAAAAATAATTCTATAAAATTAATGTGTCAAAGATCACATTAAACACAAGAAATGAAGTGATCAAACCAAATTTCATTTACATTTGAAATTCAATTTCCTGATTAATTTTTTTCTTTTTTTGGTTCGAATTTTTAATGCAAAAAGTGAAAAACACAAACAAACACACCCGTAATCAGGGTTTGCACATTCAAAATCAATTGATTTTTAAATAAAAAAATCAAATCAATAAATCTCTGATTTGATTTCAATCCTCAATAAATCAAAATCAATTGATTTGATTTAAATGTTTATACCATTTAATTCAAATCATTTTTTTTGATTTGATTTAAAATATTTCAAATCAAATCATTTGATTTTGATTTATTGAGGACTTAAATCAAATCAGAAGAATATTTTTATTTTTTATTCGGCTGTATTGTGTGAATATAAGCAAACATGTGTTTAAATGAGATGAGATCAGCTGACAAATTAAATGAATAACCTGACTTCGAGAGAAAGAGACAAAGAAAATCTACATTTGCGTGCAGTTTTGAAAAAAAAATTGAATCGGCCAGATTTTCCACTATTTTGAGGTGAATTTTCCATTATTGGGGGGTTATTTTACACTAATGACCGTCCGTGCAAAATTGTTTTTCCCTTATCTGAGGGTTTCTCTTTTTCAGGGGTTCTCTTATTCGGAGGTTTTTCTGTAATTATATAGATTTTTTAGAACTTTTGATTCAAAAATACACTTTAATGTTTGAAGAAATTAACAGGTATCCTTTATATTTTTATTTAAATAAGCTTTCAACAAAACAATGCGGACAAGACTTATGCCGTAATTAAATTTGGCTACATTTAATTATCTTTCAGTCGAACATACAGCAGTATGTTCATGTTCAGTGAACATTGTTCAGACAGTACACATAGCACACAGCAAATAATTTTTTCAAATATTTAAACACAGTTCAAGAATCAATTCAAACCGGAACACTAGTTGAAAATTTTATTGTAATACATTTGTCAAAAAAAACTGAAAATGTCTAAAATATCAACCAGATATTGGCCAGCCAATTGGTGGATTTTTTAACCATTCTTGAGTTGTTTTTGACAAATATATCACAATGAAGCATTCAAATAGTGAGACGAAACTAAAATACACACGAACGTCTGTGTGCTTATGTTTTCAATGTTTCAGCTGAGCTGAAATGTTACTAAATTATAAAATTTGATAGCTCGATCATGGTTGTGTATGGTTTCTTCTCTCCATCCTCCATTTTATAGATATAATGTTCCATAAATAGAAACACATTTTCTAGACGTGGATCAAATTCCAATGACATCACACAATGCATTTTGAAAAACAAATCGACTGTTTCCTCAAAAGAAAATCTTTTTGGAACATACATTGGCCGATTATCGATGGAAATTAGGTAGTGGCTTATGTTGTCTTCAGTCTTTCCGCATGCGACTATAAACGGATAATCGTTTTTGAATTTTCGTAAGTCGGGCAATGTTTCATCGACAGTCTGTGAATGAAATGTAAACATTTAAATTTAATTTTGCTTTAAATGGTTGTTTTGTTTTTCAAAGGAACAAATGACTAACAATCTAACAACAGATTAAAAAATGAAACAAATCCTCCACCAATGAACCAATAATGAATTGAAAGTAGACCCACTTTCAATTAGATACACAGTAAACGGTCCTAATTACAATAAAGAAAGAAATAGCTTGACTAAATCGACATATTCGTTGTGAATGGATAAATTAAGCGACCTACTATCGATTCAACATTTAAAATTATTAGTTGTTTCATTTTGTATATGTTGCAATTAGGACCATTTACAATAGAAAAAACCACGAGTCGTTTGATTGCGTTTGCGAATGTTTGAGCAACTGCACGTGTATTTTTACTTTTGCGAATTTGATATGGTAGTAAACACAGCAAAATCAGAAAATTCTCGACGTTATTTGGCCATTGAGTTGAAAAATGCTTCTTTTGAAAGTTTTTCTCGAAAACTGACACCAACTTTTTGCTAATAGACGGCCAAAGCTCAATGAATGCATTTGAATTTATTTGTGGATATAATAAAGTAAAATCAAACAAAACCTGTATGAAATAAAATATAAGAGGAAAAACGAAAGGCCAAAAAACATTTGTGGATGGTTAAAGCAAATTATGACAGCCGTGATTCGGAAGGGAATTATAAATGTATAGGGAAATGGACTTACGAGTTGCGGGTGCACAAACATGAATGGAAAATTTTCCAACATATCGACATTTTCGTTGTTAAGCAATTCACGTCGACGCGCCAACGTTTTTCGGAGCTTCTCATGTATTTCAGGCATATTTTTCTCATTTACGACGATCGTTTTCAAAAACAATAAATCATCCATTTCATACGGCTTTGGTGCTTGAGGGTCATCAATGGTCGCCACTTGGTTGCTGTCGCCAACCTCGATTTGGTCACTATTGTCATCCACCGAATTTGGGGGAACAGATTCCACTGTATTATCGTCCTTTTTTCCTGATTTGTCCTTCTCTTTCTTGCGTAAATAGCGCAACCGATTGTATAAATAACCACCACCGCCATTAACTTTGTTCACAAGCAAATCCTGAAACGAAATTTTGATATTGAGCACCAAATTTCATTATGTAAGAAAGGGTAGACTTCAATCTAAGATGAATTAATTACGATTTCTTTTTCACTGTTTTTTGAAGCAAGAGATGGAATTAAAGCAACAGCGCATTGCGCTAAGTTTTTTAGTTGACATTCTGTTGGACGTAGCCCATATAAGCTCACAGTGTAATCGGCCAACAAATTAATAAAAATAATCCGAAATCGGTCGGGCAGTATTTTTGTGGTGTGTCATTTTCGTCTCTATCTGCTGGCAACTTATTATTCACACAATTTTCGGCTTCGTCATGCAATCGATCCAAATGTTCAAACACAGCAACTCCACCATTCTGTTCCATGTACGCCCGAATCATCTACATAATATTAAGTTTTTGGTTAGCATATCGTGTGAAAATCATTAAAATAATAGAAAATAGACCTCTGGTGTAACAATTGATGGCACGAAGCTATCTACTGGATCTTGTACATAGTTTATTTGGACGAAAAACGATGCGCTTCGATGAAATTGTTTTAGTATTTGTACCAATTTTAGCTCGGGTATCGAAGCATTTCTGTTGTCTGTTAATCGAACTTGAAGATCCGTGGAATGGTTGGGCACCCGAAACACTTCCAATGCTATAAAAATACCATTGAACTGTTTATAGAAATCTGTTGATCAATGGAATGTTACGTAGAACTTACCTTTTTTTACAAACTCGTTTTTATCAATATTGTTGGTGTTCACGGTCACAAATCGAAGCTTGTTCGAATACCGAGGAAATTTTACACAAATTTCAATATTTTCACTGTCCATTTTATTGGCATTTTCAAAAATAACAAAGAAAAATTGTCGATTGTACGCAAAACAGAGATATATTAACCTCAATCAATATTTATATGCTAGCTGTCAGACTAAAAATGTTATTATACTGGCGCGTTCAAATGTAAGTGTATTTGTACGTGCGTAGTATAATTCCATTATTGCACTGAGTGCGTTCAAAGAACCTTCATTTTGCACTGACAGTTCTCTCTGTGCATGCCCGGAATCAAGTCAAAAAGCTGATCGGTCATTGTGTTGTCTGTTATCGAACCAAGAAACAACATTCCGAACTGAACAAACAAGACCGTTCACATTCGTTGGATGTGACTATGCAGGTCCTTTCAATATCAAGCTCAGCGACAGTAAAAATGCTAAAACCACGAAAGGCTACATCGCCCTCTTCATTTGCTTAACCACTAAGGCAATACACTTGGAATTAGCTTGCGATTTGTCAACTGCAGAATTCATCATGGTATTGGAAAACTTTATTGCTCGAAGAAATTTTGTCGGCACTGAATAGGAAATTCATGAGTTGCTTGAGCAAATGCTGTCACAAACGAATGCCCTTACTAGAATGCTGGCTAACAATCGCATTACATTCAAGCGAATACCAGCACGTGCCAGTCACATGGCTGGAATTTGGGAACGAGCTGTCGGCTCAGTAAAATATCATCTGAAACGTGTGCTAAAGGGCACCAAACTGACCGCACGAAGATTTGATCACGTTTTGAAACAAATCGAGTGCTGTTTGAACTCAAGTCCGTTATGGGCTATAACTCCCAATTCTGATGATATTGAAGTTATTACACTATCCCATTTCTTCAATTTCCAACCAATTAACACATTGCCAAGACCAGATTTAAGCCATATTAAAATGAATCGACATGATCAATATCAATTTCTCTATAGGCTGTATACCAAATTTTGGAAAGGCTGGTCCAAGGAATACATTGACCAACTACAAACAAGACAAAAATGGACGAAAGAAGAAACCAATATTAAGGTAGGCCAGATTGTAGTCATTTCCGAGGACAATCTACCACCAAGTCGATGGCCATTGGGTCGAATCACAGCTGTGTATCCAGCCAAAGATGGACTCATCAGAATTGTCGATGTAAAATGTGGAAATACAACATTGAAACGACCTATTCACCGCTTGGGAATTCTTCCCATACTGGATAACGAAAGATTGGACTGTTCAGGCTCTCAGAAGTCCAATGCCCGGGAGAATGTCGAGGCGTTTTCAACATTTTAATTTGGCAACACTTACTAACCCTTTCTTCACTCTGTTTCATTTAAATAAAATGACATTCCAATACAATCAAAGAAAAGTAGCATGAGCACGCGTTCACGACGTGCCTTCAACATTCATGAAACGTCATTTGAAGCCAAACACAATGAGCGACGGTACTAAATTCTCATGTGTTATTCTTTGATAATTGGAATGTGCATTTAATATATAAAAATCATATTCTAAAATACAATCACCAACATAAATTTGAGTATAAAATAAATTTGAGTGTTTTTTTGGTGAAGTGATTAGAGCCATTTTTTTGGACAGTCATTTTACCGATTTGCTAGACTAGCTGTTTAAATAGACAGATTGAAACTCACAATTCAATCAGTTAGTTTGGACGGCCTGTTAAGCAAGAAAAACTCAATTGAAATTTACAAAATATATCACAAATATCATATTCACACGCTTCCACACTCACAAATCACACATTTCATGTGCATGAGGAAATATTAAATGCACATTCACCTAAATAAAAATAAAAAAAAACATTTCATCCATATTTTCAAGTGCATTTCATTTCACATTTTTAATTAGATAGCAAAAGTACATCACAAAAGGTCTAGACGGTCTTCCCATGCAATGCTCAATGGCACGTATTGGATTTGAAACTATAACGTAGTACAAATCATGATGGTTTAGGGGAATAAAATAATTCATTGTTGGAATGTCTTTGATTTCACATAAATTCAAAATTGATTGTTTCTGTGGCCTTAAAAAGATTGCTACTTCACAGCTTTGAGAAATGTCAAATCGAGAACCTTTTTTGAGGCATAATAATTTTTTCGTTTTCAAAATTGGAACAACTGGCGTCTAACTCTTGTTTTGAGATTGTAATATATTCAGAGTCCCCCGTATTGATTAAAATAAAATGCGAAGATTGACTGATAATAATTGTCTTATTTTAACTACTATTGGAATCATAATTATTTCATAAGCCGTATACTGTTGACGCTCAATGATTGGAATAGTCAATTCTAACAATAACCTATTGCCATAGAGAGATGTAGTAGTTTTTGACCTTAAAAATACTTAGTGGAAAAGTTTTTCCGTTGTAAAATTGATTGGCAGCATTTGATTCATGTTTAACGTTTTATAAATGGAAAATAAATCTTTTACGAGCTTAGAAATTGGAATTAATTGATTAGTTTTACCGGCTACAGCACTTTCTAAACTCCTTAAAATCATCCCTGAAACTTTACGATGCACAGCAATTAGGTTCTGAATCATATCTTGTACTCTGAGCATTTCTATTTCAAATTTTAATTTTTCATTTTCTGCCCACCAATATTGTGCATATGATCTGAGCCTATCATTTAAATCAATCACATGTTTTTGAACAACAGCAAAAGTTTCATTCATTGACTCGCGAATAAAAATTGTCTGTTCGAAAAAAAAATTTAAACGAGCTGTTTCATTTCTCAGAAGATTGAGTTGTTCATCGTATTCGATGTTGATACCCTATGGTTTTCGATAGATTTTATAAATGGATCACAGAGGGAGCTGCTATTATATTGTACGCACTTTTCCTCTATTACCCGCATGGTTGATTTGCGGAGATAAAATGTGTTCTACGGAGATCGGCGGAGAAACGGCGGAGAAACGGCGGAGAAACGGCGGAGAAACGGATTCTCATTCTCGTCATAGTCTCCAAAGAGGATTGGCATCGTACTGGAACCATTTTTATCAACACCAACACTTGCTTTCAACTGTCGTATTTTAATATCCTTGTAGAGGTTCATGTTTTTCGACGCATCTAATAACTTTTTCATGGCTTTATTGTCCTTTAACAGCTTCGCATTTTCAATTTCCAACAATTTGCACTTGTTTTCGAGTTTTGCATTTTCCTCCTTCAAAAGTTTCATTTCAACAACTTCACCGGAATTCTGGTTTATTGGTGTTACTTCGGATCCATTTTGTGAGTAATTTTGAGTTTGAATTTCTGCGATTTCTTCAACCAATCGTTCACGATAAACTTGGTGAATGTTTTTTTCAAAATAGTGATGTAGATTTTTCGGCGTTGGTTTCTTTTTTGGCACTTTACTCTCATTGCTTTCTTTATTATTTGCTCTTGTTTTACCCATTTTCAGATCGATAATGTACCGACAAGTGAACGTGCTAAGTTGAACTGAGCTACTGAGTTATTCGTTGGAATCAAATGACATCAGTCATCAAATTGACAGCAGCCGAAACGGTAAAATTATACTGTGTGTGTGGTCCAACTGTTGGCTCGTGCTTATAGTTCAACACAGATTAAATTATGCTGCATCAGCAGATTCAGTTGCACATTTGGTGTTTTGCATTCCAATAAATTTTGGAGTAAACCGTGAATGTTCATATTCAAAAACTGAAAACACAGCCAACAGCTTGAACTCAAATGACCGGTCATTGACATTTAGATGCTGATTTTAATTTATTGTCTCTGATAGCACATAAAAATGGAAAACTCATTCAACACAAGCGATGAATCTCTGCGATCTTTTGATGAATACGATTGCACAGATGATGACAATATTTTTGTTTTTGATCATTTACAAGAAAGTCTAAAAGAAATGAACACTGTAACTAAAATGGTCAATGGCATCTTACTAGACCGTACGAAGTATAACTTGAGCTATGCTGCATGTACTGAGTTTTCAAAAAAATTCAACTCTGTGCCCGGTGCCCAACTGAAAATCCCAACTGAAAAAAATCAATTGAAACGTGAAGCCAAACTACAATATACATATGAACGCTATGTATTCTGTGACCGCTGCAATCAATTATTTAAACAAGGAGAAAAGTGTGAAGATTGCAATAAAATTACTAAAAAAGGGAAGAGCAACTACTTCATTCATATTTCAATCAAGCAACAAATCGAACGTATGCTGCAAAATCATTTTGGAGACATTTTGAACTACCTGAAACGAGAAAAAGAAACAGGTGTAATCAGAGATATATATGATTCTGATGTATTTGAAAAAGTATCGTCAAAAATTGGCTCGTCGACACTTCTTCCATTCACCATAAGCCTGGATGGAGCGAAAATATTCAATTCCTCGAAAAGTACACTTTGGCCAATCCAGCTCACTCAAGATTACCTGCCACCTAATATCAGATTTCGCCGCGAAAATGTTTTAACCGTCGGTTTGTATTGCGGAGCAAAAAAACCTGATGTGTCAACGATTTTGATACCTTTTGTTAAGGAAATGAAAACACTACAGCAAAACGGATTATTTTTGTGGCATGACTGTGAACTTTACAATTTCATCCCGGCAGTCATATGCTGTTCCTGTGATTTACCCGCTATAGCGGAAATGCAAAATTGTAAGCCTTCGGGATATTATGGATGCTCAAGATGTCAAATAAAGGGTGAAGCAGTAGTAAACTCAAAGACTGGAAAGTCTTATGTCCGATTTCTAAATGAAAAACAACCAGCATCAATGAGAACCCACGCACAGGCAATCAAATTTGGATGTGATCTCCTAAATGAAATTGAGCCAACACATGCAAAAGGATTAAAGGGGATAAGTTGCATGACTGGGTTTAAATATTTCGATTTGGCAGCCGGCTTTTCAATTGATTACATGCATGGCACTTTACTGGGAATTGTGGCACTTCTTTTGGACATTTGGCTCGGAGGGAAAAAACTCATTTACAGTGACGAAGAAAAATTCAAATTCAAATCACTGACACCTAAACAACGACTCGAATTGAATCGACGAATAATCGCATTGAAGCCGCCAACAAGATTTCGCCATAAACCACGCTCAATTTTGGATCGTGCGTTTTTCACTGCAAATGAATATCGTTCTTTGTTATGGTATTACCTACGGTTCGCATTGTCAGGCCTCTTGAATAGGGAGCTCATAAAACATTTCGTGTTGTTATCAGATGCAACATACATCTTATCAACAAATCATATAAAAAAAGCAGACGTATGTAAAGCAGGTGCTATGCTTGACCGATTCGCCAATGAATTCGAATATTATTATGGAAAGAACGCGGTGACAATAAATGTTCACATGCTACGTCACTACACGTATGCAGTGATAAACACTGGACCACTTTGGTCTCACTCTATGTTTACGTTTGAATCAAATATCGGGGAGCTCAAAAGATCATTCAATAGCACAGTAGACGTCGTCGAACAAATTGCTTTCAATTACTCCATTAAAGCTGCTTCAAATGTTAGAGATGATGAAGATGCAGTTGCATTCGAACCTAGAATTCTTCGGCTGAAAACCAGAAATTTAACGCTGGAACAAATGAATTTGGTTACAGCTTCAAGATTAAAAATCCAAGTCGATAAACAGCAGGCCATAGGCTACGAGATGACATGGAGAGGACAGGTTTATAAATCGATTTCCAGCGTTTCAACAAAATCGATAGATCACTTCATTCAACTTGAAGATGGATCTATTGGATCTATTCAATTTTTTGTTTATATCGATCAACCATACCTTATATTGAAAGATTACAAAGTCTTGAAACACCATAACCACTTGATCCAAGTTAGCACGGGTCCAAATGACGCATATCGAATGTGTGCTTGTAATTCAATCAAACGAAAAATGATATATTTGAAGTATACATATTCCGGAGTCTCCTTCATCGAAATTGCGACGATAGAACCAAATCCCTATGAAGGGAGCTAAAATGGAATGCATGTACGTTGATATCAGATTAAATTCAACTTCTGGTAAACAAAATATTCAACACACTGCGTAAAATTTCTAAATATAATTTGTTCACTTTTTCACTTCAGCATCAGATTGTTTTAGGACGAACAATAGAACCAAAAAGAGCTGCACCAGGCAATGTTCAAAGATGACATGATGACATTACTATACACACAAATAAGTCAACGGTCAAACAAACGAAAAAAATCATTAAATGAAACGAATTTTTATTTGAAACTATTATAGAATAACTAATGTGAAAATGGTTTACGGCGCTTGGATTTTTTTATTTCATCAATCCATTGATTTGAATATTTGTCAAAAATTCAAAATTATGTGTATCTGTATAAACATTCAATTTCCTTTTAAATCATATACTAAATTTCATCATTCAGCTAAAAATAAAATATTAATATATAATTAAATCTATTTATAAATTTTAAAAATTAAATTTATAAATAAATAGATTTCATCTTCTTATAAATGTGATGTCTTTAATTTTGATTTTTACTTAGATAATTCTATAATAGACGTTTAAAAGTAAAACACTAGACTATCTTTTGGGCTTACAGCCGTGTTTGTGAATTTATTAAAATTAATTGCCGCAGTTTCCACTATACGTAAGTCATAATCATGGATGTAAAAACGGAAAATAAATTCGATAAATTAAATAATATAATAATAAATTGATTCATCATAATTAGGTATTTTTTCATTTTTTTATTGATTTTTTTTTTATTGTTTTCTATGAGTGTCATCAAATTCTTTAACAACCATGAAAGTACAACTTGTGTATAATAAAAAAAATCACAAACACGGCTATAAGCCCAGATAGAATTATCTAAGTAAAAATCAAAAGAAAGAAGATGGAATCTATTTATTTATAAATTTATTTTATAAATAAATTTAATTATATATTAATATTTTATTTTTAGCCATGATGAAATTTAGTATATGATTTGAAAATAAATTGAATGTTTATACAGATACACATGATTTTGAATTTTTGACAAATATTCAAATCAAAGTATCAACAAAATGGAATAAAAAAATCGAAGCGTTCATTTTTTATGCTTCAGTAAATTTCAAGGTTCAACATGACAAATTTAAAGTTTAAGCAAATTAAATTAAAATAAATTCGGTATGAAAATTAGATGATTATTCTTCTTGAATAACAAAAGCGAAAATTTGCACATATTATTTTTTCGTAGACAATTTGTCTAATACCTTAATTGAAAACTACAAGAAATATCTCAAAAAATAAAGAAACATTTTATTTATATAAACGATTTGACACGATTCATTAAGTTGTTGTTTTAAGTTTGAGAAAAAAAATTCAGATCAAGATTTAAATTCAAGATTTCAAAAAGATATGAGCGATTATTTTTCTGACACAGATTGAAAAAGAAAAATCTGAAATAAAAATTTAAAATGTTCTGCATCCAAAAATTATTTATTTATTCTTTTTTCTTACATTAAGAAATTTTTTTTCCAGGCAATTTTGATTTTTTCTAGCGAATCAATTTATTTTAAACAAAAAAATATGAACGGTTCAGTAGCTTTCGAAAACCAATTATTTTGAATGAAGTAAGACTACAAAAGTTGCAGGATTTGGAAATGACTCACCATAATTAACTTTTCATTGATAAAAAACTTGTTCGAAAACTCGAAATTGAAAAATTCAAACGCATATCGATTTCAAAATTTATTTCAAATTATTATGCACGGAAACCACAAGAAAATGTTGAGACAGAAAAACTTTAGGTTTTCATTTATTTGTCTAAAAAAAGGAGATTTTTTCCATGAGATTTTATATTTTTTTTTAGAAAATGTATTTTATCTAGCGAATCAATTTAACTTATTAAAGAAAATTTAAGACGTCTACATATGAATGATTTTGTTGCTTCCAATGATCGATTATGTTCATTAAAATACCACGTGATAAAGAACCTGTTTTTATGTAAATGAACAATTTTCAAACGCATAACGATTTCAAAATGTATTATGAATCTTAAAAAGAAAATCGTAAGGTGAAAATCGATAGTTGGAAGTTAAATGCTTGACTCCTTGCCACCTGAATTTTCACCTAAACTGCGCTTATCCGTTTTTTTTGGAGTAGACGAAATTGCTCCTTTCATGCATGCGTCACCGTCGTCATGTTTTAGAAACATGGAACCCATGCCTGAGTACAACAATTTCAGCTTTTCGTCCAAATTCGGTGGTGTGTCGAATGACCATGAAGAGTCATTTGAAGTTTCATTTGAGTTGTCGCCAAAATAGCCCATTTCTTCGGATTTCTTTGCCTGACGGTCGTTCAATACTGTGTCGACATAAACCACTGAGTCGTCTGACGAAATCGAAATAATTGAACCAGTTTCAGTCTCCTGGTTTGTTTCTGTAGATTGAAATGATTTGGAAATTTATAGAAAAAAAAACGAGTGTTCTTAATTGTACACTGATCTAATTCTTGTATTGCTGCACGTTTGGCTGCAATTTCCAATGAGATACGACAGCCAAACGGCAATCAACACGATTCAAGCACATTAACAAATTATTGATTATATTAAATCATATCCTAGAATTTTTTTTCACTTACTTATTAAATCGGTACCAGGAATTTTGTCTTCATTTGCTTTTTCGTTTGAATTGCTCATTTTGTCAACCACAAGGAATGAAAATAAATAGTGAAAGTAAATATCCGCGCGCTTCAAAATGTGACGCCAACCCGAATGAAAGAGGCAATACACACACACACTCAAATTCTGTGTTCCATGAAACGCAATCGATTACAAACGTTGAGCAAATACATTTAAATTTGGATCGAAGTTTATTGTTTCATTCCAAAAGTCGGTAACTTGATACCAAGTGTCCCATTTGAGCATCATAATTTATTTCGTAATAAATAAATTTTATTCGAGTGCGAAATGTTGAGTTTTTAAATCGTTTCAGATTTATGATAAAAACACAAATCAAAAGACAGATTGTTCGAGTTAATATGATTATTTTGTCGTTCATGGTTAATTGTTTCATCAAAGTGTGCCTTGACTTTCGTTTGCATACAACTACCATTGTGTTGATTGTTTAAGTGTATGTGTGCATTTTGTAGAAGAGAGCATAGTCGAACACGAATAGACACCATAGAACACGAAATCATTTATCATTTCACTCTCCAACAGTTTGGACATAATTTAGAAACATTGTTTCCTCAAATTTCAAAGTGTGATTTCTAAAAAAAAATACAATTCGAAATGTTCTGCTTCCGTGAAAACATGGCTTTTTTGGAAATTGGTAACCAGCGTTTTGTTTATCGACGTATTCGAGCAGAAGACGAACAATTAGAAAACGCCGACGATCAAGTTTTATGGGACCAGGATTTGGAAAAAGAAACTGTTGCTGCTCATGTTAAAATGGCTCGCTTTACTCGGAAAATGGCTTATTTAATAATTCGCGATGAACGTTTTGTCTATCGACGAGTCCAAGAAGCGAACGAACAGATCGAAGTGTGTGACGACGAAGTTATTTGGGGCCAAAATTCGTTAAATCAAAGTGGTGCATGTGGTGATGAACAAGACGGTACGTTTTCGACAGTTTATAATACACAATTAGCTTTTAGTTATTCGTGAGCCTGGGCACAAACAACGCATTTGGGGAATATCATGACGACTAATTCGGAATTTATTTCATATTATTTGTTTTGTAGATTCAAATGACTCCATCATTTCTATTTCGGACGATGACGACGTGGTTTATGTCGGCACATTCAAAAAAAATGGTGACGATGTCGTTGATACCATTTGCACTGGGGTAAGCTCAATGGTTTTGACCGACCAGAAAACAGTTAAGACTGAAAAAGATGCTGCTAGCACTGCTGAAACATTGGTCAAACCTGAAAACGAAGAAAACGGATCAGGCCAAGACAATTCAAATGGTATCGTAGCCCCCATTGATTCTGTTCCGGATGATGTCAGCGTCAATGCTGAAAATCAAGACGATGGATCGGGTGAAGATAATGCAATTGACATCGTAACAGGCATTGCTTTTGTTCCGGATGACATCATCAAAACCGAAATCGAAGAAAATGCATCAGGCGCAGATAATGCAATTGGTATCGCCACATGCACTGATTTTGTTCCGGATGGCACCATCAAAACCGAAATCGAAGAAAATGCATCGGATTTGGAAATCAAAATCGAGCTCGACAACACAGTCAAAACTGAAACAAAAGACGATGACGTCCAAGATGGAGAAAATTAAAAATTGGTTTTCAACACCAACAATCTACAATTTTCACATCATTTTTTAGAATGATTTTTTACTTTCATTTCATTTTTTATATTTTTATATTCAATCCAAGTAAACTCATGCTATGGCATATGAAACAATTAACTCGATTATCTCACTTAATCATCACTAAGATGAACTAAATATAAAAACGTAATTCCAAAATAAAGAGCATAAATAGTTTCAATGAATTTTTTTTTCTGCGTGTTTTTATTTATTTTCCAAACAATTTTCAGTTTCACTTCAAATCAATTTTAGGTTCATGGATTTGACATTTGTACATTTACAGCAATGGTACCACCAAATTGAATATTGACTAGCACTGTGCGCTTGCTATAGTGGATATGGCAGCACTCACACAAACGCACGTCATTTCCCCTCCGTTCAATAGACGCAGCAAATGTGTGTGTACGTGCTTGCCTAATACACTGAATCAAATGAAACTCCACGTACGTCCACACAGCTCACTTTCAACTCCACCGTTGTACCATGCGGGCAGTTTTTTAAAAACAAGTCCAGAAGTTCCCGAGTCGGCTTCTTCAGTGAAAGTTAAAGCACTTACCAGTCCAGTGAAAATAATTAGGGCATTGGAGTGAACAAAAGAAGATATCGTGTAGTTGCCATTTTGAGATGTCCGCCATGAATCCGACAGAGAGAATAAATCAACAATTATATCTCTTCAAAAGTTTTCAAAAAATCTTAATACTTAATTTTGCAGCTACAGTAGCTAGATGAATCTGACGACTCCGCTATTGGCTGGTATTTTCTGCCGTTCTGTAGGTGTTCGCGCGGCACTTCCACCCATTTGAGTTCGACGTTGTCGATGAACCCTTTGCCGCCGCGTACTTCCACCGTTTCGCCATGGTGGTGTTTTTGTAGGTGGACACGCAGTTGCGTGTACTCTCCGTAAACACTTTGGCAAAGCGGGCAGACCACTTTGCGCACCGTTGCACTATGCAATTTGTCAATATGTGCGACCGAAGTAGTTCGTCTTTTGACAATTGCGCTGCAAATTTCGCACTTGATAATGTTGACAATCTTCTAATCATAAAAAATGAAAGAAAGGAATACCATAATATCAATATCATCAATACGGTAATACCGGTAATACGGTGTATGTAAGGTATTAGTCACTGGTGACTATTGTAAAAATGAAAGAAACGAAAGAAAGACGTTAAATAAATTCACTTGCTATTGCAATAGTAATCAACTCACAAAAGAACAATTTTAAACAATGACTTATTCTTTTGAATTCAATATTTTTGAATTCCAGGGCAGTTTTGTAAAAGGTTCAACGAACCTACACAACGGTGAGTTCACAAGGGCTATACCGCCACGGATTCACCCAAACCCCTAATCCATACATCTATTGCAATAGTCATGTAATGGTTTTGCATCACTAGGCTAGACTTACTTTGGCTACTACCTACTTATGGAAAAATTATATAGCGCTCAACCAATATAAAATGAACCACACGTAGTTACATGTGCAATTATATATTTATATATTCACAGTAAATATAGAATTTCTGAAAACATACAAATTTCGCTCTATTTATGGCATTTAGTACCATTTCAAAAAAAGTACCAAAGTTCTATATTTTTATTTTGCCATCGAACTATAATTCCGTCGATTAAAATTGATAAAATAATTGAAAATACAAATCTAGCCGATATTTTAATGCAGAAATCGTATGGTCTTGAAAAATCATACGAAAAAAAATGTGGAGCCTCCACTTTATTGAAAATGTTCAATATGACGCCTGGAAGTATACCTACCAAGCCAATTTTCGTATCGAACAATTCGACAATACGCATGCCAATTTTACTATTTCAAATGGGCGCCTCCAGCCGGTGGAGTCTGCCAACCATTTTTTCGAATGAAGCTATACCAAATCAAAACATTGAATATTTATTGCCGGATTTCTAAATTTTGATCATCCGATCGATGAAATTATGGTTCAGAATGTATATAGATGAAATAGTAATATGGTACTTTTTTTAGTTCAATGGTACTAAATGCCACAAAAGAGCAAAATTCAGATATTTTTAGATATCTTATTTTTACTGTGTTGTATGAAAGTGCATGCACTTTCTGCAGTTGCTGTGTTGTCACAGTCTAACAAAATCTTTTACAATAAATCTTTCACGAAATTCGAATTCACGTTTGATTTATCGAAGTCTTTGTGGTCACCATTTTAATATTTCGCCTTTCTTTCCATTTTCGGACTTTAACATGATCATTCATTAACATCGTAAAAATTGTTCATTATTGCAATTTCAGGTTTAAGCATCAATCGAATCATTTCGCTTAAAGATTTTGTTAGAATGTGACAACACAGCAAGTTTCATACAATATATAAATATATTACTGCACATGTAACTACGTGTGGTTCATTTTATATTGGTTGAGCGCTATGTACTTTTTCCATTGCCCACACGGCAAGCTAGCCAATGAACACCATGACGTCAAATTTTTCCGAAATTTTCGAGTAAAAAAACGTCGCATTCTTCCCAAACTTTCCAGGTAAATGCGAAAATTTGGGTACATTTAGCGAAAAATTTAGATAAAATTATTATTTTTGGTATAAAAATCGATAAAATATTCAAACTAAAGAGTTAATAGAATGTCAAAAGCATAAACAGCATGACAAATCGAAAATGCAAACATTATGAGCTGTTGGTGTTGAAATAAGTGCGAATAGTTAGTTTTATTGATTTGAAATCAGGGCATACTATCCAATAAACTTATCAGCTTGAATATTTTTATAATATAAATTTGATGCGTCCACCGTATCGCTTTTTTTGGAGCGTCGCATCGATACGGTGGACGCATCAAATTTATATTATAAAAATATTCAAGCTGATAAATTTACTGGATAAAATATTCATTTAACTCATGACGGCTTTCCATCCCCATACCATGTGCTTACAACTTTGGGTAAATTTACCCCAAATATTCGGATAAATTTACTTCATTTTTTCGTGAACAAATTTATCCGTATTTTTCACTTACCCGGAAAATTTGGATAATTATACCCGACAACTTCGAAAACACAGGATCCAAATCCACAGCTGTGCTTTGTAACGAAATTCAGATACAATACCGCTGGAAACGAAAGGTGAAAGGGAGAAATCACGTAATCACACAATCAACGCAATACAATAGCAAATCATTGACCACTGAATTCAATTTATTAATTTTTTTTATGTAAATTTACTCATATTTTCAGTTGTTACCTCTATAGATGGTGCATCATTCGATGATTCATTTAGAGAGGCATATGTGTTTTCGCCGTTGGTATCCACCTGAAATGAAAAAAAGAACGAAAAAACCCACTGCTGTTTGTATGCAGTTTTCGAACTTGGTCGCGTCTTTATATCTTACGGAGTACCAAAGTTTGGGGTCGCTTTGGTGCATATATCGAGGCCAAATTCCATGCCACGCATACGAAGTTCCGAACATGCTCAGGTATACGAATGGCGTTTGTGTACCTTCGGACCACTGGCTTCTCGGCAGAGCATTTATGATGGATTTCTAGCCAGTGATTTTTGAGAGATTCCAACCTTGGAAATAGTCGGGGATAGATGGGATTGATGGCGGAGTCGCCCGCACTTTGTTGACGCAGCTCGAGCCAGAATCGACTTTCGCGGTCAATGTACGATTCATCTAGAGAGGGCTGGTGGTTCGCTGCCTCGACTAGCATAGCTTCATACGTCATTTCTCGGTCAATGTCCGAGCCGTTGACATTTGATGGTGTTATCTTGGCCGGCTGATGATAATACGGCTCCCAATGCTTAGAGTTGAGTACGGCATTCAACGCCAATTTTTTTGATTTGGGTCTAATCGGTGGTATAATCTAGAAGAAGAGAAAGGCAACCAAGCAAATGAAAGCAAAGAAAGAAATAACCATGGAGATGGCATAAATAAATATCGTAGCTACGCCTAATTAGAACACATAGTCCTAATCAGAAAACTGGTTAAAAATCACTATTTATAAATGAAATAGTAGTTTCAAAACAAAATGGGTCATGTGCAACTTAATCTCCCTAAAAACTTGTATTGGCTACACAATAAATATGGCGTTTTTTTAAGTTTGGAAATTTTGATGCTTCAAATGCATTCAAAAAGTTTACAGTATCGCTGACCCAAAATATTCCATTTCGAATTTCCACAATACAGAAAATATGAGGCCTTTCAATGAGTGCAATCGGTCTGTGTGGTGCCACTGAACAAATGAAATTTATTTGTAGCATTGGAATAAAGAAAATTCTCGATCGTCGATTGAACACATTCTGATTCGAAGAAATTTAAAAATTTGTAATCGTCCAATGAACAGGTGTGATGACACTGAACTTTTTGAATTCATTTGAACCATTAAAATATCAAAGCTAAAAAAAGGCTTATAGATTAGACCCCCATGTTTTTTGCATGTGTATGTTGCAACTGACCAACAAAAAGAACACTGTTTCAATATCATTTTTGGACTGTCACTTCGTTTCTTATTGAAAAACCAGTTCTGACGTCATGTACCAAACCTGTTTTTTATGTATGTGTGAATGCATGTTTCATGCATGTGTGAATGTGTGAGTGTGCAGTGGTTATGCTAACCGTGTATTTCATATGAGCAGCGATCGTGTACAGGATCGCTGTCTTTCACAATCGCCCCCTCTCTCTCTCTCTCACACGATTTCCACTCATCCGTATCACCGGCTCTGCTTGCTGTGTGTTTCTTATGGGCTCCGTTTGAGTGGAGCTACATATACATGTATGCAAGAGCATGAGTGGATCGAGTGAGTGAGTGAAATCAATTTATGTGTTTGTGTGAGTGTGCAGTGTCTCTGCTTACTGTGTATTTTATATGGGCAACGATCGTGTGTAGGATCGATCGTGCAAAACAATGTAGACGGCAGCAACAGCATCAACGACTATGCTTGCTGTGTATTTCTCATGGGCAACGTTTGTGTGTGATGAAATGTACTTGAAATTGAACAAAAGGTATTATTGTCTTTGGAATACACTTTTGTCTGAGCTTTCAGTATTTGTTTACATCTTTTAAATGTGCACATCGATATTTTATTCTGAAATTTTGCATTGAAAATGTTAATTAAATTCATTTTTTGTGTAGTTCCGAAATAAATGTGCTATGATTTGAATTTATACGTTTTTGATTTTTTTTTTTCATCGAAGTTGTCTTATTCCTATTATTTCGATTATTATAATTTTGCTTGATCGATACGCACGCATTATTATGCAAAAATTTATTGAAAACTTTAGTGTAAAGGAATTACGCGTATTGTGCAGAAAATTTGATTGGCCGGTTTCCGGATTAAAAGAAATAGTGGTTCAAAGGATTTTGAACCATTTTAAGGCAACAGAAGAACAAGAACCAACTGCAGTCGAATCCGAACCCGAACTTGCATTTGTGGAAATGAGTCTGAAGATGCGAAATTCGGCTGGTTCTTCACATAACAACATCGATAGTGAACCAGAGACGGATTGTTCAACCCCGCCAGAAAGGAAATTGAAGCAGCATTGATGTCACGTTTTGCGAAATGTTTGGACGGTGCATTCAAAATACTTGGCGTCGTCGGTAGATTGTACGCGATCCATCAGCTATACCTCACTTTGTTTGTAAATGAAAAGATGGAAGTAATAGTTGCTGGTCGTCCTATTTGGGGTTAACACACACACAAATCATATAGAAAATAAAAAATGAAATTTTCTAATTGAATCGAAATTGTTTGTGTTTATTCATCTACGATTTGATTTTCAACACTATTTATTCTGCTTTTTGGTTTATGTTTTGCATAGGAGCAAACATAGGATGGCGCTGACAAGAATTCATTGCAAAAAAGTGTAAAACGCCATATAAGCACCATCGGGTTACACCATAGAAGATTTTATCCAATTCGGTTCTCTTGTCGTTCGAGTTGGCACTACCGATGTTGTTGGTGCGCTCGTTGTTTCGCTCGTTTCTGTGTGTGTTATTGCGTTTTGTATACCGATGCCGATACCGATTGCAAAAACGCATATCAACAACAACAACAAATAACACCAAATTCTGTATCTCCGATTGGTTTGCATACGCCAACCGATTCTCATTGAAACGATATCCATATCAAGTTCGTTGAAATTAGAATCCATTTTCACCTTTTGCAGATTTTAATTTTTACTTTTGCTTTTTGCAAATTTCAATTTGTCATTGAAAAATTGAAGTTTTTTCAACGTCTACCTAGCATAAATTCGCATATGAAATTTGATAAGCAGACCTTAGTGCATCATGGTCTACCATGACCTACCACAGTTTACCACGGTCTACTATATATACAATGCCTGTTAGAACTTGTGAGTGGTACCTCCAGTACATGGGAATGTCAACTTTTTAACGTTTTCCATGGAATTTCGCACATTTTCAACCAAAAGTCGATAAAAAATTCTACGATTTTGATAAAATTCACCCAGTTTGTGTATTTTTCTATGCTCTACAAAATATATAAGGTATTTTTCTTTTTTTTTTTACTTTGTAAACAAACGAAAAATTTAAGCAATGTTAATTTGCTGTTGTGTTTTTTTTGGTCACAGCAAATTGATATTTCGCTAACAGTGTGAACGCAATGTAAGCAAAATATCAATTTGCTGTGAGCAAAAAAAACACAACAGCAAATTAACATTTCGCTTCCTTTACTACAAATTTCGCTAACGACGATTTTTCAGAGTGAAATTTTTCTGTTTTCATTCAAATATATGTCTATAGGTGGTGGTTCTGATGGTTCACCTGGGCTGGGTGTTTGCAAATGCGGTGATGCGAGTGGTAATATACCTGTATTTTCGGAAAAATTTGATTCTGACGAGTGCGATAAGAGTGGAGATCGTGTGACCGGTGTATTGATTGAAACAAAGCCACCAATGGAGTGCTTGGAAGGGCCTGCTTGATTGACATCAAAAGCCGAATCATTTGCTTCTGATGTGTGCGATGGCTGCGGAGATCGTGTCATCGATTCATTGATCGAACTAGAGCCGCCACTATCATCATGTGAATGTTCATATTTATTTGATGAGTGACATTTTTTTTCTTTCAGATATGGGAAACACCCTAACGTACATCCTTTGATATATCCTCGTAATAAAAACATTTCAAGCCCATTTTCCGAAATAGGGGTAAGTGGACACGGGACACTCGATATATCTCGCCTTAGGCAACCCTTTTGTCAAAAAATGTTTGTATGGTTAATGAGCGCTATCACGACGTTCAACTGTTAGCTGATAACTTTGTGATCAGTATCACAAGACGACACTA
The DNA here is from genome assembly GCA_030463065.1 of Aphidoletes aphidimyza. Taxonomy (NCBI): domain Eukaryota; kingdom Metazoa; phylum Arthropoda; class Insecta; order Diptera; family Cecidomyiidae; genus Aphidoletes; species Aphidoletes aphidimyza. The sequence continues at coordinate 9,075,837 of CM059998.1, read as the reverse complement.
GAATTTTTTTCATGTTTTCATGTCACGCTCCGATATTTTCATGTCATAGAATCTTTAAAAATATGTGTTAAATTCATTTTTTTAAGTTGTATTTTTTATATAGCTGAAAGCAATGGTACAATATGCCCTATAACTACCATTGTATGCATTGGAATTAGTCCAAATTTGTAGTTTTGCCCAAACATTACGCCACGCGGCGCCACTAAAAGCAACAACAAATTCAAAGGCAAAGTCAATACATTCAAAAGTCAATACATGCATTTGACATTAGCTAACGTGTATTGATGGTCGGCTTGTTATGTGTTAGTGCCGTTTTCTTTGACTAATACCTTGCATACACCGTATTACCATATTGGCTGAAAGTGAGTACTTTGAAGGGATATAAAGTGTTTTAAAACATATTTTGAGTTATTAAAATGCTGATAGCCTGAGTGAAAAGTGAGCCTGGGGGCAACATGGGACAGCATATTTGTTCATTGTTTTGACTTTATGTCACATCAATAGCATACAAGCATTGTTTTGCAGCATATAAATGGCATTCTTTTTAAATTAAGATATTGCTTGATGTTTACATCATGCTCTAAAATCGTTTTTTGTATGTTTGTATGTTTGTAGGTTTGTAGGTTTGTACCATTCGTAGCTCAAAAACCGTTATAGCTAATGTCCTGAAATTTTGGGAATATATTCTAGACTGGAACTTCTGAAATATATATTTTTATTTTTTCGAAATTCGATCATTTTGAGGTACCTCCATTACAAAGGTCGAAAACAATCACTACAATTTTGATCAAATTCACCCAGTTTGTGTATTTTTTTAATCCCCTACAAGATGATTCGAGTGAACATGGCAGTTAGATCTTGTGAATGGTACGTCCAGTAAAAAGGATTTTCAACTTTTGACGTTTTTCATAAAATTTCGCACAGTTCAAACTTAAAGTCGAAAACAAACTCTACGATTTTCTTTTAATTAACATGGATTGAATCAAATCCCAAAATCTTAATTTTAATATTGTTAACAATAAAAAAAATCAATGAAATCATATCACCGTAAACATCAAGCACTAGTTCCAAGTAAAAGTTTGCAGTTTATTTTACTTTAGATTTATTGTTTTTTTCAACCAAATATGACATTTCAATCAAATGTTATATTTTTACTAAACATTCATCTCTCAATAAATTATTTTTCAAATAAGCGAGAAAAAAAACAACAAGAATTCATTCAATTATTCAATTTTTTATGAAAATAATGAAGAAAATAGTTTATTTCAGGGCATGAAATAACTTGGATTTATCATCAATAATAGATTTATCGCATAAATTTATGTCATAAATCGGAGGAAACGGAATAGACCCCAGCACCATGTAGAGCAAATTTTCACAGAAGTGTTCATTCAAATTCAAGTGACATTCGGGTCAAATTTCCCGCTTCTGTGAACACTTGCTGGGGTCCATTTCGTTTCCCCCGATTCATGACATAAATTTATGCGATAAATCTATTATTGATGATAAATTGAATTACATTCGTAATCCTGACTTTTCCGCATTGATATAGAATTTGATTTTTCTGTTTTTCTGAAAGAACAGTGTTTCAAAGTTATATCATTTTTGGACTGTCACTTCGTTTCTATGCAATGTGAAGTATCATTTCCACTGAGACTCAGTGACAGTCCAACGTGATAGTATGTTCTTTGGACCAGTCAAGAGAGAATGAAATGACTACTGCAATATGACTAATTTTCAACACAGAACATCGTGGGACAAAATAAATTTTGCGATTTGAGACTACTTTCTTGAGATATATTCATATCAAACTTCGATTTTCTAAGAATTTCGTACATTTTCACAACTGTTCATATTTCATGAATTTTTAACATGAAGATATATTTTGTGCATTGTTCGGATATGTAAAACACAAGAGGATTTCAATATCTTTCAAACGACGCAACCTGCATGCATTTTTATTAACAAATACGGCCAGGAGAGTTAAAAATGCGAAAATCAGTTTTTGCGTAAAAATGTACTGAAAACCCGACTCACGTGCACTTGAATGGACGTCGCTCCGGAACGGTTATACCAATATGGCTCAAATTTAAAAAAACATCCGGTAATAATACTGAACAAATTTGCTATTGTCAGCTTTTAATAACTTGGATTTATTACTTTTCCGCACATGAAATGTGCTTACAGCCACCGCAAGTGCTTAAATCCGGTTTTCGTAAAGCCGGCTTTATGAACCGCAAAGCCGGCTTTACGAAAACCAGATTTAAGCACTTGCGGTGGCCGTGAGCACATACATTTTTAATTTAGCCGGAACGCTTGGAACCGGTGTAATTGTTTCTACTTTTCCGCACGAAGTGGGAAAAGTATTGCGATTGTCGGGCGTCTATCCGCGGTCGAAACATACCTAACACGTACATCTTTCCAACTATGACGTTGGATACAACATCAAATTTGTTTCTTCGTGTTAAACCGTGGTAGACCATGATGGTCCATGATGGCCGACCGTGTTACACAGTGTTGTTATGTGGTAGACCATGATGTCCAACTATATTAAAATGTAGTCAAATACTTAACATAGCTCAATTTTTCTATATGAGTTGTACATTTTGGGTAGAGATAATTAAATAGGAGTGCTATTATAAGACATACTGTTAAACCTATGATTCGGCCACACCATATTTCGAAGGGTGCAATTACTGGTGGTGCAGTTGGTGCAGCTGCAAGTGGTGGTAGTGATGGCAGCCCTCTATCTGGAAATACACATGAATTGACTTAATTTCCCCAACCATCTCCACTTGGAGGATAGAGTCGTCCTTCCGTAAAGCAAATGCCATGAATTGTATTGCTTACGCTGTTTCGAAATTTTAAATTAGATGTGCCTAGAAAGTAGGACTGCAGTCTCTAGTAAAAATAAATGACTAAATAAACATTAAAAAATAGTTATGCTCACGTTTTTAGCGATTTTGAGCTAAAAAAAAGGCGTAGAGACTTTTTTCGTACTAATTTGATGGCGTGAGAATATGACAGTTTATCGACATATTTGGCGTGACGTTTGATTGATGTTCTGTTTCATATAAAAAGAGCATAGACACAGTTTGTACGCCAAAATGTCGTTGTGTATTGCACAACGCTGCAGCATTTTTACGCAAATCTTCTACCAATTATTTTCTGTCAGTGTGGTACCTCCTGGTTCCAAAAATGCAAAAATTTTGAATTTCTTAAGCATTGGGGCCTAGCTACAGTCCAAAATGTGAAAAAAGTCATTTTTCGGGTATGACACCGACGTTATGGATCATAAGTCGAGTACCGTTTGAGATATTTTAAAAAGTAGACCCGCGTTTGAGAGGTATAGACGACCCGCAAATTATTTGTGTTCACTTTTTGAAATCGATGTATAGACGAGGGAGATGATTTTTTTTCGATGTGACTCGCCTTTATCAAGCTTTATCTCAAGAACCACTACAGATTTTTTCAATTTTATACATTCGATTTTTTGGTACCAACTATACGAAGATTTTGAGCAATCAACCACTTCAATCAAATAATAAATGTAGAAGATATTCGAAATAAACTGAAATTTTCAAAAATTCAGTACAAATGAACACTATTCCATTCAAATGACAATAAATCGGAAACTAGTAAGGATATTCCAAAAAGTAGACACGCGTTTGAAAGGTATGAACCACCCGAAAAAAATTTTTTATAAAAAAAATAAATTTATGGCATTTTACCATTGCACTAATGTTGAGAAATATGAGAATTCGGTCGTTAAACGTATATTTCAGATATTTTAGCCATTTACATATGTTGAATAGAATCATTAATACCAAATATCGGTCATATTTTTATGAGCATGGTTTTACGACTTTGTTTTCGCAAATCGATCTATTGTTCGATATCATATATTTCCATTATACACATATGTAAATCAAACAAATATTTAGAGTATAAATAGAGAAGCAATCAATACAATAAATCAGTTCGTTAGCAGCACCAGATCCAGCGTTTTCACTTTTATTTGAACGAGCAGTACGAGCAAAATAGAACGAGACTTCGAACGAGATTTTGTACGAGATATTTAAGAACGAGCTTTCGCAGCATTTACCAGAACGAGAAAAGACATTTTATTATTTCAAAACTTAACTTTACAACAACTAAAAAAAGTACCAAAGTTCTATATTTTTATTTTGCCACCGAACCATAATTCCGTCGATTAAAATTGATAAAATAATTGGAAATACAAATCACGACAACCAGTCGAAATGAATCAATGCACCGGCAGTCGTTCTGTATTGATACAAGGGTGAGTATGAGTTGACGGTTTTTTGCCAAACATTTCAATGTATCTTCGTAGTCAAAAAATTGATCCGATTTTCGTCGTTTTGAAAATGTTTTGTCTCTCATTCAAGTGAGACTCCCATAGAACTGAGTGTGTGATATTTCGTCTCTGCACAGCAGCAGCAAATCAGAATATTAATTTGAACAAAGAAAGTATGATCCTCTTTGATTGTTGAAGATTCTTTGTTGGTTTTCATATAAAATTATTGAAAAATCACACAAAAATGACTGAAAATCGCAAAAAATCTGATTATTTTGTGGGAATGACCAAATATAATCCTAGAAAATGATTCATTTTTGTTATAAAAGGTAAAATAAAATATAATTTGTCAAATATGAAGCGTTAAAAGGTAAGTAATATGAGTGAAAATAATCGAAAATATGAAAATTTCTTGGAAATAGCTCAAATGTCACATTTTGATCGTGTGCGAAGGCAAATTTGATTTTTAAGCTGGTTTTCGCACTGAAATGGCTTTCTGTGGACCCGTGTCCGAGGTTATACCCGTAGAACATAATTTTTTTAAATCGATACACCCTAATACTGACGTCATACTGAGTCTATGTTCATGTAAAATACATTCAAATTTCTCGAAATATTGATGTTTCTTGTTTTTTGTGTAAGCAGATCGATATAACAATTCTGATACTATGCTAACCCTAAATTTATTTTTAACATAATTTATGTAACTGAGAATCATATGAAATATTGGAATATGCTTATATGAAATATTTACTGTTATTTGCTCCGTCATTTGTTTTCCAATTTTCTCGCGAGTTTCTTTTCGAATTCTTCGTAATGTTGTTCGATTGATAACTAAATTATTAAAATTCTGGCCAAATGCTGTAGCTGTAGCATATCGTTGATGGAGCGCCCGAACGAGTTCCACTACTGCGGAGCTCGGGCGGCTCCACATCTCATTTCCCCTCTTGTTGACTGCGCTTTGCTATAAGCCGCAAGAACTTCCGCGTGCAAAGCACAGTCACAAGCTAACTTACCATTACTTTTATTGCCACTTCATATTTGCATTCCGATAGAATAAGAAGTCAATGTAAAATAAATCGACAGTTAAATGAATAAAGTATAACAGAGGTTAATTAACACTACAACTGGCGCTAAGCGAACAAAAATTTACCTGTGTTCCTTATTCAAAATCAAAAACTATTAAGCAATCTGTCGTCTTCAAAACAAAAAAAAAAGGCTCACACTTTTCGGCCGGACAAATATTCGCTACTAATTTTCTGTTGAATCATATATTTAGTGCTCATTTAGTGCTATTTAGTGCTATAGTCAGAAAAATTAGTGCTCCATTTTTTCGACCCCATTCAACTACGTCAATTTTTATAGCAGCTGCTATAATGCCGAAAAACTATTTTCTCGAAAAGTTTCAATTCAAAATTAATGTTTTATACATCAAAATTTAGTGCTCAATTAGTGCTTCCCAAATATGATTCTCATTCACCTGAGATCAATTTATAATACCTGATTTTACCTGTCCAATTAATTTTTCTCACCTGTTCAAAATTTCACCTGAATAATTTTTTAGTGCCTAATTAGTGCTCTCAGAATGTATATACCATAGTTCGGAAAAACATTTTGTTTCATTGATTTTCTACAAACGAATTTGTTGTATTTTCCATTACTTTGAACCAGTTTAAAAAGTTGCGATTTCGAAATTATTATCCGCAATTCAATAAAACATGTACTAAAATTAAGTGCTCATTTAGTGCTTTGCTATGAGTCAGGGTACAGAATTAGTGCTCCGAATTGTTCACTCTATTTGGACAGATTTCTATATGTCGTAGTCCGTAGAAATCTCAATTTACCGCAGAATGGCACTATCGAATTAATTAATTCAAAGACAGTATAAATTGCACTAGAATTCAGTGCTCATTTAGTGCTTTGCTATGAGTCAGGGTATAGAATTAGTGCTCCAATTTGTTCACTCTATTTGGACAGATTTCTACGGTAGATCTCTGCGGTAAATTGAGATTTCTACGGACTACGACATATAGAAATCTGTCCAAATAGAGTGAACAATTCGGAGCACTAATTCTGTACCCTGACTCATAGCAAAGCACTAAATGAGCACTGAATTCTAGTACATGTTTTATTGAATTGCGGATAATAATTTCGAAATCGCAACTTTTTAAACTGGTTCAAAGTAATGGAAAATACAACAAATTCGTTTGTAGAAAATCAATGAAACAAAATGTTTTTCCGAACTATGGTATATACATTCTGAGAGCACTAATTAGGCACTAAAAAATTATTCAGGTGAAATTTTGAACAGGTGAGAAAAATTAATTGGACAGGTAAAATCAGGTATTATAAATTGATCTCAGGTGAATGAGAATCATATTTGGGAAGCACTAATTGAGCACTAAATTTTGATGTATAAAACATTAATTTTGAATTGAAACTTTTCGAGAAAATAGTTTTTCGGCATTATAGCAGCTGCTATAAAAATTGACGTAGTTGAATGGGGTCGAAAAAATGGAGCACTAATTTTTCTGACTATAGCACTAAATAGCACTAAATGAGCACTAAATATATGATTCAACAGAAAATTAGTAGCGAATATTTGTCCGGCCGAAAAGTGTGAGCCAAAAAAAAACATTTGAAATAAAATCAATAAATTTACATTCGAACACCATTTTTTTTTTTTTTGCGAAATCACTGTGTAATATTGTTGTTGCTGCACTAACATCGAATTGGTGAAAACTTTAATAAAATAATACGAACGAAATAAAAAAAACAAAACTAAACGGTTCGAATTTAAATCGGAATTGATCAATTAACTCGGACACTCAATTTTTTTTTTCCTTGCTGCAAAAATATTAAAACTGTGTATTAATTCTTGTGCTGCGAATTAACCACATCGAAACGACTTTGTATCTTTTTCGTACACAAATAAAGTCAACTCAAAAACAAGATCAATTAATCCGCATATCCAAAACGTGCGGTCGATGAAATTATTTAAACGGTACAATCGGTCTCCTATTTTCATCATTGTTTCCACGAGACTGTGAAATTTTTCACACACTTTAAAGACGATTTCAACCACAATCGCATTGCTCGAACCCCAACAAAGGAGCCACAGCGCTTAACCAGATCAGCCACAATAAGGAGAAACGGTCGGGGACGACCGGCATCAATATCATTTGGAGGAGCAAGATCATACGGAAGCAACGAATCAATTTCCAAGGTAAGCCAAGATTAAATCGTACTTTAACTCCGGCTTTGCACGCCAATCCAATAAGAACAAGGCGTCAATCGCTTATCGCCACTGGTGATAGAGAATCGTCGCCAGCACGGAGCGCGTTCTCTCCAATCAAGCCCACAAAAGCGTGAGGGGACACAAAATTTGAATCAATCAGCCACGGCGAATACATCGCAAGACGACGGGTATTCCTCCGTCAGTTTAAATTTGACCACTTTGGCCAAATCAGTTGCTTTTTCTAAAAGCCTGTACTGGGCAAAACACACGAAGGTGCCAAATCACCAGTAAATTTGTCAAACTCTCCATCGAGATCCATTCTAAAAAAAAAGCATTTCGGAGACACTCACACAAGGTGAGTCAAATCCGCTCTCCCCAACGAACAACACATTGCCACAAATCGTAAACACAGAATTTAGAGAACCAATCGCACCACCGTCGGTTTCAACGCCAACACCCTTACCAAATCAACAATCTACCGCTCCACCGACGCAAAAATCTCCCACAAGAGACAACGAAATAATTATTCTCGATAGTCCTACGGATGAAAATGCGGTAGCAAATAACGAGAATTCAATTCCCAACGAATCAATCTCTCCTATCTCGTCCTCAAATTCCGCAATTTGCCCCTTCACACCACGCCTATTAAATAGACCGAGATTTCCCTCACCGCCTCCACCCCAACAAAAAAGCCTGGCGGAAAGCGTTTCAAACATAAATCCCCCAATTTCAACGCCTTTGCCACGAAATTTCAACCTTTCATTAGCCGGCAGGCGACTTCTTTCAATTCTAAACTCGCCATTCGGCACGCCAATTGGTGACATTTTCGTCCAAACTAAACCTACAAACCTTCATCTCAATCGAAGGCAAATAAATATGACGGGCGAATCATCCTCAACAACCGTTGATATCCAAACATTTCAAAGTTTTCAACAATCAATTTTCTAACAATTTCAAACATTATCGGAGGAGATTCGAGCGCTGCAAGCATCGAACGTACAGGCCGCAAATGCCAAAATGCTGGAACAACCACCGATTTGTATAGAAGCGGTCCTATACGCAACGAACAAAGCAACATAATAAATATGCCACCCAACCCACTCTCTTTAAGTCCCCAACAACCAACTATTTATTCAGTTGCAAATCAACAGCCGCAATCGCACAGTCTTGGTGCATTTCCCAGAAACCCCGCTCAAAATCGAGTGCACGGGGACAACGGCAGCGATTATGAACCAATTCTCAATAATCATCGCCCATATCACAATGCTATCGACGATTTTAACATCGAAATTCCACACGATAGGCGAGAACTTCTCAATCGACGGCTCCAATACATTAAAAACGTCTCGTCACCAACACCCGAAAACATAAACACGTTCATTCGTAGTGCTGATGTCTTAATGAACGTTGTAATAGCACAGGCCGAAGATGAATACATAACGGACGAGCTCAAGCTAAAAATAACGGCCGTTCAGTTCATTCCCATTCGCAGAATTCATAATGCAAGAACTTGGGACGACCTGCGGGCGCTTTTGGAGAGAGCATATAACAACACCAACACTGAAAATGCTTTGGAGCCAAGACTAAAATCCCTCTCGCAAAACCACACCGAATCAAGAAGAAGATCCTGAACTTATCTGTGCTTACTGCGCTCGCCGTGGCCACAGAAGTGAATCTTGCCACACTCGCAATTACAATATCCAAATAAGCAATCGACTGGTAGGCTATCAATATGATAAAACCTGTGGAAAATGTGGTTTCTAGAGCCATTCGAGCCTACATTGTGTGGTTCGTCGTCAAAAAGACTCACAGGCCAGAATAAATACGGCAACTCAAAATAACAATTAAAAATCCAACAATAACAGGTCTAACCAACAAAACACTCAAAATCACCGCAACAACAATCGTCAATTCAATCGCAGCAACAACTCAAATTACAATTCAAATCAACGTAACAACGGAAATAATCAACAGAACTACCGTAGAAACTACAGCAATAATTCCGGCAGCAGCAACAATGACAATCGAAGCCGAACTTTTACCAATTCAAATTTCAACAGCAATAATCGTAACAATTCTTATCACCAGAGCAACAACGCGTATCATCGGAGCAACAATGCCAACAATCACGGCGGTAGCAACAACAACTCAAATTTCGCCAACAATCAGGGCGGCAACAACTGGAATTCGCGTCAAAACCGACCAAATAACGCCAACGACGGCAACAATTTTCAATTTCCCAGACAAAATGTGGTCAATTACGCAGTGCGACCATCATCACTATCCAAAGCAATTCAAAATTCGGAAAACTAAAAGGGATGAAACGGGTCGGATACACCGTTTCATCCATCAAACCGGCGCCATCAAACATTAAACAACCAACGGCAAGGAAAGCAAATGATACAATCAACATTTATAGAAACGAAAGCACATGGATAATTGCAACACACTTTACAAGGCGACCGGTCGAGCTTCTTCTTGATACGGGAGCTCAGATTATGCTAATCGACAGACAGCTGTTCATCAACGAAACAATATTCGAAAATTGCATCATAACATTAACTGGCATAGTGGAACAGACCATGCTATCACAACTTTGGGCAAAACAACCGGTGATTTAAATACAAAAAATAACGCTGAATGGCCGGCACAAATACAACAGCATGTCATCCGAACAAAGAGGCCCACACGACGAATACTTGGGCTTTGACTTTTTAATTCAATATGCTGCCATCATCGACTATTTTCATGGACATATTACATTATTAGATACGCCATCGCCTATTTTAATCAACACAAATTCAACCGGCGCAATTAACACACCGTCAAACACTTTAAATGAAACTAATTCACAACAAGAATCACTCGATTTGGGTTCGGACGCGAATTCAAGAATCAGTGAGCTATCTCTCGACACTGAAAGCATGCATGCACTTCAACCAGCTGGCAAATTAGTTCCAAATCTTCGAAGTAACTTAAACGCGATTAATCATTCAACAAATACAAAAAAGTCGGGCGAGAATGCGTCATTCCAGAACGATTCAGACCAGCACTTATTTTCGAGCAGCTCGTACTCGACGGCCGAAAATCGCTCAAATTTTTACCTAAATAATACAGTATCGTCATTGTTGTCACAACATAAAAAGCTCGCTGGCCCAACGCGTACATTAAATTTACTAAACGGCCCAATAAGCATATCAAGTATCAACATTCCAAAAAATGCATTGAAACAAAAAACGCAAAAATGCATCACAATTTCACAGCATCATTCTCTATTTTTACTCAAATCAATACCCTTCAAACAAGCAGAACTGGAATTATTTCATCAATTTCAAAACGAACCAAAAATGAACAATTTTTCAATATCGCAATCAACACCGATTTAAAAACATCGCACTTATTCAATCTCAAGCATTTGCTGATGCAAAGTTTAGACAATCACAAAATTTCAATCCCAATCTTCACAAATGAAATCATCCAATTAACATCACCGCAGGAGATAAACCGAGCACTCGAAATGCATCACACGCTCAAATTGGGCGGACATGCAGGAATTCAACGAATGTATACCACGATGAAGACAATTTATTCCTGGCCAAACATGCTCAGGGTCACATCAAGAATTTCGTACTGAACTGTCCAATCTGTGAAAAAGCTAAGATTACCAAATACACCAAAGCTCCAATGCTTATCACTAGCACTGCTGAGACCCCTTTTGATCATGTCTATCTGGATTATGTCGGACCAATATCACCCCCGAGTAGCGATGGCCACAAACACATTTTCGTGGCAACATGCGAATTAACAAAATTCTCACAAGTAAACATACCATACTGCAACAAAAATTTTCAAGTCTCATTATTACAGACCTGTAGGACATGAAAAAATATTAAGACTGGTGAAAAACGAATTCCCCCTTCGGAGGGGCTGAGGGAGGGGAGCCCGCACTTTGCCCAAAGTTGGTCGGATCCAAAAATGATGTATGGCAAAGTTGTTCAGAATGACGAGAAAAAAAAATTGGGGGACCCGCCCTTCACCCCCTCTGGGAAGTCGGGGGGTCTCCCCCCTAAACCGATGGGGGGTCCCCAAAAATATCAAATTCGAATTCTACGTGCAAAACTACGTAGGAATGCATATTTGTAATTTTCCCCCCCGACTCGTATGTCCCTCCAAATCGCATGTGTAAAACTCCCCCTCCGTCGGGGTCAAAAACTACCAACCCATTTTTCAACCACTGGGGGCTCTCCGATCACTTCCAAATGTATGACCAAATAACCATTATTTTGTCCGAGGATTTTATTTCGGGTGCTATTTAATTGCCCAGTTAAATTTAAATTTTGCGAGAATAAGGTCGAAAATAAGGTCACAGTCATTATCATATAAAATCACAACTATTTATAATAATTTTCAAGTTATATATTGATAGATTGCACAGTTATTTATTTTTTTTGTTTAGTTAAGTATTGTAATTCAAAGTTAAAATGTTTAGTACAACTGAGCAAAATATTTGGATTGAGCAAATATTTTGACAATTCTCATCCGTACACAGTTCAGTAACAATACGACGCTGCTTTGCCGCTCATTTCACTTTGACATTTGGACGATGATTAGTGAATTCGCATCAAACAGTCTCAATTTTGTTTTAATTATCTTTGAAATCTCACAATGGCTGAAATACCATTATACAATTCTTTTGAAGAAGCGGCAAAATGTGTTTTCTGTAAGGATTCTGTGCTGAATTCTGATGATAATTCACTACGGTTGAATAAAAACACTGAATTTTTATTTGTTGTCTAAAAATTTATTTGCAAAAATGGATGGTGTTGTGTGGTTGTGTAATTTAGTGTGTGTTGTGTGGAAGCGTGTTTGTTGTAAATGAATGATGCGTAAATGACTTTAAAATTTGCTTCAAAATGCATAAATTTTATCGGTGCATAAGACGATTGAAACAACTAAGATTCAAATTTCAATAGAAAAATCTTGTCACTTCAATCGCATAAATGCTCCAAATTGATTTAAATTAGCCGTCTTCAAAAGATTAGCCAATTCAATCGGTAATTTATGCAATTGGTGCAAATTAGGAGGAAAAATGTGACACTTGTTCAAAACGATTGAAAAAGTTGTGATTTCTGATTTATTTGTTGGTTGGCAACTAGCCGTGTGATCGAATAAGACTCTTATTCGATTCGAAAAAAATATGATTGTGGCAACTTGCCGTGTGCAGTAAAAACGATTTAGCTGCAGAATATTTTTCAATTGGAACTATCCACTTTGAAGTGAGTTACTGAACTGAACTGATTGGTTTCACATTTCACACGAATTGACCAATTATTACAATTGTCGTATTTTAAATGCTTCAATTTTCACAATCACACATTAAACACATGGAAACTATTTCAAATTACAACTCAACGAAAGAACACAATAAATCATACCGTTGTCCATGCTGGTTGACGTTTTAAATGAGAATGATTCGGTTTGTCAAATGATGTTTGTTTGTGTGTGACTGAGTTCTATTTCGTTCGTTGCGATTTGATACAGTTTTGACATTTGGAGTGAATGTGATGAAAGAGAATGATATCTGTAAGTGAATGACAATGATAAATGAGCTGAATGTAACAATGTGTTTGTGTAAATTAAAATATGGTTGAAAACTCTTCAACATTCTCCGGGGCATTGGACTTCTGAGAGCCTGAACAGTCCAATCTTTCGTTATCCAGTGTGGGAAGAATTCCCAAGCGGTGAATAGGTCGTTTCAATGTTGTATTTCCGCATTTTACATCGACAATTCTGATAAGTCCATCTTTGGCTGGATACACAGCTGTGATTCGACCTAATGGCCATCGACTTGGTGGTAGATTGTCCTCGGAAATGACTACAATTTGGCCTACCTTAATATTGGTTTCTTCTTTAGTCCATTTTTGCCTTGTTTGTAGTTGGTCAATGTATTCTTTGGACCAGCCTTTCCAAAATTCGGTATACAGTCTATAGAGAAATTGATATTGATCAAGGCGATTCATTTTAATGTGGCTTAAATCTGGTCTTGGCAATGTGTTAATTGGCTGGAAATTGAAGAAATGGGATGGTGTGATAACTTCAATATCATCAGAATTGGGAGTTATAGCCCATAAGGGACGTGAGTTCAAACAGCATTCGACTTGTTTCAAAACGTGATCAAATCGGCGTGCAGTCAGCTTGGTGTCTTTTAGCACACGTTTCAGATGATATTTTACTGAGCCGACAGCTCGTTCCCAAATTCCAGCCATGTGACTGGCACGTGCTGGTATTCGCTTGAAAGTAATGCGATTGTTAGCCAGCATTCTAGTAAGTGCATTCGTTTGTGACAGCATTTGCTCAAGCAGCTCATGAACTTCCTTTTCAGTGCCGACAAAATTTGTGCCATTGTCAGTATGTAACTCTGATGGAATTCCCCTTCGAGCAATGAAATTTTCCAATACCATGATGAATTCTGCAGTTGACAAATCGCAAGCTACTTCCAAGTGTATTGCCTTTGTGGTCAAGCAAATGAAGAGGGCGATGTAACCTTTCGTGGTTTTGGCATTTTTACTATCGCTGAGTTTGATGTTGAAAGGACCAGCATAGTCACATCCAACGAATGTGAACGGTCTTGCTTGTTCAGTTCGGAATGATGGTAGTTCTGCCATTTGTTGTTTAAGCAGTTGTTTCTTGGTTCGATAACAGACAACACAATGACCGATCAGCTTTTTGACTTGATTCCGTGCATGAATTATCCAAAATCGTTCTCTCAATGCTCGTAATGTTAGTTGCACACCTCCGTGTAATACTTGGTGTTGATGTGTGTACCTCACAAGTAAAAGAACAAATTTAGACTTGGCTGGTAAAATTAAAGCGGTTTTTTGTGAGAGAAATTCGGCATTTCCGACGCGACCATTCATTCTTAGACACCCTCTATCATCAATGAACGGAGCTAATGAGTGTAAATTACTTGCCTTTGATAGTGAGCGTTTGTTTTTTATTTTTCCGATGTCTTCTCCAAAATACTGATTTTGTGTGAACTTAACCCAATGCATTTCAGCAAGTTCCATTTCGGATGCGCTAATCGGTTGAGCCGTCATTTTTTTTGTTCTCATCTTGGTTAGCCATCGCAATGCAATACATGTGAACCGAAGTAACCGAGTGAGATCTTCAAAACTATCCAATACATGATTTTGTTCAACTACCTTCACATGAAACGATTTGATTTGCTTTCGTTTTTCTGGAGCTGTCTCTATAGGTAGTTCAAAGTCTTGCTTTGGAACAGCACTCACACTATTTGTTAAAAATGATGGACCATGCCACCACATTGGTGAATTTTCAAGCTCACTTATTGAGCATCCCCTTGATGCAAGGTCAGCTGGATTTTGTTTTGATGGTATATATCTCCAGTGGCTGGCATCAAGGTTTTGTTGGATTTCGCTAACACGGTTCGCTACAAATGGAACCCACCTGCTTGGGTGTGTCGCCAGCCATGCTAAAACGATTTTAGAATCGCACCAAGCGAACACTTGACATTCCGATAATGATAAGGCGTGCATGCATCGAACAACTAATTTTGAAAGTAAAACAGCCCCACATAATTCCAAACGTGGAATTGTTGTTGCTTTTATAGGAGCCACTTTGGTTTTGGATGCGATCAAATTACAAGAAATGACGTTATTTTCATGAAATACTCGCACATATACACCACAAGCATATGCAATTGTTGCTGCATCACAGAATGCGTGAATTTCAACGGTTTCATTTCGATTTGACAACTTCAGCCATCGTGGAACCTTGATTGGCATCGGTGAAGTCAATTCAGTGAACATTTTCACCCATTGAGACACAATGTGTTTCGGGAGCTCTGAATCCCAGCCGATGTGGTTTGGCAATCGCCAAATGTCCTGCATAACAACCTTAGCTCTCACAATGCACGGAGCCAGCCAACCGAGTGGATCGAACAGCTTCGAAATTGCCGATAAGATCCTTCGTTTGGTCCATGTTGACACATTATCAAATTCCAATGATTTGAATATGAAAGAATCGGAGTCAGCATTCCATGCTAAGCCTAAGGTTTTGAAAACAGAATTGAAATTAATACATGGCTCTAGATCAATATCGTCAACACCAATTAAAATTTGTGGATGATTGGATTTCCATTTTCTCAAATTAAAACCGTAGTCAGCTAAAATGTTGGTAATCTCTTGACGTGTCTCTATGGCCAACTGTATTGATGGAAAAGATTTGAAAAAATCATCAACATAAAAATTGTTTTTGATGGCATCTGCTAACTCTGGGTTTGAATCTTTGATTATAAATGCAATTTCACAAACGCTTCGAGTGGCTTGGAAAGGTGCAGCACTGGTTCCAAATGTTACGGTTAAAAGCCTATAAACAGCAACTCCGTCGGTTCCAGGTCTATGCCAAAGAATGGACTGTAAATTGGAATGCTCTGGATTTATGCGAATCATCCGATACATTTTCTCAATATCACCTGAAATCACGAATTCGTATTTTCGCCATCCCAAAAGTAAATCAAGCAATTCAGGCTGAATAACTGGTCCTACACAAAGACACTCATTCAGTGAAATTCCTGTACTTGTTTTTGCTGAACCATCGAACACCGTTCGTACTTTTGTGGTGCTACTGCTTTCCTTTACAACTGCATGGTGAGGCAAAAAACATTGAAAAATTGGTGAATCTGTGACTAATTCCATGTGATTTAATTCCAAATACTCCTCTAAAACAGCATCGTATTTTATTTTCAATTGTGGATCCCTCTCAAATTTCCGTTCAAGACAACGGTAACGTCGTTTTGCCATTGAAAGAGAGTCACCGAGATGTTCATATGGATTTAGCTTGAAAGGCAAATCCACCATTAAATGTCCATTTTTTGTACGAGTAACTGATTTTTTAAATACTTCTTCCGCTGTCTGTTCTTCAGGAGTTAGAAAACGCTTGCATTCGACTTCTTCAAGCTCCCAAAATGACCTCAAATGTGCACTTAGGTCCTTATCAGGATCGTCGAAAAATTCAAACTTAGTGTTGCGGCAAAAGTTCATGCATTTCGTTGGGACGTTTAAAGTGCCTGAAACAAACCAGCCTAACTTTGAACGCTGTGCAATTGGCTGATAACGTTGACCCTTTTTTACTTCATCTAATATAAAATCTGCATGAGCGGAACCACCCAGTAATAAATCGATTTTGTGTGCTTCAAAGTATTTCGGATTTGCTAACGATAAATTGTGTAGATGTGACCATTCTTGAATTTTTGATTTGTTAAATCCATTGGTGTTACCGATTGAGCGCACAACAATTGCCTTTATGGTTAATTTGTATTGTGGGTTGTGAATGGATCCAATTTCAAACAATGTTCGACCAACAACAGATCCGACTGGGGAATTTCCAACACCAAACATCGGTGAATTGATGCGAGTGAACTGTAACTTTAACAGGTTACATGCACGAACAGTTATAAGGTTTGTGGTGGAGCCTTGATCAATGAGTGCATATAAAAGCGATGAACGGCCGTTTGAACGAGTGGGAACGATAGCTGTGGCCAATAAAGTGTCTTCTTCGGAATGATCACTTAAATGGTAAAAATGTTCACTGCTAATTTGACTCAAGATGTCATCGTCCTGTAACTCATCGTTGTTATGATTGGAGCTGATTGAAGCATTATCAATGCATTTCTCGTCAGTGACATTCAGAAACACTTGTTTACCGTCATAATGTAATAAAGTGTGGTGAGATTCCGAACACTTTTTACATGCTGATTCAAAAGGACAGTTCTTAACGTCATGCGGGTAAAAACAATTTATACAAAGATTGTTTTTGGCAATTAATCGTTGTCGGTCTTTTAATGACATTCGAAAGATTTCATCACATCGGGAGGCAAGGTGATTTTTTGAGCAAAGGACACATTTGTAGCTTGGTTTTAATGTGTAAAATGATTTAAATTTGTCATTCCCTCTTTTTCCATCGAAAACCTTTTGATGAGCTTGAGGTTTGGCATTTGGTTGTACTTTTTGTGCTGAAAAAGCCTCAGTAGTTTCCAATACAGTGATGCGCACCTCAATAAAAGTCAAAAGTGTTTTTAGTTTCGGCACTGTTCGTTTGCCCTCCAATTTGTCTTCCCAGAGCGCTAAAGTTTGTTTATCAAAGCGTTGTGACACATGAAAAACCAGAATGGCATCCCATGAAGCCGTTTCGACCTCACAACAGCCCAATGCAGCAACAAGACCATTGATGGTATTGAGCATTGTACGAAATATGTCTGCCGTAGGAGCATCCATTGATGGCATGGCATACAACGCCCTTAAATGTGCGTTTATAATTGCTCTCTGGTTGTCATACCGCTCTTTTAATAAATTCATCGCACTATTGAATGCACCCGGTCCAGGTAAAACGTGACTAACTAGAGTGCGAGCTTCTCCAAAAAGAGCATCTTTCAAAACCTGTAGTCTTTGCACTTCGGAGATTCTGGCAGTTAAAACCTCTTTACACGTTGCTAGAAATTCAATCCAATCCGTCAAATCACCCGAGAAAGGTGTTATTCTCATTGGTGCCAATTTAAAAGGAGTGTGCGATTGATTGCTGTTATCATTTGTGTCCTGATCTATGCTATGATTTGGGACGTTAGTTAGATTGGACAATAACTGAGAAACGTGTATTTTTGCCTTTAAATATGCGTTGTGTGACTGAGTGAACTCATGTGAAATTGAATCGAGCCCACCGTCTCCAGTTGAAACCATTGCAGCCTCATGCTCTTCAAATGCTACAAAATGGTCTGACCATTTTGAATTCAAATCATCTTTCCAAATACGCAATGCACTCAAGCTATCATCGGCAGTCAACTTAGCGACTGAATTTACCGTTGCTTTCAGCATTTTTTGTGTTCGAGTTCGAACAGTGTTCAGTAGCTCAAAATGTGAATCGTCATTGGCTTCTGGACCAACGGACTTACGGCCTTGGTTTTTCCTTGACATCGTGATTAATTTTTTCCTTAAAAATTTAAGCGACAAATAGAGAAAAACAAAAAAATCGAACACAATATTTTAAGTGATGATTTGTTTATTGAATTTTCCTTGCAAATGTATATTCGATGCGTGTAATGTGCAGAAATGTTTCATGCAAAAGCCATGCAAATGTTTAATCCGTAAATTCGATAATATTGTTTGCTTTCAAAGTATTGATGACTTGTTTATTTTGTTGGCATTCAATTCTACGACGTTTGTTCCGTTGTTGCAGGGCCCTAGCACATTTGCAAGCACCAGTGCGGTCGGTTTGTGTGCCACGTG
This sequence comes from Aphidoletes aphidimyza, assembly GCA_030463065.1. Taxonomy (NCBI): domain Eukaryota; kingdom Metazoa; phylum Arthropoda; class Insecta; order Diptera; family Cecidomyiidae; genus Aphidoletes; species Aphidoletes aphidimyza. The sequence goes on along the minus strand of CM059998.1, from coordinate 9,056,981 downwards.
TTTCAGTTTTCTTTTGTAACGGGTCACTGGAATGTGATTTTGGATTGTGATTCGGCACACTAACAACAACGTGTCGATTGTCGATGGTGTGTGCACCGGCTTCAAGGCGGGTGTGTGGCGACTGTACAACGTTGGGTCGGTGGCGATGAGAAAGAGCACGGTGATTTTTTTTGTCGAAAACCACGTGTTTTGACGATGAAATTTTCGAATGACCGAGCGGCTTCACTATCACTGATTTGAGATTTGGTTTCACTTTTTCTGGTAAATCGTCGATTTCAGAAAGATAAATGTCGGAATCATCGGCAATATCCAACACATCCAAATCCCTTTGACTTGATGGTGAAACCGGTAACTTCGCTTTGCTACCAAAATGTGCTGAATTCTGATGATAATTCACTACGGTTGAATAAAAACACTGAATTTTTATTTGTTGTCTAAAAATTTATTTGCAAAAATGGATGGTGTTGTGTGGTTGTGTAATTTAGTGTGTGTTGTGTGGAAGCGTGTTTGTTGTAAATGAATGATGCGTAAATGACTTTAAAATTTGCTTCAAAATGCATAAAATTTATCGGTGCATAAGACGATTGAAACAACTAAGATTCAAATTTCAATAGAAAAATCTTGTCACTTCAATCGCATAAATGCTCCAAATTGATTTAAATTAGCCGTCTTCAAAAGATTAGCCAATTCAATCGGTAATTTATGCAATTGGTGCAAATTAGGAGGAAAAATGTGACACTTGTTCAAAACGATTGAAAAAGTTGTGATTTCTGATTTATTTGTTGGTTGGCAACTAGCCGTGTGATCGAATAAGACTCTTATTCGATTCGAAAAAAATATGATTGTGGCAACTTGCCGTGTGCAGTAAAAACGATTTAGCTGCAGAATATTTTTCAATTGGAACTATCCACTTTGAAGTGAGTTACTGAACTGAACTGATTGGTTTCACATTTCACACGAATTGACCAATTATTACAATTGTCGTATTTTAAATGCTTCAATTTTCACAATCACACATTAAACACATGGAAACTATTTCAAATTACAACTCAACGAAAGAACACAATAAATCATACCGTTGTCCATGCTGGTTGACGTTTTAAATGAGAATGATTCGGTTTGTCAAATGATGTTTGTTTGTGTGTGACTGAGTTCTATTTCGTTCGTTGCGATTTGATACAGTTTTGACATTTGGAGTGAATGTGATGAAAGAGAATGATATCTGTAAGTGAATGACAATGATAAATGAGCTGAATGTAACAATGTGTTTGTGTAAATTAAAATATGGTTGAAAACTCTTCAACAGATTCAATTGACGACATCGTCTTATTAGGCGAAAAATTAAAATATGACAATAATATTGTTCACCATTTTTGCTTGGTAAGTTAAATTGAGTTTTGGTTTCAAAGAAAAAAAAGTCAAACCTCTTGTGTTTTCAGTTGTTCGCGTCAAATTTGAGACAAGAATTGGATGAGAATGAAGGAATCTTAGGATATTTGACTGAGCATGTGCAAGCCGAAATTAAACGCGCACAAAAATTGGTAAGAGTAAAAATCGACAGGAAAATTTCATATAAAATCATAACCTCAAACTTGAATTTCAGACTTGCTTTTATTGCAAACTAAAGGGTGCTTCGATTGGTTGCTGTAAAAAGCAATGCCGCAGATCATTTCATCTCACCTGTGCCTTTAAAAACAATTGCGTTAGTTTTTTTTTGGCAATTACGAATCATTTTGCCATGTCCATCACGGCATTGAGCGCTCATCCGTACACAGTTCACAAGAAAAATGTTCCAGATGTTCAGAAGAGATGGGTAAATTTCATCCAGTATCATCAATTGAGTTTCCGTGTTGTCCACGTCGATGGTATCATAGCAGTTGCGTCCGACAATTGGCATATAACAAAGGAAAACAAATTGTTTGTCCTGTTTGCGGCAATGACGACGAGTTCATGAATTCGGTTATTGCAAGTGGTGTTCACATTCCGGAAAAGTGAGTTTTCACAAACACTTAGGTGTTTTTGCAATTGTTTATAATTTAAATTCGTGTTTTACATACTTTCAAGACACTGTAAATCTAAGACATTGCATTTTCTATTTCGTTTTTTTTTTCTTTCAATAACAGAGCTGTGGAATGCACTCCAATTGAAGATGTGGAACCAATTCCGACTAGTGCTGCTGATAATTCGGTTGATGACGCATTTCCTCCCCATCAAATTGAAATTGCAGAATCTCGAGACGAAAATGATAATGAAGAAAATCAACAAACATCGAAGAAAAGAAGAAAGCATCAAACGTTTGTCTTCGTGAAAACATTCGATTCGACGGCTTTAGCTGAGGCGTATATGATAAGTCTTGAAATTTGGTCAAAATATTACAAAACAAAATCGGAATACGGTGATCGTCAAAAATACAGATGCAACAAAGTAAAGTATCATGGAAAACAATGCGCAGCTTCCTCATTTTTGCAATTTATGTCTACTAGTGAGGAAGTTCATTTGTATCAAACCATGGATGATCATGACCACGAGGAAAATGTTAATATGATTTATCAAATTCCTTCAGAAACGAAAATAGCAATCAAAGAAATGTTCGAGCTAGGTGTGACTAGGCCAAAGATGATAATGAATAAATTACAGTTGAAAAAGTTAGAGCTACCCGAAAAAAAAAATTGGAGACATTTTTGAAAACTCTTCGGGATGAAACGTTCGGACCAGCGCGAATTAACATGTTTGAATTGAAAGAATGGTTGGAAAAAAATAGTGCTATTCCATCTGATAAAACCGAGCCGTACATTGTTCACATGAATATTTCAATGGATGAAAAAGATCCACATTTTCAATCACTGAGCGCTGCTGTGCCACGAAGGTGCATGTGGATGGCACCTACAAATTGATATGGCAGGGTTTTCCCGTTCTCCCCATTGGTACCACAGATATGTACAGAAAATTTCACCCATTCGGTTTGGCAGTTTGCACCAATGAGAGATCCGCTGATTTCGAATTTACTTTTGATGCGGTAAAGAAAGGAGTTAAAAATGCGTACGATACTGAATTTAATCCAGATACTCTGATTGCGGATGCAGCGCCTAGCATTCAAAATGGATTTGTTTTATCATGTGGAGAGGGAAAATCGGTCGTTATGTGTTGGTCTCACTTAAGACGGAATGTTAGTGAGAAGTTGCCAACCTACATTCGTGACCAAAAAGAGCGTGCAAAATTTATGTTTGATCTGGACACACTTCAACTATCACAGAGCAATGAAATTTTTGATAAAGCTGCCGAATTATTTGTCGCTAAATGGAAATCTGTTAGTGCTGATCTTATGCAATATTTCCAAGACCAATGGTTGGATCGAAACAGATTTTGGTATGAAGGATACTTAGCTCTAACACCGAGCACAAATAACGCGTTAGAATCTGTAGTGATTTAACAATTAGCGAACCCTATGTATTCTGTATTTTGTATAGTGGACAACCATAAGATGATGTGCATTAGTATTGGTAAGCGTGAGTATTGGTAAGAGGTCGGCCATGTTGGCATTTTGATGTTGTTCCTTTCTTCTTGTGAGAAAACGACGACGGTACACACGCATGTACGACACCAAAGGAAGATAAATAAAAGTAATTAAATAAAATATAAACCATCATTTGACTTTTCATTACAAATCAGGTGTGGGATTGTTCAAAAACACTCAGTGAACAGGAAAATAATATTATTTTTAAATATCGACGATTTTTTTTTGGTGAAAATTAATTTCAAAATACAGTGAAATAAAACAGAAGCGAAAACACAGTAGCAAACAACAAAAATGGCGCACACATTGAGACGCGATGAAATCATAAGAGTTTTACGTGAAAATAATGTGGAATTTGACGAAGAAGCCACAATGGTTCAATTAAGACCATTGTACGACGAAACAGTTGCAAATTTAGCAGTGAATAATACGCAAAATGTCGGGAATCAGCCAGCTGTGGGTAATGTGCCAGTTGACAATGCAAACCAGCAGCAACAGCAGCAACAACCAGAAGTTTTGCCAGTGCAACAACAACAACAGCAGCCACAACAGATGCAAAACATTGTGCCAGATGAACAAGCAGAAATTGATCAACAAATTGAGCGCTTGCAAAGACGCCGTGAATTATTAGAATTACAGCGCGAAGTGATGCAATTGGAAAACCGCCGTTATGAACGTTTTGATTTTCGTGCTTTCGAGTCAATGGTTAACCCTTTCACGGGAGATGACACATATGACATTGAAAAGTGGTTTGACGATTTGGAAACTGCATTTTTGGCATTTCATTGTGGCGATCGCGATAAATTGGTGGCTGCCAGAAGTTTAATCAAAGGCACAGCAAAGGTGTTTTTACGCACAATTCGTATCGCTACATACGATGAATTGAAAGTCGAATTGGTCACTGAATTTAAACACACATTCACAACAAACGAAGTGTTTCAGCAGTTGCAAGCAAGAAAGAAGAAATCGGACGAATCATTGAAACATTATGTGTCAATAATGGTGGAAATCGCAAATCATGCACCGTTATTACCAGAACAAGAGGTCGTTGATGCAATAATTGTCGGTCTACAAGACAATTCCAGAAATGTGACATTTTTGTATGGGGCCAAGACAATTGCCGAATTAAAGGAACTTTTGAAGCGATACGAAAGAATGTGCCGTGCCCAGATGACAGAAGTAAACTTGGGTGCATCAACATCAAAGGGTGCAATTCCCAAGCAAAATTATTGGATTGCCCGACCAGCAGCAAACACAGTGGCCAGTGGAAAACCAACATTCAGTGCAAATGCTAGCACAAGTGTCAGTGCAAGTGCCAGTGGTATTGATTTGAATTCGGTTCGCTGTTTCAATTGTTTTAAATACGGCCATTATCAGAGTGGATGTACAGCGCCAAAACGGCCACCAAACTCATGTTTCATATGCTCAGAAGTTGGTCATCACCGCCATCAGTGCCCACGCCGTGTACAACAGCCGCAAACACAGATGCCAGTCCAGACGCCAGCCGCACAAACAGTTGCTGCAGTCGATGAAAATTGGGACGATTTGGACCATGCAGCTGAGGAAGAAGCTGAAGTTCGCCGGTTGGCTCGACAATTAAAATTCAGAAACCTTGTAAGTGTTGCCTTTATTAAACAAAATAAGTGCACCGAGTTTAATTCGTGTTATGCTCTCTTTGATAACGGTAGTCCGACTAGTTTTCTGAAACGTTCGATGGTACCTTTTGAAGTGACGGGCAAGCTGACTTTGACAAAATTTCGTGGAATGGGAAATAAAAATTTAAGCACGTATGGTCTTGTGGATTGTAAAATTGTGTTTAATGGCAACGAATTTATGCATAAATTTTTTGTTTTACCAGATGATGAAGCCGTAATGCCGTTCCTGATCGGACGTGATTTATTGAATAAAATGCGCATCCACTTATGTCAGTTGGTCGATCAAAAATACAATATTGATGAATTATTAAATTTAAGAGAACAAAATAAAAACAGAGCCCCGTCACATAACACCATCAGTGCACTTAAGTTGTTTAATTTATTTAAGAGTCCGTCCAACAATGATACAGAGGTTCCAACCACAGAGAATATGAATAAGGAGAATAAAATCACGAATTTGAAAGTTTTAAAGACAGATGTATGTAGCACTAGTAAAATCATAGAAGATGTTGATGAGGGTAAACTTGAGCCAGATGTAGTAGATGACATGGCGTGTTGTATCGATTTAATGGATGACAAAGAATGGTATGATGTAGATAACATTATTATGCTGGTTGAGGCACTTGAGAGTGAAGTAAATGATCCAGAGTTGAACATAAACAGTAATTTGAGTGAGTCAGATGCAAGTGAACTGAAGCACATTATTGAGGAAAAATATAAGAATAAAATTGGGGAAAAGAAATTAGATATCTACTCAATGAAAATAAAATTGTCAGATGACAAACCAGTGTACAGTAGCCCCAGACGCTTATCATTTAAAGAGAAACAGGAAGTACAGAAGACACTTGATGAATTATTAAAAGCGGGAAAAATACGTCCAAGCGACTCCCCATATGCGTCTGCGATAGTGTTGGTACGGAAAAAGAATGGAGAATTGAGAATGTGTGTGGATTACAAGGCACTAAACAAGATCACAATAAGAGATCGTTTCCCACTGCCAATAATTGAGGATTGTCTGGAATATCTAAGCAATAAAAAGTACTTTACAACGTTAGATTTAAAAGATGGGTTCCACCAGGTGCCAATGCATGAGGATTCGATTCCTTTAACGGCCTTTGTGACACCAATGGGGCAATTCGAATACACAGTCATGCCATTCGGATTGGCGAATGCTCCACCAGTTTTCCAGAGAATAATAAACAGAATTTTGAAAGATTTGATTGAAAGCAAATTGATTGTAGTGTTTTTAGATGATATAATGATCGCAACGGAGACGATGGAAGAACATAAAAGGGTTTTGAGTGAAGTTTTAACGATATTGTCGGCATCTGGACTAGTTTTAAACCTAAAGAAATGTAAATTTGCGTATGAAGAGGTGGATTATTTGGGGTACAGTGTGAATGAAGAGGGGATCAGACCAAATCAGGAACATTTGAGAGCAATTTCTGAATTCCCAATGCCCACGAATGGGAAAGAAACCAGCCGCTGTTTGGGACTTTTCTCATACTTTAGACGCTTTGTTTGCGATTTTGCACGAATTGCACGACCACTATATGATCTCACGAAAAAAGATGCGAAGTTTGAATGGACAGATGATTGCATGAAGAGATTTTTGTACTTAAGAAAGATGTTAACAGAGGCACCAGTGCTAAGTATTTACAACCCGACGCGCGAAACAGAGTTACATACAGATGCCAGCAGTAAGGGTTTTGGGGGGGCAATTTTACAAAAACAAAACGACAAAAAATTCCACCCAGTGGCATATTTTTCAAAACGAACGACGCCAGAAGAATCAAAGTATCACAGTTATGAATTAGAGACACTGGCAATTGTATATGCATTAGATCGGTTCAGAAATTTTTTGGAGGGATTGCACTTTACAATCGTAACGGATTGCAATTCATTGGTATTGACGCTAAACAAAAAGAAGATAAACCCACGAATTGCACGTTGGGCGCTTGAATTCGAAAATTATGATTACGAGGTACGCCATCGTAGGGGGGACCAGATGGCACATGTGGATGCATTGAGTAGAGCAGCATTGGTTTGCGCAGTAACGATTAACAAAACAGATGAATGTGTACAGTTGTCAAAAGCAGGGGGAAAAGCATTGGATGATTTGAAAAATAAATGTACAACAGCGCTAATATGTGTTGCGAATGAAAATGAGATAACGAGTTCAGAGTGTGATCTAAGAACAGTATGCCCGAGTGCGTTGGTCTGTGTAGTGGATGGGAGTGACGTTGATTTAAATATACAGATTTCACAATCGAGAGATAGATTCATTAGTACGTTGAGAGAAAAATTAGAAAATGGAGATGTGCCGAATTATATTTTGGAAAATGGACTGGTGTTTCGCATAAATGACAAGCAAAAGAGACAGTTATATGTACCAGTTGAATGGGAGGATAATGTGATGCGAATGATTCACGAGAACTACGGTCATATTGGCATTGAAAAAAGCCTGATGCAAATTCAAAAACACTATTGGTTCCCAAATATGCGCGAGAAATTAAACAAATTCATAAGAAACTGCTTGAAGTGCATTTATTACTCACCGGCGGTTAGGTCAAATGAGAGAAATTTACATAGTATTGAAAAAGTGCCAGAGCCGTTTCATACGATACACATTGACCACTTCGGACCGCTTCCGGCATTAAAATCAAAAAGAAAACATGTGTTGGCCGTTGTAGATGCTTTCACGAAATTTGTAAAACTGTATGCAGTAAATGGAACAAGTACAAAGGAATCTTGGTGTGCATTGGAAAAATATTTTGAGGCATACAGTCGCCCAAAACGAATCATTGATGACCAGGGAACATGTTTTACCTCAGCTGAATTTGAAAAGAGGGTAAAAGAGTGCAACATTAGACAGGTCAAAAATTCGGTGGCTTCTCCACAATCTAATGGCCAGGTTGAGAGAACGAACAGAGTAATCAAAGCTATGTTGGCCAAGTTGACAGATCCAATTGATCACAGCGATTGGGTGAAGCGTTTATCGGCTGTCGAATTTGCAATAAACAATACTGTACACTGTACCACGAAACAGACGCCAAGTAAATTATTGTTTGGGGTAGAACAAAGGGGAGAAATTGTGGATGAATTGACTGAACACTTGAGTGAATGTTATGGAGAAGAATATGAAGATCAGGCACAGAGTGCGATACAGAAGTCTCAAGTGTACAACCAGCAGCATTTTATGAAAAACCATAAGCCAGCAAAAGAATTTGGGGTGGGTGACTTAGTAATGATCAAACATGTCGATACTACAGCGGGCAAAAACAAGAAATTTAATATTAAATTTAGAGGACCGTACTGTGTACGTAAATGCATTGGAAATGATCGGTATCAGGTTACAGATGTTGAGAATTGTCAATTAACACAAATGCCTTATGATAATATAGTAGATTCTAGTCGTATGAGATTGTGGTTGGAAGATATTCAAAATAATAAGACGGACAGAGGCAACACAGATGAACCGTTAGATGATAAGCCAGATGAAGATATTTGCACAGATTACGAATTTTTAGATGACGAAGATATATGTACAGACTATGAATTTTTAGAGAACTAATTTGAATTAACAACCAATCGAGGTCGATTGTATTTGTCAGGATGGCCGAGATGTAGTGATTTAACAATTAGCGAACCCTATGTATTCTGTATTTTGTATAGTGGACAACCATAAGATGATGTGCATTAGTATTGGTAAGCGTGAGTATTGGTAAGAGGTCGGCCATGTTGGCATTTTGATGTTGTTCCTTTCTTCTTGTGAGAAAACGACGACGGTACACACGCATGTACGACACCAAAGGAAGATAAATAA